>NMRA01000726.1:39872-169799 GCA_002633005.1 Phoronis australis | reverse complement strand
TTAGTATCGCAGCGTTGTGATTTATACAGTTCTGATACACGGGCAAGCCAGTCGCTGATTAATAGTTGTGTGTGCAAGAACGGGGCAATTTGGTTATTCAGATCCGAAAGGTGAGATGCAATCAAGCTCGGGAGGAGCCCGAGAATTGCATGAGGCTAAACTGTTGGCAACCAAGTTCGGGAGGAGCCCGAAAGCTGCACAAACAGTTGCAATTTGGTGTGAGTGAAGGTGTAAATGTTTGCTTCTTGAACTCTGCGACTGGACCCCTCGTGTCTGACAGAGACAAAGCTTAAGTACACAATTTCAACCAATCAGACACGATCTGAAGGGCGAGGCCCATAGCTCCTAGCTTCTGACCATATTTGGCCATGTCCAAAGGACTCAACATCTATAGGAAAATTCCATACGTAATACACCGCTTGACCACTAGAGGGCGCATATATCTTACTTACATAATCATGTCCAGGGCACTCCTGTTACACAAGAATACTCACTAATTATCAGAGAGTGGTGGAAATTCCTCCTCAGTCCACATGTAAAATTTGCCGTCCTTTCCTAAAGTCTCACTCACAGTCTTCTTCAGAAACCGATGTAGAACTCTGTTCCCTTCCCTAGATGGATGAAGTCCGTCCTCTCTGAAAGGTAATAACGAATGTGTTAGGCAAATCGGACAGATTGGTAAAAGGCAAAAAATTCCAGGGCTGTACCCATTGAAACCATTTGCAATACATATTATGCAGCCATGCACACACGACTTACACATAATTCTCGTTTTAGTACGAATTACCTTGACAAAAGTTGACGAAGTCGATATCTATCGAAGCATGTCGTGTAATCCACGTAGTACAAGTTGCCAGTGTCATCTTCGTAACCAGTGGCTCCAGATGGTCTTGGTTGTATGTGTATGCTGCAGCTGCATGCCTTTCAAAATGTACATGAAGAAACAGGCTATACAAACTCAAGACACAATTTAAGCAAAATGACACTATCAATTCAAAACAAACACAATTATGTGTGAATGAGGAAACTTAGAAAACTCTAGCAAAATGAAAAATTGCATATCGAGAATGTTGTGAACTAGAATGGAGATTGTGAAACTTAAAACAATAAGTCATTGAAGCTTAAGCTATGCTAGGAATTGATCAGATGAATGTAGCAGCGGGCTACTAGTAGATTATATGTTATCATGCATACTTATGAATACAAAGTAACTATATCCTATATTGAATGCACTATGAAAAAGGACTTTTCCAGTTGAAGTAAAGATTATGATAACTAATGGCAGTCAAGTTACAAGATTTTGGACAGGAAAGTCATCGTGTACACTGAGTTGCAGTTACCACATCTGCTCTTCCATTTCATCCAGGGTACACACATCAAAGGTCATTTCAAATTGTCTTCAAGAAACGTCTTGGAAGGTCAAGTGTTCAAAATGTGATTTTATTCCATTAGAGATTGTGCACATAAAGAGGATTGTGGATCTCCAGTGAAATACATACTTTCCAGAAATTGAATCTGAATTTGATGGCGTGCCTCAAGCTCGCACTCGTATGTATGTGGAATAATGCAGGTTATTAGCAAAAGGAGAACCCACACCGGATGAAGGAGTTAATTAAAAGCAAGAAGTTTAAGGATAGACACAGCATGCAGTGTGGTATAGTAAAGCACTAGCAGGTATTCATTCAGTCACACAAAACTTTACCTGACTGTCAGCTGTAAAACGAACGAACAGTTACATGTTATTAGTCAGTATTTGCTGGATTGGCCAATTATCAACAAAATACTGTTGACCTTTACATGACACATACTGACAAATACAACTTAATGACATAAATGTGTAGGTAAAAATTTGATTTCATTGTACAACTGCTTTACAAAGAATCGGTTTCCCTAAGTCCATAAATAGTGCGATACTAAATAATTATAAAGGTAGTCCAATTAATCATAAGTGTCCTTCAAATAGACACTTATCATAGAACAAGTAACAGCTGGAATGAGTTGTGTATATATTTTAGGGCTCCATGGACACTATTCAAACTAGTGCAACTAGTGACAACTTACTCTCATTTTGAGGTAGGATACTTTGTTCTAGCTAAGGTACCTTGTGCCACTTCTAAATTCTTGGGTGATAGCAAATCTGGGACAAGATGGAAATAATTATCGTGTGCGATTGCATACAGGCGGGTTTTCATTTGTGTCCAATATTTGAATCAACTGCTCACTGTCACGCACACAGCGACAACTTACGTCTTACCCTAGTAATTGGATGTGTGCGTGCGTGTGTGGGTGTGTGTGAACACTGCACTTAAAATTGGGGTAAGTTGCACTAGCTGCTGTGTGGACGAGACTACAATGTTCATCGACAGACTCATTCTGGTATTGGGATATTTCATCAAAGACAACATGGCACTAGTGATGACAAAGCAAATGTATGTCCCGGAGCACCACTTAATAAATTCAATTACTTACTTATCCAAGCGGGGCAGAAGGGATGATAAAAATATCGGTACGTCAAACATCTGTCTTGTCTTGTAGATCCCATGCTTGATGGTCGCATGCAGTCGTCATCAGGTGGTGTCTCTTCGCTATATCATTTGTCCCCGCATGAAGAATTACCGCATCATACTTTCCTGTGATGTTCATCTCTAACAACAAAAGAAAATAGAAATCACTTTGTTAACAAACTTCAGTCAACTTTTGAAAGGTGTGAAATAAAGAATTCCAAAGCCCACGAACTTGGTTGATCAGAGACTTTACTTCATAAAAGAATGACTCCTCAAGTTACTCATTAAAGTTTTCTTATGTTATGTGCTGGTAATGAAAATAGTGTTCCATATTAGAAAGGAAGAGTTTTACAGAAATAAAAGGCAATATTTAATTTCATTTCCGGTTTTAAGGATGAAATGTACCTTACTGTACTGTAGTGTTAGACTTATAACCATCCGAGCAAAAGCTTACACATTGTCCACTATACACTTCCAAGTCAGTTCCTTCCAAGATCAAAGGGCAGGCAATAAGTGACCTAAATCACAATTTAGTTTTTTCAACAAAGCCCAGACTTGGTAAGAGAAGGTATAGGTAAAGCGTATATTATAAATCAGGGTGTGGGTAGATACAACAAAAGAAACATTAGCACAAATGCTAATAACACATGTAGATTTTATTTTTACAGAGAGGTATAGAAGAAGATATAGTCAAAACCCAAATGGTTGTAAACGTGCTTCTGGAGATTTGTACGAGTCTCTGTTAGTTAGCACACTTCACTTGCAGGTTTTATCGGAGTCACGGTTCGATTCCCTGTGTTTGGGTAAACTTGGCTATAGCTATACAATTGCCAACATGATGCATTAAAGACATGGCATGACATCGAAACAGTTCTGGTGCTCACAGTTTTCTCTCAGAAAAGTTGAAACCACCGCAATTGAGCCTTAGCCATAAAGTACAGATGCAATAATGTTATGGACTCACCCTCATTGTCATTCGATGAATTGTCGCAGGTCAAACGTCTGGAAGTCTAAAACTGAATTTATGAGTAACTAGAACACTTATATATTATGAAAACTAACACCTAACGAACGGTTACCAAGGTAACAAAACAATTTTCTACTCTAGACCTTTAAACACGGAGCTGCAAACTAATGATAAATGACAAATTAAGCACTACGGAGTAATTATGGCTCTACAACTCTAATCTTGAACACTTTAAAAATTAGAAGCAATCACTCAATTTGTAACAGAAGACGCAATGCAGTTAAATGTCGCTTGTAAATTCTCTTTCGATCGCAGTGTGTTTCTGTATCAGCAAATGCCGGAATCAGAAGGAGGTCAAAGAGCTACATCCGGTAAAATGCTATCTAGTCGCTAGATGTCGCGAGAGTAAAAAAGGTAATTTTGCGACTCAGGGTCGCGTTTGCAGGAAAAGAAGCGTGGCCTTTTTGCGGGGACCTCACTAAAAAGCAAGACTTCGCGAGATTATGTGAGACATTGCCGTGCATTTAAAATTAGAACACGTGTCTTTGACTAGGCTTTAGCTAGGTCCTAGCGTCTACTGAACGCACGCCAACGCGACCCAGTCGCAAAATTACCTTTGTAGTAATAGCCGAGATTACCCGACCCGGGGATCGAACCAGCGACCCCCATAAAACCGGCAAGCATGCTAACCATTCAGCTAATAGGCAATTTGCCCGTTAACGAGTAGCTAACAGAGGCTCATATAATTCACCGGAAGCACATCTACACCTTTTTTACTCTCGCGACATCTAGCGCCCAGATAGCGTATTACCGGATGTAGCTCTTTGACCTCTTTCTGATTCTGGCATTTGCTGGTGCAGAAACAGACTGCGATTGAAAGCGAATATACAAGCGACATTTACCTGCCTTGCATCTTCTATTACAAAATTAGTGATTCCTTCTAATTCTTAATGTGTTCAAGATTACAGTTGTAAAGGCTTAATTACGTAGTAGTGCATAATTTCATTTTATCATTTATCATTACTGAGTTTGGAGCTCCGTGTTTAAAGCCAAAGGTCTAAAGCAGACAATTGTTTTGTAACCTGGCTTAGTTAGTAACCGTTCGTTGTGTATTAGGTCTAATTTTGATAGTGTTCCAGTAACTCATGAATTAGGTTGTAGACTTCCAGACGCTTGACCTGCAATAAATCATCAAGTGAGAATGAGGGCGAGTCCATAAAATTATTACGTCTCAATTGAAATGTTTCTCTGGAACGAATTGCCTGCATCAATAAGATGTTACAATGTGCCAGAACCGTTTCGATGTTGTGTCCTGTCTTGTTGCATCGCGTTGGCAATTGTAGTTATCCAACCTCAGGGTATCGAACCGCAACCCTGATAAAACTGGCAACTGTGCTTACCATTCAGCCAATGGGCAATTTCCCATTAGCGAGTGGTGGTAATAGTCGGATAAAACGGTCCCATTTCAAATTCTGTCAGGAATACTTAAAAAATAAATACAATTGCTCACTCTCATGGATCATGGCTAACAGAGACTCATAGAATTCACTGGAAGTAAATTTACAACTCAACCATTAGGTTTTTGACTAAGGCTTGTATTAGTTGTATACATAGTATGTTTTTTGCATGTGTATCATCTATGTGTACCTCTGTGTAAATAATTCTATAAGCATGTATTTTCCATCTGTAAGTAGCACTTGTGCTAATGTCTCTTTTGTTGTATCTACCCACACCCTGATAAGCTTTACCTATACCTACACTCACCAAGTCCGGGGTTTGTTGAAAAAACTAAATTGTGATTTAGGCCACTTATTGCCTGCCCTTTGATCTTTTAAGGAACAGTGATAACTACATGACTTAATTGGCCACAGTATTTTAAAGTCCACACACAGGTTGTACTGTATTTTTGATTAGAGTGACTATCATCAGTAAAATTTATTTAAGCTTGGGTTTAAGATATACGTAACTAGTTAACATTAACACAAGTGATAGTTGACTGTATTTTACAAAGAGTCTGCTTGGTAATAACACGTGAAAGTGATCTACTCCCTTCACGTTGGAGATGCACCAATCATGTCTGCATATCAACTGTGCTGTTAACCCATGTTGATACCAAACTGTTTGATTCGTGAACTGTGTTATACATCGGTTCTTGAAGGCGAGTGTGAGTGAAACTTTTAGAAAAGGATGGCAAATGTTACATGTGGACAGATGGTGAATTTCCATCCATTATCTTTTGAGAATAATTCACTCACGCTTTCTACTTTCAGTCCTTCTGTGGTACAAACTAGCATTTCCGAACATGGATATAATGATGCTCCAGTTAATAGAACCAATAAGGACCTGGTGGGAATGTTGCTTCAAATTAACAGAGAAAAGACCAAATTTTACATCCCTGAAGAGTATCACGTGCTGCTTGCTGGTCACAATATTTGTAAATATTATTTGTGCACTTTTGCACTTGTTTGTCATTTATTGTTATAGGGAAACCATACTTTTTTTAAACACCTGTATGTTGTGTTATCATTCAGAAACCAGGAAACAGACTAAAACAAATTGTATATGAGTACTGTGCCTCATATTCCAGATTACTCGTCTTCCCATCTCAAACACCCATCCACAAAATTAGAGTCAAAATTGTAAAAAGAACTTTCTGTAATGATTCAGTGCCAAGCGTGCTTTCTGACTTACACTGTTCTGTTTTACTAATGAGGGTAGCCTGAACAAATGCATTCAGTCCAATCATAGGAAGGGAAGATTTATGTATTGTTATAAAGAAGAAGTGAATTGTATTTTCCAAAAATCTCCAAAAATTCTGCAACCATCTCAAAAAGCATTCTATCACATCTTCTACATTTGAGGATAAAGATGCTTGTTTGTCTCCTATGCCTTACTTTCCAATTAAAAAACTATAAGACTTGTAGAATTCTAAGAAACCTGGTTTGGCAAAAATTGCAAAGCATAAGCTTTCCTCTAAACCGTTAAAGCATGGGCCAAAAACAAGTTTGAAACAATTCTTGTGTTCCGTATGTGACTTAGAATGCAAGGACCCAGATGAGGGAATTCAACCATCCATTCAATGTGACAGATGATACGACTGGTTTCATTTCAAATGTGAAAATATTATTGAGGACAATCCACCTCCCTCTGAGGTGGAATGGTTTTGTCTAGCTTGGTACTCCAGCAAACAATCAAATGAATGACTTTAGATATTAATTACTTCAAAAACAAGACACTCATTTTTATTGTGGGAAACTAACTGTTGCTTAATTGTTATCAAATATTAACTACTACTTGATGCAGAATATGTTAATGATTCTCAATGTTTGATTCACTTTTAATATACATTATGTAAAATATGCGTTGCCCAGTATTATGCGGCTCAAATGCATCTTCCGTTTCTGATCATAGCCTTTAACTTACTATTGTAGGTATCCGTCTTGTATTTTTATAAAGTTCAATCATAAGAGCTAACAGTTTTGATTAAAAGATGCATAAAATTCTGGCTTCAATCTATCAGGCTTCAAACTCCAACATGGCAGCACATCTAGAGTTGCCGATTCAAATGACTCAAGAACTATATAATGAACATGGTGATGTTTTAAACTCCAAAGGACTTGGGTTAAGAATTCAGGATTTACTACTAAACATTAGCAAAATGGTGTTTAATAATTACTGTTTATCTACAGGTATTTCACCAATCATTGTAAAGCTTGATTTTCAATTGATTACAGTTCTTATTTTATTTTCAGATGGATAAGTTGTATTCTGTGTCACCTACTGGTCTTATTTATTATTTTCGCATCAGTTTAGATGCCAGTTTATTTCCAAAGTGCTCAAATGTTGGAAAGTGTTGACAACAACACAACTGATGTTGTTTTTTTAACATATTCTGCATCAATATTTGATAACAATCAACATCCATTCTCAGTACTCAGTGTTGCTTTTGTTTTGGTGTAAATTATTTGTAATTATATTTTAGGATAAAAATACATCTGTTTTGAGGGGATGGGTTGTTCATTTGGAAGGTGGTTGGTTGTTTTGAGCAATCACTGCTGAATGCATAACTTGAAGCCCTCTTTAGCATCATCCACAGAACAAGGAAAAGTATGTTGTTCAATAAAAAAAGTTTAACTTTATTTGAGATGTAAGTCAGAGGGGCATTCATTTATAAGCTACACCTATTTAATAACAAGTTACTCATTGACTTGCCATTCTATTAGTTGTGTGCACGTAATTATTTGTATTGCAAAACTATTTTTTTCTGAAAATGTACACTATAGTGGGCATAATTGTCTTTCTAAATAATAAAGTCTAATATTTGTAAAATATGTATTTCGAAATTTGTAATTGTACTCAAAATGTTGCAACAGGTTGAAAATTGTGAGTTGCACGTGGATAAGACACAGGGTTAAGTCAGATGTGGTGCATTTTGTGAACTAGTTTCTCCACTGAATAATTTAGGCATCAAACTGGTTCTCAAAAGTTAGGTTATGCCATATCCGACTATGGTCCACTATTCAGTGTGTATGAGATTTTTATTTCAAATTATGCAATGATCATTTTTATTCTTCCTCAGTTGTTTGAGACTTCGTTTGTTCTGCATATGTCTGCTTTGAATAAGTCTCATCAATGCTAACTAATATTGTATATCTAGAAATACAGATCCTGGCTTAAAGATGGTTCTTACGTGTCATGAAACAATGTAAAATAAAATGAATCACCTGCAAACTACAAATCCTATGTTGTTTTCTCTGATGGTAAATACAATATTTCTTCTTACACTAAGTTTTATGGTGCTCAGAATGTTGAAATTAGCCTACATGTAAGTTTTATTTTTGACTTTAGGCTTCATTGCACAACATTTAGCTGTAAGAAATGAAATGCGACCTCGCTTTACGCTTATAAAATGTTTTTATAGTTTTTACCTTGATAGAATTACATTTCCATTTACCACAAAGAACTACCTCTTGACTAAAGAAACACCTTCAGAATTCATGGGAATTAGCATAGGCGGATTTAGGCCCCCCCCCCTAACTACCGCAAGCAAATGAAAGAGAAACAGTGGGGAGCGTGAGGAAATTTTGAGTCTAGGAAGTAGGACCGGTAGCGCTAAACGTCCAAGTTGCCGCGGAGTGGCTGCTCCTTTTTTTAATCGATAGTCGAATGGTAGATTTTCCTGAACGGAAGGTGCACCTCCGTGGGCTGATTCCCTCACCTTTTGGGCCGCTTACAAACATGCAATTGCCAATCACACCTTGCACAATATCCCGAGGCAACATGTTGGGCACCCGTTTATGGTATCCTAGATCCGCCACTGATTAGTACGGCCAGTTCCTCACATTTGCAAATTGGTTTGTGTTCGCAGCACTGCATGTTATTGGGGCATTGACAAATTCAAAATCTGATTAGATGAACATGTTGTCTTCAAATGCAAGTATTGACAACCATGCGGCATCAAATAAACATAACATCGGCTTTGTGACCGACTGTGCAAGACTGATGAATAGATAAAGTGTGCATTTTACAAGCCAATTACTTATGTCGAAAGTTATATCAGCCAAAATGCGAGGTATATCATAAGCACAAAGGCCATATACTTGGAGTATTTTTGTTTACACCTTTACAAATTATCAAAGAATACAACTGCAGTGTAATTTGAAAACAAAAACAAAACCGACCTCCGCAAGAGTTTACTTCCTATATAACTTGTGAACACTCGGGTCATTCTATTAACGCGCATGTCATCAAAACGCTATCTGGTCGCTAGATGTCGCGAGAGTAAAAAAGGTAATTTTGCGACTGGGTCGCGTTTGCGAGCGCGCCCGCGTTACCACTACACCACCACGATTTAACTACTAATCTCATACTGAGAGACCTACTTGTATGTGGTCCACAGCGTTTGCGCGCGAAACCTACTTCTTTTTGTAATGCTTATTACGCGTTTTATATTTTGTGCCATCAATTCTTAACAAATTTGTCGTATTTAAAATAGTCTTTAATGCCCAAAAGACCAACCAAATCCGTTTTTCGTGTTGGCAATAATGACGGGATTGCTTTGGATAAGGTTTGACAAAGAGAGTATTGCAAGTTTCTGAGTGATTTACTAGGGCTTCGACTAAAATTCACATCTTACCAGCAGCTTCTGTTTTTTCATCGTCAATCAGGTTCCATTTTCTTTAAAAAATGAAGTAAATTTTCTTCATTGCACAGTGGAGCAGACGACGGAAACGGAGTCGTAGTGCGCAGCGCCACTGCCGGTCGCCTGGGATATCGCGGGAAAGCCTATACTTAGTCATAGTTCCGTTACGAATGCGCCGTGTTCCGAATTTGACACTTGAAATTGGATTTGAGCCTCCCCCCGCAACACTAAAACTGCACACATTTAAATCTTTTGTTATCCGTATAATTTTAATTACCGGGGTTAATTAAATAACTCACCATTTCCGTACGCTCTTACTGTTTTATTTTTTGCGGCATCCAATGGGGGGGGGGCGCGGGCCCCGTGGGCCCCCCCTAAATCCGCCTGTGCCTAGTTATTCATGGTCACGTGACCATGACTATTGTCAATGAGCGTTGTGCAAACAGATTACGACCACGACCCGCGCCACGAAATCGGTACAAGGCGTTGACACCGGATGCGCCTGGCCGGGGAAAAAGGCTAAGCCGTAAACGTGATCCCCCCGGCCCTGCTGAACTTTGTCCTCCCCCCACTTCCCCTAAACAAAATCTCAACATTTTCGTTCATAAACGTACTACACTGAATGATGATCTGCGACACCAAGGCAACCAGGAATTCGAAGATATTGTGGTTGGAAGCGAACACGACAAGCGGTGATCCAAAAGATATCGCTGGTTATTCCGTACGTGTAACGGGAATCGTTGGAGCCACCAGCACCGATCTATTTAGTATCTTAAGCTCGACTGCTCTTAAGCGATAGAAATTACTGCAGTGTTGTGTACTCGTATTAGTCGGTCTCGCTGGTTCCCTGCGTGCCGCTAGGTGGGGCGGTAGCCGCGCCAGCACGCAGGTATCACTTAAATTTCCTCTGTAAATTTTTTTACACCGGCGTTTCTGATTGGCTAGTCGATTCGTCAACAGGCAGCGCTTTGCGCAAACAAACTGGCATGGCTGATGGACTGAAGTGTAAATGTGGTCTGTTGTACAGACAAATCGGTGCTTAAAATTTATGTTCAGGAAATGTGAAGCCTAGAAATTGTGACTGAGCCTTTTCGGAATGCATCTTTCTACTGTCGATGACTTTTGTTTACGATAATGTCCTTATACACTATGAATAACACACCGGTTAAATCGGCCACATAATGTGTGTTTATTGTGCATGTATGTGTTTCAAGCACGCGGCTATTAAACATCACTGCAGAAACGAAATAGTTGCTGCGACGCCACTTGCATGACAAGGCTAAAAATCGTTCACAGTCCGCCATTTTTTCAAGGTGTTGTAAAGCTAACCAATGACTGCCAAGATTACATCGACCAATGCTAAAGCGCGTGCCACTAGGTGATACCTGCGTGCTGGCTGGGCTAAGCACGCAGGGAACCAGCGAGATTATTATATCGCCGTATACGAGACAACCACGGTGACAACTTACAGAGAGTGATCTACAGATTTACATCGGGCTACGATTAGCTTCTGTCGTCATCTCCGCTTTGACCAGAATCACCCAAGAAAAACATCTGAGCTTGAAAAATACGCCGAAAAACGTTCAGAATATATAGACCCAAAAAAGAAACAGTTAGTTAGTTCGTTTGGGATTCCTTGCGCCCGAGACCCGGCAGAATCCAAAGTCTGGGCGTGTGAAGCGCATTTTAAAGGCGAATTTGCGCTGCAAATGTATTAAAATACTCTTTAATAGAGGTGTCTAGTCAATTGTAAACATCAATCAATATGCAAAAGTAAAATTCCATCATCGTAAACTTCGACTGAAATAAGGGGATTCACCTAAACACTCCTTTAAAATATAATTGACCAGTCTCAGTGGCTTCTCGATGCAACTCATCCCAGATGAGAATCACACCTCGCACGATAGTCTTATTCACGTGTCGGCTTTCACAAATACTGTTCAATCAAGTTTTGGACTGAATGTTTTTGGTCTAGTTATTTGGGTCTTGCTGCTGTTAATTTAATTCCTAGATCAGAGTCCAATCATAAAAAGGAGAAGCTGTCAAACGCTCAACTCCAGAGATAGGAATCTGTGTCACTTAGAGTGAAAATTCAATCGCCCTGTTAATTTTGAAAGCAGAAACATTTTCAGTCCGATACTTTGGGATCATCTTTTTTCAGTCTTCATTCATTGTTGTTTTTTCTAATTTCATTATTCAACCATGGACGTGCACGTTGCTGCATGTGAGCCAGTACATTTGTTGATAACCCTGAAAGAAACCCTTCCGTATTGGAATGATTTGTAAGCAATGATCAGGGGCGGATCCAGGATTTTGAGTTAGGTGGGTGGGGGGCATGGCACAGGAATAACCAGAATTTCGCCACAAGCGCTCACCCAGCCTAAAATGTAGGGGGTCTTGAACTTTTGGGTTTGTGGGAGAGAACTTTAGGGGAGGCATGGCCCCCTTGCCTCCCCCCTAAATCCGCCACTGACGGTGTTCTTACAAGAGGAATCTTCTATCATTTTAGGCCACAGTACACGATGACCTTTTTAATAGGACCATCTAAAATTTAAGGTCTGATCCGGGAGACGTCTCCTTTTGAATGAACGCTCGTGGATATGGAATTTGCCACCGAAGATGGGTCCGTTTAAAAACTTGTTTGCTTGTCCTTCTGACTGGGAGAACGTACATGACGCTGCTTTGGACGCGAAGCGTTCCGGATTGTTCGAGATGAAGTTTTGGTTTGCAGACGATGAGTATGGCCTTCAACTTTGCACTACATTGTTATTCGCCCATTTAATTAAAAATTATGTTCTCGGTGTTGTTAACCAGTCGTGTCGTAACAATGCATCATTCACTCCAAGGCGAGTGGTCTTTACAGGGACGGAAACAAGAATTTTGAGTTGGGGGGACAGTGTATCGTTACAGCGTTTTCCCGTTGCTCACAACTTGTTCGATTCTATAGCCCAACAACAACTTGGGAAGTTTACCCTGTATCCAGTATCTTACACGACTGATTCATAGGCGGATTTCTTTTTCTTTACCTTTTTTCGTGGATAATACTTCAGGAATCAAGGAAAATGCATAAATGTTTTCAGACAAAATGTTTGGCCCCCCTTGTTTTATCCTAGATCCGCCACTGTGATTAACTCCATTCTGGTATTTATGGTTGGAGGGCAGATAATTGCTCTAATCTCCAATTAGATCGTATCTACCCTGACTGGGCTGTGCTGTCAAAAATAAAAGTTAAGTTATAACAAATTTGAACATAAACCAATAGCATTTCTGAAATCTTTGTCAAATGGTTTTTGAATCCCCAAAACCGCCCAACTAGAGAAGCCTCATTCAGTCTCGTAGCTCATTTGGAGAAAACCTTAGTCTTACCGTAAGTCTCATAATTGCTCACGCCGGAACTGAGTCTCATCGGCGTTTTAGGAAGAGTTTTGTGTTTGATCGCGAATTTGTTGCGAACTCTCTGGAGCAGGACGCTGTACTGAATGGCATTGGGAAAAAGAAAAATTGCTCATGGTTTGTTGAATCCCTGTTTTGTGAAGTAAATTTATTCAAATTTGTGTTTGATGTGGATGACCGAAGTGAAGCAACCGCGGAATTCCTAGTCCCGAGAGTCATACCTTGTAGTATTAGTAGTGTATTAGGGACGATCGGAAGCTGAGAACGCGTGGTGAGCTAACTGTTTATTTTGTGATATTATCAACAAACTGAGCTGCAATTACTGTAATTACCGATCCCTTTTTATTATGAAAATAAACATGAATTAACAACGGCCTCATATTTTTCACTTGGAATTCATTGCTTGAACGCTTTTTATGTCTCGTACAGTCGAATTGATGAAATCGGGCATCGGAATTAAAAGCCGATTACTTTTGAGACGTGAAAATCTCAAGGTCTTTGCTTAAGTATTCGGTGAAAACTTGTTTTCGTTCAATTTGCTATAACCATATTCGTTATTTGAACTTTCACTCGCGATGTCATCTGAATTTCGTAGCCTGGTTTCTTAATTATCTATGAGGGTCGGAAAGGGCAACAATTGCGAGAAAAAGAAAATCTTAAAAGAAACCCGCGGTATACATGTATGATTTTACTAAGGAACTAAGGAAGTAAAGCTAGGTCAACCGTTCCACAGAGCTTTGTCCGAACTGAGCGAAGAAAAGATTTAAGCGCGTCCGACTTAACCGAGGTTTAATGTATCAGTGATGAAGTGCTAATGACTTAATGCACCGTCATTTTGATTTGATGTTGTGCTTCAGCCAAACTCTGCACTCGCACACAGTTCGACCGTTTATTGATCTATGGTATGAAGGTTATGCTGCATTAACACACAACGTAAAAAGCGAACAAGGCAATCAGCAATGCACCATTCACTCTCTTGGCGAGTGACCTTGATGAATACAGTAGCTTCAAAGTTACCGAAAATGTTTTAGACCAAAACGCTTCGGTCTCAAAAATACTAAAGTTATTCCACACGTACCTCACATTTTCCAGAAACATTTTAGAACTCCGAAAACACATCTCTCGGCGCACGGAAAATCCAAGCTCATTTTGGGAAAAACCGCTGCCTGGAAGTGGAATCACTTTGAGTCTCAGTTGGGCCCGCTGACGAGCATCCCGCAGCCTCCGGCGTAGCTCATTTGGGATAACCCCTTAGGGCTGTATTCTAAGAGTCCACAGGTATAAGGTTCACCTTAACTGGCTAAGACTTTAAGGTATACCTTATGTGTCTCTTTGAATACGGCACTTTGAATTAACGCAGGTCCGTCTCTTTGGCAGACTCCACATGAGTCAAGAGCAGAAGAACCTTGCTCCCAAAGTCTCAAGGTGGCGCTGATCGGCCGGTTTAGCCAATCAGACTCTCCCCAACCCGACCAATCAAGTACACACTTTCCCTCGCAATGTCAACTGAATTTGTAGGGTCGGAAATGGCAAAAATTGTGAAAAAGAAAATGAATTCTGCTTTGTAAATTCAACTCTATTCAATAAATTCAATTCTAATTAAAATCCTGTTTCGTAAATTCAATTCTAATTAAAATCCTGTTTCGTAAATTCAATTCTATTTAATTAATGCAACCCAATTTAAAATAAAAATAAAAATCAATCCTGTTTCATAATTCATCAAAAATTGATTTTAATTCCAATAAATTACATAGGGTTTCGAAGATTCATTTCTTGGTAGTATTACTAATAGTAGTTAGTACGGAGGAAATACAGTCAATGGTCCTAAACACACAAACATTAACCGGTCTAGCAATAGTGTGACTGTCATTATTGCTGTTGGTGATGCTATCCAACAGTGCCCTTCACTCCTGTTGTACGGGGTGTTCAACAAAAAATTGGACCGATCAAGATAAATACTAAGACCCATGCCGTCTGGAATACTGCTTAAAAATATGGTAGATCATATTGGAGTAAACATCTTTGTATTATTGAGTCGTCAACGCCTAGAAGAACAACCGCATGCAAGGAGTTTTATATTTTAGTTATTTCTCAACCGTTAATGTTATAATTTCCACCAATTCTGTTTCTAAAAGGCAAAGGAATAATAAAGTTGCTAAAATGAACCCTATGACAAACATTCGTTGGTTCTGTACTTAGTGTGTATAATACATCTGTTCCGAATGTTTCTTGACAAATACTCTAAAAACTTTGAGTAGAGTGAGCTACGCAAAAACAAAATGGATAAATCTTCAGATATAATTTTTATGTGCTCACATATTAACGTGTGGGCGTCCGGCGTATGCAGCTGTATCTCTTAAACCCCTTGCCGGATCTTGGTGAGATGCAGGTTTCGCGCGCAAACGCTGTGGACCACAAACAAGTATGTTTTTTAGTATGATAATTTTTATGGAAGCGTGGTGGCGCGGTGGTAAAGCACGCGCGCTCTGGCAGGCAGGACGTGAATTCAAGTCCGTAGCAACCAGTTTTACACGTTCTCAGCTTTTTTTCCTGTGATAACACGTCAGAAATCAAGGAAAATGCTTGTGTTTAGAGGCAAAAACAAAATTTTGTCCTGGGCGGTAGGGGGGAATCCCTCCTCCCGACCTCCCCCTATTCGGCGCTATGCGCGTTAAGGTATCCTAGATCCGCCACTGCATTAAATGCGACACAACGCAACCAAGAATTTGAAAATGCATGAAAAACCATACAGATTTGTGACAGCATTGACCAGATTGAGAAGAATGAACTTTTGACAAGTTTGATACAACAGGCCAGTTTCCAGTTCCAACATTGAATTAGAATAGGATGAGAATTGGCAAAGACGATTTTTCGATATTGATACATGTTATGATGAACCGTGTCTTTGTTTACATTTTCGATCTGATTTTCGTTTTGACTATATTAGAATTTTGGAACTCGGAATATTGAATCACTTCCGAATAGGTACTGCCGGAAAATTATACTTCAAATCTGAATCAAAAAAATGTACTTTGGACGACAAGTAAGAACTTTGTACCGTTTCGGCAATAATCAACAGGGAACGGATCCAGGATTATGAGTTGGAGGGCACAGTATTAGGCAGCATTTTGCCCGTCAGACGTTCGCACCCCCGCAGTGCTAGATGGAATACGGGAGAATTTTAGTGGAGGCCATGCCTCCGGCCCTCCCCCCAACTTAAATCCACCAGTGATGAAGACAAGTTGTTTAAGAAATGCTAAGTACTGAGTCCGCCCTTATTCCGACTGCAAGGATATGATACGCAAACTATCTGTTTGTTTATCAATCGGTAACAACTTAAAGACCAAATTGTCCTTTACACGGGTTTTTAAATCCTAAACGCTCGTTGATCAATGAGTGGAAGTTCGATAACACGAGACGAATGCCAGTGAATCGCCGTGTGGTGGAAGACACGACTTCTACGGTATGAAGGCACCTAGAAATAGCTGTTACAAAACGGCACAATACCATTAATTTAATGCTACCTTTAAATGATAATAGAAACGAGAGCCAGCGACTAATACCACTGACATTTAAAAATAAAATTAGCAGGTTAATACATAAAATAAATAGGTAATAGAGGGTATTACGTTTTCTCATATATCGCGCAAACAGAAGTCGGTCACCGCCAGCTGGGAGGCGGCCAAGATATTCCTTAAAAAGTATATATCAGAAAGCAAACATTTCAGCGTCATTTCTTATTAAATTACGATAATCCTGTTATCCTAGACAAATTTCCAAATCAAGTTTCCGCGCGAGCGTCACACCGGAAGTGACAAAACTCTCCCCGTCAGCATTTTCGTGGCACGATTTATTGTGGACACCCGTTGCTTGCACACTATTACTAGTTCATAAAGATTGCCGTTGTTTTTTACTTTCGGCGAGTGTGCTCGGACAATCCAAAATGGAGCCTGAAGTGGGATTTAGCCACTGCTTGATCTCCATTACACGGGAAATAGTTGGAGCTGACGACCACAAATGTCACACAGATGGTGAATGTGGCTGCTCACGCTGTGGCGACTGTTTACGTGCACGTTGCAACTTCGTGGATACATCGACATTATATCGATCAACCTTCTTCTGTTCAGAACATGTTTAGCATGTGCCTCGTTATTCCATGATCGCAATACAACGGCAGGTAAGAATGGTCGCACACACGATAATAGTTTTACTTCGCTTTATCCTTACCACGAACGGGGAATGCTACATTCTTGACACGAAAGAGCTTACTCCGACTGATCTTGTCATTCACTAGTACTCGATAAAAAACGAACTCTAAATACTCTTCGAGAGTTAAGACTACGAGAAAAGCAAGGTCTAACTTGACACAAGCTGACGTACACAGAAGCGTGTCCGAAGTAAAGCGGGGTAGTCCGAAATGCACTGATGTAAACAACGACGACCAGGAAATTAATTATTCCGGCGGGCCACGAGCATCACTTCTGGAGTGACGGGTGAATTGTTCATCACCTCACCAGGAAGCCCGTTCCGGAGCTGATAGCTCCGTAATTCGATGTGCGTTTGTTCCATAACACTTTGTCATGGAATTTACAGTCTTTTGAATCCTTGAACTGATTCGCTGCTTGTGCCCGTGCTTACTGTTTATGACAAATACGTTCCAAATTAATGACGGGGATATTTAATTAACACAACTGTACACTTCCCTTAAAATTCAGACACAGAGGAAAAAGTTGAAAAGTGTGGAAATTCTCAGTTGAATGATCAAATGATCAAGTTATCATCAATGTATATTTTAATAGTTTATAGTTTGAAAATTATAAAATCAGCCTGAGTTCTTTTTCAAAGTTAATTTCTGTGTAAGTGTGTGTGTGATATTTTCATCAAAAATTAGTTACAGTGGTCGNTGGTCTAACTTGACACAAGCTGACGTACACAGAAGCGTGTCCGAAGTAAAGCGGGGTAGTCCGAAATGCACTGATGTAAACAACGACGACCAGGAAATTAATTATTCCGGCGGGCCACGAGCATCACTTCTGGAGTGACGGGTGAATTGTTCATCACCTCACCAGGAAGCCCGTTCCGGAGCTGATAGCTCCGTAATTCGATGTGCGTTTGTTCCATAACACTTTGTCATGGAATTTACAGTCTTTTGAATCCTTGAACTGATTCGCTGCTTGTGCCCGTGCTTACTGTTTATGACAAATACGTTCCAAATTAATGACGGGGATATTTAATTAACACAATTGTACACTTCCCTTAAAATTCAGGTGACACAGAGGAAAAAGCTGAAAAGTGTGGAAATTCTCAGTTGAATGATCAAATGATCAGGTTATCATCAATGTATATTTTAATAGTTTATAGTTTAAAAATTATAAAATCAGCCTGAGTTCTTTTTCAAAGTTGATTTCTGTGTAAGCGTGTGTGTGATATTTTCAGCAAAAATTAGTTACAGTGGTCGTGAAAAAATATGTATTTATTCCGTCTGTTTCATTTACACGGTTAAAAAAGTACACTCCCTCGTGACACTGATAGTAAATAAAAAACAAATAAGGACTACTATAAATATATCACAAAATAAATGACACTGTTACAGTATATGCACGTGTGGGATACAGTGGCGGATTTGGGGGGTGGGGGAGAGTGAAAGGGCGCCATGCCCCCTGAAATTCTCCCAGATTCCATTTGGCAGCGCAGGGCCTTGCGACTGTCTCAGCTGACGGGCAAAATCCTGGCTAATACTTAGCCCTGCCCCCTCCCGCCAACTTAAAATCCCGGATCCGCCCCTGGCCGGGATATCACTACTAATAATACGACATAGTTATGTACACATGAATAATCAATGGAGCATAGTTTGCATGAAAAATGCACAAGATTCAAAGAGACATCATCGGTGGTAATGGTATGCGTTTGAGACGTGTTAGAACTCAAAACATCAGCGGTAGCAGTCTGACACTTTGGTTGTGGAGCCAAAAGCCAAAGCAGCAAACAACCGAGAATTGTTAAAAACGTTGAAGTCACCGGATGTGTGATTTCAATTACTAACAAATGGCTGGAAGTCAACGTAGGGAATCAGTGATTGGTAATGAAAGTACATTGATAAATACATGTTGTTTTATGGAAGCTGGTCAAAGCTAATAATTTCAGTAAGTCGATTGTAGTTAACAATACTCCCAAAACACGTTTCTCGGGTTTAATCCCGATTATGTCTCTTAGAAAATCACAACTGGCCCGCCGTTCATAATGATGATAAAAGGATTCGATGTGGCAGCCAAGCCACGGTCACGTGACCTCTGAAATCTCGAACGCAGCAATAGTATAGTGAATACTATGAGTTGGTCTCCTTTCAATCCCCGGCTTCCTGACCGGAATAGGCCTAAATCAACAACTGACCAAGAACTGGCCGGTCTAAATGCAATCACGAAATTTCTTGCTTCAGGAAAAGAGTCGTCGAACAATAGAATTGTGTAAAAATGATAGTTATGATTGAACTTGAAGTAAGTATACTTAGGCCGACTTTATGACCACAGGATGGTTTGTCCCAGTTTTCTTCAGAGTAGCCAGTCAGGTGTAAATTAAAGTTAAGTTTGTGTCCCCGCGCAACTACACGGAAATATTTGCGCGATGCAAAGCACATTATTTGAAACTAATAAGATAAATTGTTTTTCAACTGTAAAACTACTATCTTTTGAACGAATTAAAGATGAGCACGATTTGGCAATGGAAAAAAGTAACATGTTTTATCGACCTGCCAACCACTAGTCAGAGGCGGGAGTGAGGGTAGGGCGAGGAGAAAAAAAAAACCCAGTCCCAAGACCGCAATACTAGTGAGATCAGGAGCCAACTGACTACCCAGTCATGTTCCGAAGTACGATTCACGATCCGTCAGATTGGTTAAAACGTACTCATACGCCACCTCTAGTTGAGTGACGGAGTAGCTATGTTCACCGCTCAATAGAGAATGTGTCATGAGATCGACGGTGAGCTTAAGGACCTCTAACTGGACATACAGACGACTGATCTGATCCGGTGTGAGGTTGAGCAACAGAACCACCAGAACCGTCACCAACTGGTCGGCGCATGGTGCCGAGTGACATCCAGACGTCTCTGGTTTGGCCAGGGCGGTTGTGATTGCGCGGAGGCACCTGGTCAACATCTGCATCTTCTTCAGGGGTGTGTTCTCGTCGCCCAGCGAGGTCAGACAATGGTAGGCTGAGTCAAAGACGTGCTTGAACTTCTCCGATTCGACGCAAAATTCACTTGATCTAATCATCGATTTTTCAGGCGCAACACAATCTAAATGCACGCCTGGTTTGAATTGAATTGAATTGTGGAATTGATCCTTACGTTTGATCCCGGAAATACGAGCTTTGTCACAGCACATTTCAGAAGCAACATGTTTCTTACTTAAAGAACGATTCACTTCATCCGGGCAACTATTACCTATAGATAGCCATGCACGACTGTCTTTGAAAGAAGCAGAAGATTTACTGGAACTATAAAACTGGCATCGACATCGATCACACGACGGAATAGTAGTAATGTCCTCATGGTCATCGTCCAAAGCTATCGACGGGGCACCGGGTACATTCAATATCACCCAAGAATCATCATTGTCAGTATCTGGTGAATTCGTGGGTTGCACATGTGAGCTACAGTCTTGAAAGCACTGAGTTTCTGCTTTGACTGAGACACCATGCAGTGTTTGGTATTCAAAACAGCTGGTGCCGCCACTGAAGGTCTCGCTGTTTTTCATTTGGTTGCAATCGTCCTCAGAACTGTCCGCACTTGACTGATCATCGCAACTGAGATTCTTTTTGGTTCTATCGGACATCATGAGATATGAGTCCGTAACCTGGGTATCCAAGCTAAGTTCTTCTGTTTCTTTCTTCAACCAGATTCCAACATCCCTGGGTTTTACCAACATGTCTAGAATCCAGGTCTCCCTGATCTTCAAAGCCTCTACAGTCAAATCACATGCCCTCGTTTTTAGCAACTCAGTACGGTTGTAGTACGCACACTCAAACAGCGGAATCAAAGAGTCGTTCAAATTCAAAGCATTGCAAAAAATGATCTCGTACGCATTCCAAACCTCGTTCACCGACAACGGCTTAATCATATGCTCTTGTATCAACAGACACACTTTTCCGAGGTGCTCGTCGATCATATCCTTCAACATGTCGATTGCTTTCCTCGCCGGAGGGGCGTCATTGTAACAGACATACAGATAACCGTCGCACCCCTTAACCTCGGTATAGCAGAACCAATCGTTGCTGCCCGATGGAACCTGCATCTCCCAGTGTTCCCAATCAGGCGAAGTTTTATCCAAGGTCCTAGTGAATAAGTAACAATTTTTGTCAGTAAGGTGGCACGCTCGTAAAAAGAAGCTTCGTCCTACCGTGACACGCCAACCATGCAAGCGAACCAATCTCGTCGCCTCAGTTACAGTCATTAGGGTCACTCAATCTAAAGTGTAAACTACCTTTAAAATGCATTGCAAAAAGACGAATTAGGGCTGCATTGGGGTAATTGAATGAACCAGGGAGCACATGAACCAGAGCGCACATATGCTCGTGGCCGAAATTGAGGCGCAAGCAAAATACTTGAGTAGGGTCTAACTAGGAGCGAGCGTATGGCTGTTTGTTGGCATATTACAGAAGATGTGTTCATCATGGCTTCAGTTAAAATTACAACTATTTGAATGGAAGCAGCGTACATTAAGAATGAATAAAAACAGACCTTACTCAAAACGCCCAGCTTAAGACGTTCAACGTGTCATGCTTACCATTGTAAGTAGAATACCATAACACAAGCAGTATCGCGAGCAAATTTTCTGTGATTTTAGCTTACTCAATGTTCACATTCTGGCAAAACCGTGTTACAAAAACAGAGGAGAGCCACATACTGCGGTCAACGAGTCTGTTGGCGATGACTTCTTTTGTTTTGAATACACCTTTTGGAATTTTTGTCAACTTCACGTCCATACGCTACGGAACTACAAAACACCGACACTTTCACGTATCCTAATTCTCTCTGTGCAAGGTCAGTCAGGGAAGTTAGAGAGAAGAAATGTAGAAAGTAATGAGCATTACCTGTAATAAGCGTCCTCTCGGCAAGCATCCTGGCATATCTTAGTAACTAACTGACAGAACTCGGTGTGCTTGGCGCCAACCACGTGGCTTTCATCAGCCACCATCTCCGCGATCACTTCATTCATGTTTGAACTAGAGGGAAAATACATGACACGGTGAACAACCTCTTTTTGAATGATTTGTGAAAAGAAAAAATAGCAAGCCAAAGACACATCAAAATTTGCAAATAGTGCGTGGGATTTGGCTTAGCGACAGAGTGTTCGGCTACTGCGGAGCAGTCGTGTCTCAGTACGCCGATTCTGCGCAAATGCAGATGTCTGTGAAATTACCCTTATCGCCGAGAAAATCCCTTAGGAGACACAAACGGCGGGACAATGAAAATGCTTACCTGGCCTGTCTGACCTAATCGCCAGGGCCGCAGATGCAGTTCAGTCTCATTCGGTTGTTGATGCAGTTCGCTGAAATATTCACCTCAGTAATATCGAACTATCAAACCGGGGCAGGGATCTATAAATGGAAGTCGGGGGAAACCCAAGGTCAGGAATTACCCTCAACACGGTCGGTTACAAACTAACGTGTCTCAATATTTCTCTGTTGCTTAGCAATTTAGTTCCTTTGTTGTGTTCGTGCGGCGCTGTGAAAGTTTGAGCCTCACTACCGGCCAATAAGTTCTCAGTACGGTTGATTTTACTTGAAGGTAAAAGAAGTTTCAGTTTCAGTTTCAGTTCGACAATTTGGCAATTTACTGGACCACAAGGTAGAGAGAAGTTTATACTGTCAAACGTTGGTCAATGTTTGTATTTAACTGTTTAGCAACTAAGCTCTTTCGTTGTAAAACGTTTCATGTGTTCTCGTTAATGGAAAACTCCCCCAATAAATTTTGGTCATTGGCTTGATAAAGCAAGCTGCGTGCGAACTTTTACATTCGCTTTGACAACCGCGCAATACTGAAACGTATAGTAAACAGTATCAGACTATTGTTTATTCATGTGCAGTGTACATGCGTGTATATGTGTGTATGTAGTTGTTTAATCACGTGTATGTTTGTATTTATGCATGTATGTATGTGAGTGTGTATTTATATATGTATATATGTATGTTTATGTATGTGTGTGTAAGAGTGTATGTGTATACATGCGTGTGTGTATATATGTGTGTGTGTGTGTGTGTGTGTGTGTGTGTATATATTATGCCCTATTTTTATTAATTATTTATAGTCTGTTTTTAATTATTTATATTTTAGTTAATTATCTTGTCTTACTTTCTTTATCTTCTATTTATCATATTTTATTTTTTATTTTGTTTCATCGGTCTTTCCGTGTTAATTTTTATTCTTTTCTTATTATTTAAATATTGTCTATCATTTTGCAATTCTGTTTTTGTCTTACTATGTGTTTGTCTTTACTGAGGGCCCCATGGAAATCAGTTTGAACTGATGGGGCTACCCTCATTGTAAATATTACATTAATAAATAAATTAATAAATAAATAAATAAGTAAAGCACATTATTATCCCTGGTAAACTTTTTCCTTGCAACTTCAAGTTGGCATAAAATGGCAGAGGTAACAATTTGTAGGCTGCATTACGCGTCATCACTGGGACAGGCTCCGTCTTCTTATATTCATTGTCATGGTTTATCTCCCTCATTGTACGGCATGTTTCTCTTATCTCTGGCTTATTTCAGTTTAACCGAACGCCCTGTACCAGTAAATGTCCCCCGCCAACTATGCCAGTCGGTACCTAGTAGATTTCAACCCTCATCGTTTTATCTGTTTGGAGGCACATCCGCCCTCCCGCTTCCAAGCACGGACGCGAGAGGGTGGCAGGCGCACACCCATTCGCGTCAGATATACAGGGCGCGACGGGAAATAGATCAACATTTTAAACGCAACATGTGCGGAGGAGCCCTCTTTCAAAAAATAGTCCTATTGCAGGATAAGCATTTTTAGTATAAATGCTGGTGAGAACGAGCGAAAAACACTCCCTAAGACTTAGTCTCCTGCACAGACCCTCGTGACGTCAGCTTGTGAGGCCCGGGAACCAGGTTACCAAAGACTATTCTCGGCCAACTGAATTCATTCATGCACAGGCAATGTGTTAAGTTAATGGGCCAGTCACAAAACGGCTGCATTAGCAAAATTATGTTTACGTGTATACGGATGCATGGCGAATGAATCGAAACTCTGAGCAGATCCGGCTGGGAAACAAGTGGGGTCCTCGGCTTAATATAACCACAAACACGCCTCCTACTGGCGTTGTTTGCGAAAAGAAAAACTCAGTGTTCAAATGTTACGTACAGCGACACGTAAGTCAGCACTCTATAGTGATGTGTGCAGTCATGCACCTGAAGGCGTAACTTGCTGATCGACCACGTGTACGTCCACAATGATATATAAATATGTAGCTCGATCATTGTCTGCCCATATCTATGGGCTCACCCAAATTTGCCAAACATTTAGAAATCGAAATTCACGAGTCCGAACAAAAATAGACAAGAAGTCAATTTACGGTTATGGGAAGCAGAAGAAATGAAACCCAATTAGAACTTGAAGTAAAAATTTTTGATGCCGGATGCAGTGCTGCAATGGTAAAATTAGCGGAGGTAAGTATATAGGCGCCAAAAGCACACCCTATCACCTTGAGCACTGAACGTAACTCACGGTGCGTAGGCGCTACGTTCAAATGCCAAAAGGTGGTTGGATGCGCCAACGTGCGCCTACGCCCCACTACAGCACTGGCCGGATGTCACTGCCTAACGTCATGTTTTTTGCCCGTAAATACCGACAGTGGTTTGTGCACATAACTTGACTGTACTTGTAAATTGATACACAACAGTGTGGGGTCACCAAATAAATGAGTACAACAAGCACCAACTTCCCTTCAAGTTCATGGAGCAAGACGAGGTGAAAGTAAAAAGGTTGATTAGACATCATTTCACTTTATTTCCTTTTCTGTTCTCACAAATATGAAATAAAACTCTACCTACAGGTAACTACCAACTAGAGTGCAGGTGCGTTTATCACCTTTACAATGAGAAACTTTCAAGAACTAATGGGAGCTGATCACGTTATTGCTGACTCACAGCGCCACCTAGCTGTACCAGGAGTTATTTTGTCCTCACAGTAGGCAGCATAAGGGAATGGTTGGCCTTCGCGAAAAGACCCTTTTTCAATGTATGCGATTGGACGTGATGCGAATTAAACGAGTTTTAAAGTTCCTTGTTATCCCTCTTGAGGTCACTGGTGACCAGTCCTCACAATGCTACAGTTTTGAAAGCTTCCCATTCCTATACCTATTGTGGTTATCCAACACTAGTCTACGTCACACTAAAGAGTGGATGCTGTTAACGAATCACTATAGAGCTTCTAAACATGTTAAGGCACCAATCACTAGAGTCTAATAGTGGTATGCTTTAAACCCCAATGGACCAGCCTTCATCATCGAAAACGCCAACTTGTGAATAAGACCACATCACTACAAAACACAACTTCTTTCTTAGGGTAACTAGTTTTGGTCACACAATATGGCGGAGTGAAATTTCATTTCTCCTTTCTATAAAAGGCACTAAGCAGCAAATTGATACTTCACATGTTCAAGGTATGCACCTGAGCTACCATCCGGCAATATTTTTAAAAAATACAAGCTTTCACAATAATATTTACAGCACGTTGAAAAAGGAAGAAAGAGTATATGTGGCAATTATTTTTGTGCTCAGATAAAAACTATTTGTCAACTTTGCAAGAACTGAATCTTTCATTTAAACACAGTTCAGTATGATTACTATAGAAATTCACAGCCGCATTTGTAAAAAAATGGCCGTTGTGGACATGTCCGTCACCTAGAAAGACCGGTAGGGAATATGTGTTCCTCAGATGCAAAAATCTTACAAAAATGCAAGATCATGCCAGTCTTTACTACATGTAGATATAGCCATGGACTGGAAGCGACAGGGCTGGGAATGACTAATGACAAAAAGAGGAAAATTTTCCAGTTGACGTATCATTCCATAATTAAATGTTTGCATGAAAAAGTCAAAATAATGATAAAAAGTGACAAAGAAAGAGGAAACTGGAAATCAAATTAAGAGGAAATCGAAACCAAAAAAGGAAATCCTCTTAAAAAGAGGAAAATACCAAGTGATTATGTGATGTACATGATCACAATGACATGTGTCTTGTGTACATGGGACTTGGCCACAGAGACAGAGTGCCACCTATAGTACAAGGCAAAAGTATTCAGACAAAATGGCCAGAGACACATGACTGGGAGGAAAGCTAATTCATCGTCAAACAGTCTTTCCTGATCAAGAATGAAGAGGAACTACAAGGTAGGTGAGTATAGTGGTCAGTAGGTCAGTACAGTGGCCAAGGAATCTTTGCTGTTATCAGTAATTCTTGCTGTTGACAGAATTAGCCATTGATGACGGAAACGGTATATTGTCAGATCGTTTTTTGTCTTGTACGGCACTAGCAATAGTTATTGATCACAATGACACAACATTTTTGGAAGAGGAAATAAACCTGCAAACGCCAAGATGGAATGTTTCTATTCCCAGATGTAATGCGTTCAAGCATGATTTTCACGGCTTAATTCCAATGAGGAACTAAAAATTCACCAGGTGTCGCAAGTGAAGCAAGGGACCAATACATGGGCCCCTTCTCACACTAACACCCTCACACTGACAAATTATCTTCTACTCTCAATCTATTCAACCGTTAGAAGAAGGCCTATTATTCCTGAGCGCCACCTATTGAATATTTAGTTGATCACTATTGTACATTGTATTTGTTAGACAACTATACTTTAAAAAGTAGGAATTTTCCACATTAATACCTGGGCCCAGTCTCCAATCTTTTTTATAACATTCGAAATGGAACTCGAAATTAGTTTTGGCATTTTCTACTCTACTTTTGGGCGAACTCAAGATAAGTGTCTATTATTCTACTAACGCTCGAGTACACAATAACTAACGTAGATAATTTATTGCCCTTAGTTCACAGTTTGCAAACCCAATATTAAAGCAATAAGTTCGAGTTTGAACTCGAAATTTCGAGTTTTTACTCGAGTTTGTAGCACGAATATAAGGGTCTTCAAGGGCAAACTTAAACTAGATACTCCTATGCATAAACTATAATGTATTCGAGCACAGTCTGATAACCAATTATCTTAAGTTCCCACAAATGGAGCAGAGAAATTGCCAAAAATAGTTTCGAGTTCGTTTTGAGTACAAAGATTAGAGACCGGGCCCTGATCCATCGGGGTAGCAAGACAGGCGAGAATCAAACTTATATACCATACACTCAGATAAACCTATATAGGATAAAATAACCCAAATGTTAAAACATCCTGAAATACTTAATAGTAAAACAAACAAAAATATTTACAATGTGTTCCAGCTAGGTCTATAGTCAGCCATGACGGCATCAATATAACACATGTGTATAGAAAAATAAGTAAATAAATACCGGTAAGACTATAATTCTAAAGAGCTCTTGAGCTCACTTTCCTGGTAAAGTGACCAGATCTGATTGAGCTGGAATCAAGTTTTGTCTAATCATCTACTGGAATGCCGCACAGTGAATGTATCACAGAGGCTAGAAGAAAAAAAAATAAGGTTTTGTAAAACAGTCAGTCAGGTACTGGGACCACGGTCTGTTTCACGACACTGATGTAAGACTTAAGACAGACATTTGGTCTTGCGCTCCACATGACCATTTCTAACAAAATTGTTGAAACTCATTTTAGCAAAGAATACAGTACCTGTGAATACACAAATATATGTTACTTAGTGAGAAAATTTGTACAATTTTTTTCATGCAGTGGTGCTCTCATAATTCACTAGAAAACCTTTATTTGACAACTTTGAGGTGGGGGCATTAGGCCAAATTCCTGTCTTAGTCTTGAGTCACTTTTCATGAAACAGACGGCAAT
Organism: Phoronis australis; assembly: GCA_002633005.1. Lineage (NCBI taxonomy): Eukaryota > Metazoa > Phoronida > Phoronidae > Phoronis > Phoronis australis. The sequence continues at coordinate 141,773 of NMRA01000726.1, read as the reverse complement.
ACCCTAAGGCACAGACCACAAAATGTAAAACAATACAAACATTTTCTCTAAAATGTTTAGTGTGTTGCACACTTGAATAATTTAAAACTTGTCACATTCATATTTTCCAGTAGCCAGATGCACTGTAAAAACAGAACCAAATGGCAAAAAATATAATTATTAACTTCCTCTGGAACGATAAATGGGTACTTTAAAACACTACCCCTGTCCTAAAACTTCTTATTCGTAAAATACAAAAAACATTGCATAAGGTACCCGTTCTCAACACCATGTGCTGAAACTGACGGTCCAAAACAACAGCACACAACCACAGCCCGTATTTGACTAGGTTTTGTCACCATCTCCTGTATTCAGGAGGTACTACATCACAGTTCAATTCAGCAGATACACAGCAAGCAACCAAGTATGCCTGTTCAGGCAATGTTGTCCCAGGACATTAAAGGACAAATGGCCATAAATTTGTATTCTCAGAGTGAAGGGAAAGGACCCAGAAATTCCCTGACCGGGGATGCCTTCTGTAAATAAAGGCACTACTGCTACATGGCAAGAAATTTTCGCTTATGGAACGGAAATGTTGAATTCTATGATAGACTGTCCCTTAAGTGAACATCGTGACCTCACCAACCAATCACTTCAGTGGCAGCCATTTTGTGAGGGTACACTAGCAAGCTTATGAGAATACTCGCAAACATGCGCATTTGCATGGTTTTGGTTTTTCGTGAGGCTCCCGTGTCTGCAGAACGTAACCCAGATGAACAAATCCAATAGTGACACCATCTACACATTATAGTGGCAAGATACAGGGCTAGCACCAAGTCGGGATCATTCTTCCACCTTGGTTATATGGTAAGTGCTATTTTGATTATTTTTCCACCCGGGTTACATAAAAAGTAACTTTCCCTAAAAGAAAACTGTTTAACTTTTAGTTTTCTATAACAAACCACAGTCAAGATGAGATCATGTGCAAGATTAAAGACTGAGCCAATCAGATTTTACGATTTTTGATCTTCATTAGCTTGGTGAACAAGTATTGGTACGCCACCTCTAGCTGAACGACAGAGTAGCTGTGCACGCCGCTCTCTAGAAACGGAGCCATCAGATCGATGACAAACTTAAGCTCGATATAAAGATGACTGATCTGATCCGGCGTGAGATTAAGCAGGAGAACTACCAGAATTGTGACCAACTCATCGGCGCATGGTGCTGACTGACATCCAGATGTCTCTGGTTTGGCCAGAGTGGTTGTGATTGCGCGGAGGCACCTGGTCAACATCTGCATCTTCTTCAGGGGTGTGTTCTCGTCGCCCAGAGAGATCAAACACTGGTAGGCTGTGTCAAAGACATGCTTGAATTTCTCCGATTGGACGTTGTATTCCCGTGATTTCACAGACTCGTCCATTTCTGGCACGGGACTGAGGAATTGATCTGTACACTCCTCAGGAACAGTTTCAATGCCATTTTTGTCCTCACGTGACACAAGCAATTTGTCTCCGGAAGAATACGATCCAATATTGTAATGGTCGGTTGGATCATCACTGGAATTCACCGGTTTCCCCTCTGCACCATAAAACTGATGTCTGCATTCGTCGCACGGAATTTTTATGTCATCACCATTGTCGTGAGGTGCAACTGACAGCGGGCCCGTAACGCCCAACGGGTCACCATCGAGGGTGTCACGAGAATTCACATGTTGCGTAGAACCGTCTGATATACAACTCTGTAAATGGTCACCGGGTGCAATGTCATCTCCAGATAATTCGTTGGTGCCGTCACTGGCCGTTTCACCATCACTGTCACTAATCAAATGGCCCTGTGGCACAGGAGCACCTTCTGACTCCCCAGTAGGACAGTTGGTACTACCACCACTGCTCTCATCCATTACCACGTGACATCCCTCGTCATAACTCTCTGATTCTGGATGACTAGCGTACGAGACATCTGTCTTGGGTACGTAAGCAACGTGCAACTTTTCAAAGTCGGACATCATCTCATCAGCATAAGTACGCAACACCTTTGGTTTCGTTTGCTCCAGCTCCTTCTCTGACCCAATTCCACTATCACGGCGTTTTACCAACATGTCCAGAATCCAGTCCTCACTGATCTCGAGATCATCTACAGTCAAATCATTCGCTTGAGTTTTGAGCGTCTCCGTACAGTCGGAGTATGCAGACTGGTAGAGTGGAATCAGATACTCGTTCAACGCGCCGTACAGGTTGGTCTCGTAAGCGATCCAAGTTTTGTTTATCGACGAGGCCTCGAGATGTTCCCGTATGATGGGACAGATTTCTTCAAAGTGCTTTGTTATCAGAGACTTCAGTCTATCAGTCGCTTTCCTTGTGGGAGGGGCGTCCATATCACAAATATACAGATAGTCTTCACCACCATTGGTCACGCTATTACAGAACCACCTGGTGGTGCCTGCAGGAACCTGCAACTGCCAGTGTTCTTCAGGTGAAGATCGATCCAAGGTCCTGGTAAAGAGTAACACAACATTACCATGACTAATCACGTAAAATGGCACCGGCCGGTTTCACCTAACTTTGTACACCTAGTCATAATTACGTCTGTTGTAACTTCAGATTTTTATGGCTTACTAAGATGGCCGATTAGTGTGAACATTATCTATTACATGTACGTACAAGTTGCGACGGTATGTTGCAATAAATATGCACCACCGCATTAGCAGTTGCGTAACATCTTAGTACTGACCAGTTGTGAGTAGGGCTCAGCATATTACACTGGTCAATTCCAACTGACCAAAGGATAACACTGCAACATTGCATCTTTCAATGATTTTCGCAATAGAATATTTTTACTCTGTCGTTACCTTGGTTTGTACTGTGTAGATATGATATGAAATAAAATTTTTTACATTAAAATCGACATCATTTTTATCCTTTTAAATTTCATTTCAAGCTCAATACAATAAAACCTCATGGATTGAACATAATTATGGATAGACAAGCTCAATACAATAGAACCTCATGGATTGAACATAAAAACTTCTTAAAACATATCATTGAATTTTTTACGCAAAAATGTATCATACTCATTACACCATATCTTAAATGTCAATTGTCATATAGTGTTTGATTTTACTTTATTCCTGTTTCTGTTGACAAAGGACGTTATAACATCCGAAAATTTCAGTTGATCTATTCTTGTTGTTTTATTTACCTATTTATATTCTACATTTCATGAAACAATAGTATCCTTGGGAGGATCTGGATCGCCTTATTTAGTTTCAGATTTATTTTCTACGTTATTTTCATTGAAAGTATTAATCCAATGGACCTGTGCATTAACTATAGCCAGGAGCTAGCTATTCCCCTTTACAACTTCACTGAGCTCACACATCGTCAAATGCTAATTACAAGGGAACTTGTTAAGGTAAATATGTACAGCCATATTCAACTATGCACGCCACCTGTTGGCCACATCACATGAACATAGGTCTGAAGATTTCTGCCCATGACCGGGATTCGAACCCAGGACCTTCTGTTAATCCTGCAAGTGCTGTAACCACTGAGCCATCAGGACAGACCGGTCAAACAGTGTGGTTGACTGTGAACATGGGTGTGCTGGTGTCTCATGAAGATGGCACAGGTGCACCGAGTACAACTTTCAATACAGTAGCTATGTTGTAGTTTCCACTATAAACAACAGATGTCGTAGACATCGGCAGATGCATTGTGGGACTGACACATGATTGGAAGGCTGGCATCAGTGCGATGTTGATTTGGCCACATATTTTGTTGGAGATAGAAATGGATTTTTTACACCAAATGTACAGTGGGTTCGAAAGAAAACTGGCTACCTACCATCAGCTTGTGATAGTCACAATGAAGAGTTGATGGTATTTATCAGGTGAACTGGACAATAGAAAAGTGCTTGTGAGCTAAACCCCCGAATGGATGTGTGCATGTGAGAACAAAAACAACACCAGACAGCATTTACCTGTAATATTCGTCCTCTTGGTACGCATCTGTGCAGGTGGTGGCAACTAATTGACAGAATGCGGAGTGCATAGCGCCAACCACGTGACTTTCATCGGTAACCATTGAGGTGACTCGGTCCTCGAATGTGAGCCAATCGGAAGGGATTGTGGTGCGATTCAGCACATCAGTGGGATACGTGCATGAGTAACCATGCTCTGTGGCCAGGCCAACCGTCTGTTCCTCGCTCTGGAGGTCCCTGATTGTCATAGCGATGGCTTCCTTCACACTCACCATCAGCACCTGTAAGGAACGGATAGTCACTAACTGAGGCAACAGGGTGCGCTGTTGGAGTACCACCCCCACCACCACTACCAGTTTTTAAAAATACCGCCAGTAAACATTAATTGTAACCAATGGCAAACATATTGTGAAGCTCAATTTTCAGACAGTTGATAATGGACAGGGTCCACCAGTACGGCTGCTGTAAATTGTATCCCTTATCTGCAGCCACAGCCAGGCCACATGGTTGAAAGTAATTGAAGAAAGCTTTAGTAAAACAGTTGAAACTAGAGGTGATAAAATTAATAATTTACAACATGCAAGCTGATAACAGCACATCCAACAAGTTTGCTAGGATTTATAAATTAATAAAAGTAACCCAGCCTACACTCGTTTCAGTTTCTATGATACTTGCAAGACCTTGACCGACTGATAACTTTGTCAAAGTTAAAACTCATTTCCATACATTCAGTTCACCTTGAAAACAGTACTGGAGTGACGCACAAAAAGTCATCAAACTCAGTCTTAAGATGAGCAATAGTTCTTAATTAAGAAATTGACAATCTCTCAAACAAGCAAAATCTCCTGCGTGGATTTGAAGAACAAGAGGAATGCCCTAAAAAGACACGGCATACCTTTCTCGTCACAAGGTTCTTGATTTGATCCTTGGCGTCTGCCTGTATTTGTGATGTCTTCGCATACAAATTATGCAGCAAACGTATTTTCTGATTCGCAGTCGCTTTAGACAATGACTTCGGCTTCTTAGACCAAATATCCAGATGGCGCCGCTTGTACTTCCCCGAGCTTGGTGGCAAAGTTGTTGCCCTCTTACACAGGGAAATTCTCTCAGATAAAGTCTCCCTCACATTGATTACTTTGAGGTATTTGTCCTCATAGAACGCGTCACGTGTCGCTCGTTTCTGCCTCATATCCCACTGCAGCTGTTCGTTGCCAGGAGAATTCTCAACTTTCTGTTTTGCACGAACCACAGCATTTTGTAGTTGCTCCAATTCTAGTCCGATTCGCTGGCAGTCACGAGACACGTGCCCCTTCAGTATCTCAAGGATTTCTTGGTCAAAGTTCACCACGTCACCAGGGTTTTTGTACAGATCATCGACCATCTTATTGCGATGTTTGAGAAGGCAGTTGTCGTGTAGACTAATTACCTTGGTCAGTTCCTCCACGCGCTCTTCCAACTTGTTGATGAGCAGTTGCTGAAAAATGTACAGTCAATTATCAGAACATGCAGTCGAATGTTTTATCACTATTTTTCATTTACATCGTTTGTATGTCAAAAATAGCTTCCCCATCAAAATTTACAAAGCCCAAGAAGTGGATTGTGACAACTAATCACTTATTTCACACAAGAAATGCAAAAATTATCACCTGAATGGCCCATAAAATGACCTGCCATGACATTAGCCAACTCATTCGACCTCATCTCCAGCAATAATGAACTGCGAGTCAGTTCTTTCCAAGACCACAAATCATATTTAATTTGACTGGGGAACAATTACAGACCAGTTTTATGAAGTGGTTTAAGTTGCAAGAGTGCATATAATCTTGGTTGACTGATGGACCTTCTTTCATTTATCCACACGAGACGACGCCAGGGAAACCGAAACGCACCCCAGAAACTTTACCAGATAGTGTGAAGTGCTGACTAGAGTTGGTGAGTTATACACCCCCCATTCTCCCGGAGGTCACGAACCAACCAGAGTTGGGGAGTCACCCCCCACCCAGATGGCAAATTTCCAACATTTAGTTCACAGCCAAATTAATATTTTTAAAAGCAATAGCACACACCAAAATGTAAGAGAGTACAGGTGGTTGGCCTGATGTCATTTGCGGTACATCAGACGTGCGCAAGCCACATGGTTGGACACATTGCACAAAAATTAGTTGACAGGGCTTGAAGCACTTACCGTAAACGTTTGGGTTAACGCCCTGGGCGGTTAAATTGGCAAACCCAAAAAATTGGGGGTGGGCAGTTAACTGAGCATGGGCGTTAACCCGAACGTTTACGGTAAGTTCTTAGACATTTGAAATTTGACTTTTAGTCAATTTGAAAACCAACCATCCCGCAGGATTTCCCCCAAAATAAAACTGAGAATGAAGTGCCATCAAAAAGGGTGAGAACCTATAGCCTATGACCTATACCAACATAATTGACACAAAATAAACAACAACAGTTGGACTTAAGTTCAAACACTTGTTTTAAATTGAAATAAAACAAAAGTCATGGTCTGGTCACTTTTAATATTCATAACCAGATGATCATCACAGAACCGTGTTTACACAACGCCCTTATACAAGAGTCAGTTGTCAAGGAGTAACTGCAACAGAATAGCTCGGCCGCAAGTGTGTGTGTAAACACGACCGACACAGAGCAAGTTGAACTATTTTTATTCAAGCATTGAAGTCGCCATATCGAAGACGGCGATTTCGAGGCAGTCAGTCTGCGAGTTTTCGCCTTACGATGTCAGCACAATTTTCTGTAAAATGGTCGTAATTTAGCTGCAAAGTTTGATAGCAATGCACCACAGTTTTGTTGAAAGTCTTTCATAGATTACAGATACGTCACAGAGCGTAAATTTGATGAATATTAGCTTCCAATTTCACCCGTTTCAGAGACCGGGTTTCAACCGCCTTGGGTTATAATAAGCGCCCCCACTGAACCAAACTTTTCAAAGCGCCCTGGTTGGTTATTACGATGAATACGGTACATGTCAAAACACAAACAGGGACAAAGTGAAATGAAATTGACAACCAAATCAGACATGTTCCTTCTCTAAATAACGCACCATTTAGAGCTTGAGCCAGAAAAATTGTCGAAACACTCAGCAACCCACTTTGGTTTGTCACATAGAATACCAGGTACTGTAGTAACAGTGATAAACGAAAACTGTATTGGACAATCTGTACAGTAATTCTTATGCGCACACATAAGGTAGATTTAAGATATAACACATTGGAAAAAATGCAAATAAAGACGATATTAAACTAAACAAAAGGCTGCCTGGCTCAAATAAATCACATTCAAACATAATTGTTACAAGACTAAATGAGAGAAGCGACTATATAGAAGTGGATTTTGGAACTGGCTAAAACTTCAATGCACTTTGATCGAGACATGTGTTTAGTCTATCGGTTTTTATGTATATGTGTGGCAATAATTACCTTCGTTAGCATGTTCGATTGCATTGTTTCATATTATGTTAAAAGTTCCAGTGTGTGGGACACTGTGATAAATCAATTATTTTACTAACACCAGACCGTGTACCAAACTTTAGAACTTATAGTGAACATTGGCTGTTCAAAATTCAAAAATTGCATGAATTTTGTTAATATTTTCTTTGTTTTTCACCAGACTTTGTTGATACACGAAACATCTGATATTTAAGAAATAAGATAAACGAAAAATTTGACCGTGACCGACAGTCTTCAGTATCAAGATCACATTTAAATTTCAGCTTCAATTTCAATGGAGAATTTTACCATATACATGTCTAACAATACTTTGATAAAAGGGGGCACCATAGACCTGACACCCTCTATCATGGACTCGACAAAAACATAACTGAGGTTATATTTTACCTTAGAAAACTGTGCTTGCCCCCTTTGTGATAACTCAGATTCACCCACATTAAAAATAAGTTATGCTATATCAGTAGAGTCCATATGTTGCAACACTGCAACACTAGCATTAATTTCAGTGATTCGTCTCTTCCTCCAAGTCACGCAGTAAATGAAACTAGTTTTATAAATACCAATGCCAAAGTTTCAACTCAAACTGACATTGAAAATTGGTTTTAATTGTGGCTAGACTGATGCTTCAGTGAGTGTATGAAACCATCATACATGACCTCTGTCTTACATGGAGCTGAAGTTGTTGGTATCACAAGAGTGTGAGCATTAGTCAGAGTTGTCTCCCTCTGACAGTGAGTAATAATATCAACTGACAAGACAACAGGAAATGATGACCATCCTCAACTGCACCCTGGCTTTACCTTGAGGGGGGGGGCTCCCATACAGTATACTAGAGGAACATACAGGATGTGATACTAATATAAATGTTACTTTTTCATGAACAATTTTTCTACAAAACATACTTTTTCCAACAGAAATTACTTGTAACGAAATTAATCCTTACAAAAGGGTTCACTTTGGGAGTTACATAGGTTCTACAAAAGGCATCTTTTCAACATAAAAACTTACAGAGGGTTTTAAAATCAAAATTTCTTTTGCAAAGATGGACTAATATTTGACAAAATTACAAAACCTTTTGAGCCGACAGGCATCAAATTAAAAACAGTCAATAATACAGCTTATAGGTTTGTGGCACGAGAAACCCTCTAATCTGGCGGTGTTGCTGGTGCAATACCAAAGAGACGACTTATTCACATTAAGTGGGTCCCTTTTTCTAGTCTATTCTGTAAATGGGTGGGTGTCCAAACTTTCCAGCTGCACCCCAGGCAAAAACATAACTTGAAAGTAATTTTTGGGACTCAGGAGGGGAGCTTCGCATGATTTTTCAATATTTGTCAGAGGGGAACGAATATCGGCCCCAAACTCCAGATATTGAGGGCCATGGATTGACACGAGAAGTTTCATTTTCATGCCCTATTGTGATACCACAAGAACACAGAGTGAACATGGAAAGGCCAATGATAGTAAAATTGCACAGACAGTAATACTAACTGTAAGACAAAATATGAAAAATAAGAACGCAGTTTATTTTTTCATATTCTGCATTGAAGACAAGTAGACCAATAAATAGTGCATCATTTTAAAGTTCCAGGCTCAGCACTGAAGCGGCTGTAAAATATAAACTTGCCTTCTATCACAAAAAGTGGCTTCTTATGCTTATGAAATTGACCTTCAATTGCCCCATGCCATAGTCGTGTTGAAGACAATTTCACGCTTGAAGACAATTTCACGCTTGAAGAAAATTTCAGGGCTTTGAATGAGCTGACCCTTCGCTGAATTTTCAGCACGAGATCAATGTGTTGGCGTAATGCAACAAGCAAGATCGCAACAAGTAATAAAGTACCAATTACTTGCAAACCCAGACATCGCTTTTCATTTGAGCAGAAGGAAAGTGTTACGACCAACACTGCAATATATTATGGCACATGGTCTAAATCAAAATGTTCACTTCTTGTACGGAAAACGGATTTATTAACTGTTTGTAATATAGATGTACGTCTTCGTGTATTTTAGCTAAATACAACCCTCAGACTCACCTGCTTTATCATAGCTTCCTCCAACTTTGGAATGTCATCCTGGTTCAGATTAACGTTTGGTAGGATATGACAATGGAGAGCTCTCAACAATAATGGGCTTATCTCTGCTAGGGTCGACTGGCCATGACGATCGAACACCTCTGCGATGGAGTCGAACAATTCGTCACTTCGGGCTTCGAAGTCATAGAACTCGCCCTCGCTGAAAAGAACGCGGGAATTGCGTTTCAGTTGCTCGGACACGGATTCTTCCAAGCTCGATTCCGATTGCTCCATGCTCCACTTCACGATTCGTTTGCTGCAGTCAATCGTCATATAGTCCATGATAAGCGTTTTAAACCACTGAGCAGGCTCGATGTCTGTTGTGTCAGCCTCCACGCCCCCTACCGACAATGTGTGACCCTCACTCAAGGTCACGTCCGGCACGTGTATGGGCGTATAGCCCTCACGGACCAATACCAGATGCATGTTTGTGAAGCTGAAAAATGGCAACGTCATATATTATGCTAGTTTCAGATTTTCAGAAATAATACAGCGGACAAAGTACCAAAATTGTTACTCACGGGGCGAGGAAATGAAAAAGTATTTTCCAGATCGAATTTTCAAAAAAATAACTTAACAAGCTGCTGACCGACCTCCCAGCATATTTTGTAAGCGCGTGTTCTCGCCAGTCACAAATGCAAAAGAATATTTACAACAGGAAAGTCCAGGATTACATAGCCCTTTCTGAGACATGGTGTTCCAAAGTCAGCCAAATTTGGCCGACTTTATAGGGTCTTACAACCTTACGTAGGCATTTATCTATAACTTTGGAGAGCCATCAGTTGCAATGTCGTATCTAGTTTACTTGAGAAGTCACTATTGCTAGAAAATGTCATTTCAGATGTGCAGGCACTGGCAAGTTAAGCTCGGTATTTGCCACCTCGCCAACTATATAGCAGATGACCTTCAATCTGACCTTGTAAAACACAGTAAACAATATAAACAATTTTTCCTAAACAATTTTCAGCGATGACAGTTACATGTTTTTATCACTTAAACGAAAATCCCATCTAGCAGGCAAACTTTTGGTTGTGGCCGAAAACGATTTTGGTATGAATTTAGTTCTTTTAAAGGAAAAGGGCTAAAACAGATTGGTCATAAATCAAAGACCGTAAAAGTTAATGTAAATTTTCACCAATTTAGGATACAATATGGTAGACAAAATTAATGGTAGATTTTTTTGATTTTTTTCATGAATTTTAAACAGCACCAGGCGATGGTTTGCCTGGCTCTGCACCATAGCAACCAACAGCCAATATTTTGAAAAATTGTGGGTAGTCACGATAATGTCTGAAGCCTTGAAAATGAAAAGCACAAATTTGGCAATTATTTTTGACTGAAACTGGTGACACTTCACCATAGCAACTTTGGCAGAATGTGGGTTTTTATACCAGTTTTACATAAAGTTTTGTAGAATTTACCGAGTCAAATCAATTTTTATAACCATGCCATTAAATATGTAGAAAACAAAACTATTCAATTTAGAAGTAGTGACTTTTAGAAAGATTTAACTTATTCTCTTATCTCATACAGATCCATAACTGCTTTGAGAATAAATTGTGCAAAATGTCTTGAAAAAGAACAATATCAAAATGTAGTTTATTCCGAAGCCAAACATACGCAATGGCATAGCAAAAACCATCTTGAGTTATGACCAAGCTTACTAAATAATCTTTCAGTTCTCATATTACCTATTCAGGTTTCAATAAAAATTAAAAGAAAAACGTTGCCAAGAAAACAAAATAAGCTACAAAAACCAAAAAAATCTTACACGGGAAGGGGGAAAATACACTCCCGACCTCTGCCCGCTTTGAGCTACGCGCCTCTCATTCGCGCGAATCCTAACCCCTCCTTATTGAAAACGTATATCTGTCACTAAAATTATCCATGACTTCTTTCTCTCAAAAAATTTCCATAAATTTTCCATGAAGGAAATCACTTTCCAGGTTTCCAGGTTTTCCAAGCAGTGTAGACCAGAAACCATGCTAACCACGGAATCGGTAACCTGCAAATGTTGGTTGTTAGAATGTTTCAGTCAATCATTATCCAAAACCTCACTCATTGTGCTTCAAAACCAGTAAAAATAAAGCAGGAATTTTAACTTTGAAAAAATAAAACACCAATTCATTAACTGTCATCTCCAGTCATTGTCACCATTAACATATCTACCTGGTTTGCTTTACTTTCCCAGAGAAAAACCTGCACAACTGATGAGCTCTAGATTGCACAACTCTCTAGCAAGCCAGCAGAAGCAACAATAAACACATGCTTACAACACATGTATGCACCAAAACTGTGTTTGTGTTTGCAGTTTATAATTAATTTCAACCAATCACAAGCTCCTACCAGGGATTAGAAGCAGTGCTAACCATTCAAATGCCAATATGCCACATAATGGCGCCAAATGATGTCATAGAGCCTGAGGGGACATTGTTTGTATTCACACTTCCAAGATAGTATTGTGCAGATTAGCAAGTGACCAAGCTTTCATGCAGTGCTGTCTATTGAAATGTCACTGTTGACAACAGTAGCTAATCCCTCACAGATTAGCCTTCAGTAAATAACAACAAACCCTGCATTGAGGTTGGTGGCAGATCCAAACAATATTGTTTATAACAGTTCTATGACACCAGAGTGAGTGATCCCTGGAACAAAACTGTCATTGAATGGATTTACTTCTTTGTAAGAAAAATGTTCTCTGGGACAATTACCTACAATTCACCTGATGTGGATGGTCAGGTATGAGGCATTTTATTTTTTGCTAATGCATTTGAAATAACATGATTTCGGTGCCCAAAAAACCTCCATAAATTTTAAAACGGAACATCTTGGAAGCACATTAGAGATAGTCACCATTAGCCTGACCAATCATGTCCAAGAATTGAGATTTTATAGAGCGGACATTACTTTCCTGCTTTCGTTACACAAAAGAGTTCCACNCCCCCGTTACAGGTTCAACCGTGAAAAACCCACGGTCAGTCCACTGAATTACTGTAAGCTCATTGGTCAGATAAAAGTTTGAAACTGCAACACAAACACAGGCAACACATTAACTATGAACCCAGACTGGTTTCACATGCACCTTTTGAATCTGTACATCGATTTAGGACCAGATTACTCCTATCCAGTGTCTCATGAAGCCATTTGCAGCCGATTGCATTTGACTTTTTCTAACCTGTAAATTGTTGTTAGTACTTTATAAACTGTTGAAAATGAACAACACAGGCAGTGTAAAAGTTATCCAACTGATGAGTATTTAATTCAGCCCCGATGAATTTTCTTGTTTAAACAAACAAAACTTGGCACTCATATTCTCAAAAAACAAGAGGAATGAACCCCAAAATATAAATCAAAACATTGGTGAGAAAGAATACTTCTAAAGTTACTTTGACATGGATGTGAAAAATAAAATATTTGGAAATGGCGAGGGACATTAAACAGGACTATTGGGTCCTAGACCAGGACAATTTTAAAGATTCATAACTGACCTGCCTACTGTTGAAATGCAGCATCAATTACACTTGAAGTGAGATACAAACAACTACATTGAACCAAGCTTTCAACAAAAGCATTTCCTTGTAATGAGTAAGATTAACTTTGACCTTTGAACAAAGCCTCCAACAAAGAATTTCCTTGAAATTAATACAACATGCTATCACAGCAAAATCTACAGGCACAGGGATACACAACAGGGGTACACAGGGGTACACAACAGGGGTACACAGGGGTACACAACAGATCTGGGGTGTTGTAGGAGGGAAGGTCATAACAATTAAGAATGAAAGAAAAATACTTATCAGGCCCTAAAAATGGCATGTCAATAGTGTTCCTTATGTATTGGCATATAGGTCTCCCCTCCGAACCTCCCCTACCCCCTGGCTCTCCCCTACCCCTACCTCTTTCATACTGACTGAACTCCGGTCTCAGCGGAGCGTCGACTGCGAAGTTAAATGAAACTTGCATACCAGCTTCAGTAGTTAATGGACATCGAAGTAAACGGCATATGATGCTGTTGTCATCGAAGTAATCGAATCATAAGTCAGCACTGATGCATCATGTGCGCGATAAGAATTTTCTAATGTGACAATTTGGGAAAAATTAACAAGTTCTAATTGATATAAAACTTATTTCTAATTTCCTTGGCCCTTCACCAGTTTCCGACATGATCTGCGAAAATGTGCCTGATTTCCAAAGCGAAGGCACATGCTTTCTTATAGGGGGACATTGAAGGTGAGTTTTAGGTCTTGTAATCCATGTATCAACAATGCCATCTGGTATGTACCTGGTGGCAACAATGGGAGAGGGTTAATGGGAATGGGGAGGTGGATCACCTGCAGACAGTGCAATAAACTAATCTGGTGGAGATAATTACAGTCTCATTACTTCCTTTTAACAACAGTTTACATGCTCAGATAACTCTTATGAAAGGCATGGCTGGGCTGGGTACTGTGTACCTTGCTGTGGTGAGAGATGAGAATTCCTCTGATGANCCCCCCCCCCGCCCCCGTTACAAGTTCAACCGTGAAAAACCCACGGTCAGTCCACTGAATTACTGTAAGCTCATTGGTCAGATAAAAGTTTGAAACTGCAACACAAACACAGGCAACACATCAACTATGAACCCAGACTGGTTTCACATGCACTTTTTGATTCTGTACATTGATTTAGGACGAGATTACTCCTTTCCAGTGTCTCATGAAGCCATTTGCAGCCGATTGCATTCGACTTTTTCTAACCTGTAAATTGTTGTTAGTACTTTACAAACTGTTGATAATGAACAACACAGGCAGTCGGTGTAAAAGTTATCCAGCTGATGAGTATTTAATTCAGCCCCGATGAATTTTCTTATTTAAACAAACAAAACTTGGCACTCATATTCTCAAAAAACAAGAGGGATGAACCCCAAAATATAAATCAAAACATTGGTGTGAAAGAATACCTCTAAAGTTACTTTGACAACATGGATGTGAAAAATAAAATATTTGGAAATGGCGAGAGACATTAAACAGGACTACTGGGTCCTAGACCAGGACAATTTTAAAGATTCATAACTGACCTGCCTACTGTTGAAATGCTGCATCAATTACACTTGAAGTGAACCAAGCTTTCAACAAAAGCATTTCCTTGTAATGAGTAAGATTAACTTTGACCTTTGAACAAAGCCTCCAACAAAGAATTTCCTTGAAATTAATACAACAAGCTATCACAGCAAAATCTACTGGCCCTCCCCTACCCCCCTGGCTCTCCCCTACCCCTACCTCTTTCATACTGACTTAACTCCGGTCTCAGCGGAGTGTCGACTGCGAAGTTAAATGAAACTTGCATACCAGCTTCAGTAGTTAATGGACATCGAAGTAAACGGCATATGATGCTGTCATCGAAGTAATCAAATCATAAGGCAGCACTGATGCATCATGTGCGCGATAAGAATTTTCTAATGTGACAATTTGGGAAAAATTAACAAGTTCTAATTGATATAAAACTTATTTCTAATTTCCTTGGCCCTTCACCAGTTTCCGACATGATCTGCGAAAATGTGCCTGATTTCCAAAGCGAAGGCACATGCTTTCTTATAGGGGGACATTGAAGGTGAGTTTTAGGTCTTGTAATCCATGTATCAACAATGCCATCTGGTATGTACCTGGTGGCAACAATGGGAGAGGGTTAATGGGAATGGGGAGGTGGATCACCTGCAGACAGTGCAATAAACTAATCTGGTGGAGATAATTACAGTCTCATTACTTCCTTTTAACAACAGTTTACATGCTCAGATAACTCTTATGAAAGGCATGGCTGGGCTGGGTACTGTGTACCTTGCTGTGGTGAGAGATGAGAATTCCTCTGATGACTGTACTCAGTGAGGCAGCAAGATAATCAAGCTTGGAGAAAAATACCAGATAAGGTATTGTTCAGAGCTAAACCTTGATCTGGAGCTCCACAGGCTTTTAAAGGTTACCATGATACAGGTAACATGTCAATAGCACCATAATGAGGGGTCACTTGGTTCTGTTTATTTAGTTAGCTACTCTTAGATAACATTGTTTTGGATATAGCACCTGGAGGACCATGGATTTCCTTGTTGTGTTCATCGGCTTCATGGGCAGGGGCAGTCACCTAGTCCTGGGGCTATACTCCCAGCCTAGGAACCAGTCTCTTACTGTTTCCTAGTCCCAGCATACTAGCAGGACCTGTGGGCTGAGTTTTTTCAAGGTCACGTTTCACGCTAAAGATGTCTGTTTTATTTAACTCCTCCAAAAGAGATCAGGTGGGCAATGATACCACAAGAACAATGTTAGTGTATGCCATTACATAATGTTATCATTAATAATGTTCTATATACAATTATATGTCATGATAATATACAAAATGTCAGTTCAGGGTGGTATGCACTCTCAAAACACTAATATTTTTGTCAATGCTTCCTGAAAGACCAGTCAGCTACGCATACAAGAATTCAAACATCCTGGCATCTGAGACGAAAAAAGTAATAGCTGGCTATAATGCATCAGCCTAGCATTTTGAGAACCAGCTTTCTCTATTGAGTATACAGGCTTCAAACTGGTTCTCGACATGCGGACACGATATTAATGCAAAAATGATGCAATATTCTGTAAAATTATTACTCAGACTAGGACTCTGATACATATTTTTCTGATCAAGAATTATTAAAATACGTNGCAGTCACCTAGTCCTGGGGCTATACTCCCAGCCTAGGAACCAGTCTCTTACTGTTTCCTAGTCCCAGCATACTAGCAGGACCTGTGGGCTGAGTTTTTTCAAGGTCACGTTTCACGCTAAAGATGTCTGTTTTATTTAACTCCTCCAAAAGAGATCAGGTGGGCAATGATACCACAAGAACGATGTTAGTGTATGCCATTACATAATGTTATCATTAATAATGTTCTATATACAATTATATGTCATGATAATATACAAAATGTCAGTTCAGGGTGGTATGCACTCTCAAAACACTAATATTTTTGTCAATGCTTCCTGAAAGACCAGTCAGCTATGCATACAAGAATTCAAACATCCTGGCATCTGAGACGAAAAAAGTAATAGCTGGCTATAATGCATCAGCCTAGCATTTTGAGAACCAGCTTTCTCCATTGAGTATACAGGCTTCAAACTGGTTCTCGACATGCGGACACGTTATTAATGCAAAAATGATGCAATATTCTGTAGAATTATTACTCAGAGTAGGACTCTGATACATATTTTTCTGATCAAGAATTATTAAAATACGTACTTGCGGCGGATCGTTTTATACAAAAAACTTGTATTAAAAAACCTTTAGCAATTTTCAACCTACCTCATATTCACATCATCGATATATGTTGTTTTTCTAACTAACTTGGCCAACCAATCACAGAGATAAAGAATTAGTGTGCAAGTTCCACTTTAAAGGTGCAACACTTACATGAATACTATAGCACCCTCTATGGTTTTGTGGTAAATTTTACCCATAATTCTTCCTATCCATTGAGCACTTGTCCCAACTCATATATGCACACCATTGCCACTTTTACATTTAAATGTTCCACCCCCTCGCCTCCCCCCTCCCCCCGTTGTAATTCTAACGTGAATTAAAGTTTTACCAAATTATAATGCAAATCCCAACAAAATAAGGCTGAGTGAGGCACAATAAAACTTGTCTGACCCTGACTTCTGGTCTCCTGCTTTTATAACTAACATTCGTTCATAACATTTGGATCAAAAGCGCTCCCGATTTTGTCTTTTCAGCACGTGAAAATACCCGCAATGTGTGACGTCATTCCAAGTCAAACGGTTGACTGGCAACAAACACACTGTAAATGTGACAGGCAATATCAAACCTAATGCTGATGAGTAACCCAGTGAGTCAGTTACAAAAACACTACCCACATCCTGAAGTCATTGCTCTTCCTTAGAAAATATAAAAAAGTGTCTACTATGATTGACTTAGTTTTCTACATGTAAACACATTCCTGAGTGGACTTAAGGAAAGGCGAAGAAAGTTTCATTGTGCCTCACTCACATTTTTATTTTTCATTTTCATGTGCATGCATTGCAAAAGTAAATGTATGAGCAGAGCAACTTACATGAGCTCATTAACATAAGCCCATGTAGGACATCATTGCCAAGTCTACATTGAGCCAAATATCTACAAAGCTACCTCAGCAAAGCATAAATTCCGTGGAAGTTCATATTGACTTCTAAACCACATTGCCACTAATTAGGTCACAGGACTTTTCTTTTTTAGGAAAATTTTGTAAAAAAGAAAACAACATTCATAGCACAACAACAGAATCAATAACATGACCAAATGAGTATGACATAAATGAAAAAAACTTGGAAAACAATGTTACAGTTTTCTAAGTTATTACTCTTTAGTCCTTATTAAATTTTTGTTCATAAAATCATATATAAGTCCTATTTTTGATAGCTCTTGATGCAGAAGAGGAACTAAAAAACAATTCCTCATAGTCTTTTGGAGAACACAAGGTATAATATCTGAAAGTTTCATGTAACTACAACCAGCCCGAGATACGATGTTCCGAATTTGTCTAAAAGTTGACATTGTGAGATACTGCAGTACTGTGCACTTAATGCAAGGGACAACAGCAGCCAAAGTGCTTCTTCAAATAAAAGGAGCGACTGAAAACTGAAACCTCTACTGGGTCAGTGCTCAATGAATGTCATCACAGGTTTTTAATGTTTATCTAAGAAAAATATAACCTACAATAATTGGAGTTAAGCCCAGAGAGCGCTAGAGGGGTTTATTACCTGGACGTGAATACAGAAATAAGACGAGGGGAGGACAAAGAAAAATCTGACTGTGAGACAGCCAAGATTTGCATTTTTAATGAAAACAAAAACCATCTACTATCTCTATGAAGTAGGTTACCTGTTTCAGCTGGGTAGCGAGTAAGGAGAAGTACCGGAATTTTCCGTAGATAAGCCCCTAGGCATGTATTTGGAAAATGAAAAATTTCAGACACTTTAAAAACACCAAATAAACACCTGGTGTTCATTCAGAAAAGGGGGGGGGGCGTGTAAACGGAAAGTCGTAGGTTTCATGACTTTGACAATTTTTACTTGAAAATGTGCTTTTAAATTCTATGTTAATAAATGCATAGTTCTCCAGCACATTGCATGTTTTTATAAATGACAAATGCTCCACAAAATTGAATTTGTGACTAAAAGTTGACGCTTAGTGGCTTTTCAAGAGGAAATTTTCCAAATAAACGCCCCAATATATGGACACTTGACACCAGAAGTTGTAGCCCCAAATACACCCCCTTGAGCATCTATTCGTCATAACTTTCTGAATAAATGCCCATGGGCGTTTCAGCAGGTGAGTTGATCTACAGAAAATCCCGGTATGAAGACCAGCAGTGTGTCCAGTGTACAACAAATTACGTGGAAGAGACTACATAGTACAGGTTGTGCACAGAACGGGCAGAAAAGTTTCTCATGAAAGAAATACTGCTGGGTAGAAACATGAAATACATCCTACTGACCCATCATCCAATGAAACAGTACTCTACAATAAAACAAACATACCCAACTTTAAAACTCATAATTCAAAAATTATTCTAAATGCTTCAAATTCAATGCAAAACATTCTAATAATCATATACAATTTTGCATACCAAGTCAAATACAACAACTGTCCATTTTCTCCCATGTTCAATGAAAGTCAGGAGAAAATCATTTATCCAGGGCTCAGCCATTCATAACTGAACTGCTTTCACTGAGACCTTGCCTGCCATTTTGAAAAGGACTGTTGTGCGTGAACAAAACCCAGGATTTACCACCCTGGGCACAAAATTCCAAGCTAATATACCGTAAGGACTGCTTACCTCCTCCAAGCCAATCATGATGACAAGTCATAAATATGATTGTGAGCATGAATTTAATGTTGGAGTAACTGGTTACACATTCTGATTAGTCATACATGACAGTAGTGTACAAAGTTTGTCCACAACAATGAAGTGAACAGTTACCATTATGATATTACAATGAAGAAATCACATCACTTATATACATTAAAGCCTATCTTCAACGGTAACACCTGTAAATTTGGTTCATACAGTATGTTAAGCGCATCGCTTTGAGCCCACTAGTGCCATAAATTGGTAAATGTAACGAACTGGTAGGCTAATGGCTTGCTTTTGTCTACGTCACCTCCAAAATCACCTTTTAATTCAAACAGCAGCGAATAACACTCTCACACAATGGTGTTCTATTCAGACCCCTGTTCAATACATCAGTTCGTTGTTTCTGCTGGGATCTCACGGTGACGCAACATAGCACGAAACGGCAGCTTCACTTAAATGCTTAATTCCACGCAAGTGTAATAATCTCCCTTCTACCTTGTTTAGATGTGCAGTTCACATGGGAACAACTGACAAGTGGAACTTGCCCTACCTATCAAAGGTGTGGCAAAAAAGGGCCGTTGTGGTGCAGGCCTTTATCCAGGATTTCGGAAATAGGGTGTCCAAAATGGGGTTCCCAATATTCCAGGGCGTCCATAATTCCGACGCGTAACCCCCCCCCCACCCCCAGTAATCCCCCCAAACATGCACATTTTTTTACAAAAAATGCATCAGCCAAAGTTTTTACATCTAAGTTTACAAAATAGCCTTCTGTAGTGAGCATTTTTTCTAAAAAAAAACTGTGTAGACCAAGACTTTTACAATGCTATCAACCAAGTGTGAGCATAGCAACATTGTATATACTTTGTATATACTTTGTATATTTCTTCCTGCTTTGAAAAAAGAGCCACCACTGTGAGTCTTCATAGGCTTCCTAGTAATCGTTACAATGTGTGTGTCCAAACTTGAAAGGTTCCTATAGGCCTTTTGCGAGTTTATAACAGTAACGCGAGATTATGTGAGACTTAACTGTGACGTCACGGGAAGTGGGGCAAAAGCTTGTCGTTTGGTCATTTGCCCAATACGGTAGCAGAGTGTATTCTGTTATTGTCTTCGAGTTTTTAGTCGTTTAGTTCGAAAAATGTCCAAAAAGCATTGCTGTTATGGCAAATGAAATTCAGATTTGCACTACAATACGTTCTATCGCGTTCTGCACTAATTTCATCCCGTGTATTTTAAACGGGCGGAAGGCGAAATCCGCTCACTGATAAAGTTTTCACCTCGTCAAAAATACATTCTGCACCTAAAATTACCACCTAAAAGGCTCTTACTTTCTTCAGTAACTCTTTCTGCTTCTAAACGTATCTTCGATGAAGCATATATACGGGAATTCAGGTGACTTTGGCGAAGAATTCCAACTCCACTTTGTGGTTACTGTTAACTTTGTCCGCGCGCGCGATAAGCACAATTAAGTATTTCAAGTGAGTCAGGTGAGCATGAGGCAAAAGCTAGCGCGAGACTGAGCGAAGCGCGAGATCTGGAGCGTGACCTGGCGCGTGACACTTGCAAAATAGCATGAGAAAATATCAAGTGAAATTTGTAAGATTTGTGTCCCTTGGACTTTTTGTTCGTCAACACGCGTGATTTCACGTAACTTCCGCAAAATGGCGGCCAGTGAGAGAAACTCGAGAGAACCGCGAGGTTTTCATTGATATGCTTAAGTTATTTGTAGACTTAATTGTGTCCAGAGTCAGGGTATGTGTTAATTATAACTTCATGTACACATATGCATGTTTCATTTGATTTTANGCTGGGTAGCGAGTAAGGAGAAGTACCGGAATTTTCCGTAGATAAGCCCCTAGGCAGGTATTTGGAAAATGAAAAATTTCAGACACTTTAAAAACACCAAATAAACACCTGGTGTTCATTCAGAAAAGGGGGGGGGGGCGTGTAAACGGAAAGTCGTAGGTTTCATGACTTTGACAATTTTTACTTGAAAATGTGCTTTTAAATTCTATGTTAATAAATGCATAGTTCTCCAGCACCTTGCATGTTTTTATAAATGACAAATGCTCCACAAAATTGAATTTGTGACCAAAAGTTGACGCTTAGTGGCTTTTCAAGAGGAAATTTTCTGAATAAACACCCCACTATATGGACACTTGACACCAGAAGTTGTAGCCCCAAATAAACCCCCATGAGCATCTATTCGTCATAATTTTCTGAATAAATGCCCATGGGCGTTTCAGCAGGTGAGTTGATCTACAGAAAATCCCGGTATGAAGACCAGCAGTGTGTCCAGTGTAAAACAAATTACGTGGATGAGACTACATAGTACAGGTTGTGCACAGAACAGGCAGAGAAGTTTCTCATGAAAGAAATACTGCTGGGTAGAAAGATGAAATACATCCTACTGACCCATCATCCAATGAAACAGTACTCTGCAATAAAACAAACATACCTAACATTAAAACCCATAATTAAAAAAATACTCTAAATGCTTCAAGTTCAATGCAAAACATTCTAATTATCATATACAATTTTGCATACCAAGCCAGATACGACAACTGTCCATTTTCTCCCATGTTCTATGAAAGTCAGGAGAAAATCGTTTATCCAGGGCTCAGCTATTCATAACTGAACTGCTTTCACTGAGACCTTGCCTGCCATTTTGAAAAGGACTGTTGTGCATGAACAAAACCCACAATTTACCTCCCTGGACACAAAATTCCAAGCTAATATAAGGACTGCTTACCTCCTCCAAGCCAATCATGATGACAAGTCATAAATATGACTGCAAGCATGAAAATAGTGTTGGAGTAACTCTTACACATTCTGATTAGTCATACATAGGACCAATATTACTCCCAGTTCATACATGACAGTAGTGTACAAAGTTAGTCCACAACAATGAAGTGAACAGTTACCATATTACAATGAAGAAATCACATCACTTATATACATTAAAGCCTATCTTCAACAGTAACACCTGTAAATTTGGTTCATACAGTATGTTAAGCGCATCGCTCTGAGCCCACTAGTGCCATAAATCGGTAAATGTATACGAACTGTTAGGCTATTGGCTTGCTTTTGTCTACGTCACCTCCAGAATCACCTTTTAATTCAAACAGCAGCGAATAACACTCGCACACAATGGTGTTCTATTCGGACCCCTGTTCAATACAACAGTTCGTTGTTTTTGCTGGGATCTCACGGTGACGCAACATGGCACGAAATGGCAGCTTCACTTATCATTAAACGGGATTACATTTTCTTATTTTACTAAAACTTTCCTAGGACTATCTGGTTAGCCCAATACACCTAAAATAACAAAATGCTGTTGAAGTTAGGCTTTAAACATGTTTGTATAAAATATTTCCAAGAAAATAATTACTGAAATGATCGACGACCCTGAATAACAACAAATAAATTCGACTGCGAAACACTTGACGGATGACATTTGTTCAGCAGAACCTGAATGAACAAGGGAGCAAAATATGTTCAGTTGAAAAATTAAAATTTCTATTGATGACCACATAATTTAATATCCTAAATAATAAAAGGCGTTTTTGAGGCAATAGCCATTTTTACACAAGGAACAGTTGCCACTGTGCAAGTTGTCATGCCTGGTGGGAGATGATGCACTTGAGTTACTGTTATACCGTAAGACACTATTGAAAACAAGATCTGCATGGAAGCCAATCAATTATGAAGACTGTCTGCGCATGTTTGAATAAACCATGGCCATCGAAAATCCAAAACAAAGTGATAAAGTGATCCTATTCCTATATATAAATGCTTAATTCCACGCAAGTGCAATAATCTCACTTCTACCTTGCCCCATCTTATGTTTAGATGTGCAGTTGACATGGGAACAACTGATCAAGTGGAACTTGCCCTACCTATCAAACCGGTGGCAAAAAAAGGCCGCCGTGGTGCAGGCCTTTATCCAGGATTTCGAAAACAGGGTGTCCAAAATGGGGTTCCCAATATTCCAGGGCGTCCATGATTCTGATGCGTAACCCCCCACCCCCAGTAATTCCCTCAAACACGCAGATTTTTTTACAAAAAAAATGCATAGACCAAGGTTTTTACATCTAAGTTTATAAAACAGCCTTCTGTAGTGAGCATATTTACTAAAAAAAAACTGTGGATACCAAGACTTTTACAATGCTATCAACCAAGCATGAGCATAGCAACATTGTATATACTTATACATTGTATATTTCTTTCTGCTTTGAAAAAAGAGCCGCTACTGTGAATCTTCATAGGCTTCCTAGTGATCATTACAATGTGTGTGTCCAAACTTGAAAGGTTCCTATTGATAGTGGGCCTCCAAATGATACATTGGGTGTCCTTTCTAGGGTGTCCATATTAGTGCTAGGGACATACGCTGCATAAAGGCCTGTGTGGTGTCGGTTTGCACCATGTCAGTTGTGTTTGCACACATTCTTGTACCGATGAGCTGCTCCGTGTAAGCTGCCCATGTCACGTGCACCTCGTGCAAATGCGTCTGATGGAGTGAATCACCCATTTTTATTGACCTAAATGCAACTGCAAATTGATTAATAAAACTACTTGATAATTTATAAATAATCAGATACAATAAAATGCCCACCCTGTCAATCTAGAAGTTGAAGTGATATGCCTGTAACATGCATTGCGTACTGTATGATTATCTTATCCAGGTCCCCATGAACATCAGCAAATCAGCGGTTAAAATTCTTTTGCCAGACACACACACCTACTACAGTAGAATCTAAAATCAGACACAAATTCTAATATTCAATAACTACATGTGACCAGGTTGTGTAGTATAAGGCTAGTATGCATGAATGAACTGGGGGTCATAATTTCACTCCTTTCGACAAATTTTAGGTTTCTGAAATGACCCTGACCTTTTTCGCAGAAAATGCTCTGAAACAATCCTTTTCACCGATTTTCGTCCTATACACAAACACCTACAAATATCCCTTTTCCAAAAATGGTATAAAATGATGCCTTCATTCACAGTAACCAACAAAGCCATAGTTGGGTAGGATACGGAATTTGGGACCTTTTCCTGGAAATCCTTTGAATTTATGTTATTTATTTTACCCTTTTCACATTAGGACCTTGAAATCACAAATAGAACATGTCGCCCTGGGAGATTAAGTGGTGAATGAAAGATATGAAGGCACTCAACTCTAGAACTTTGTAAAAAATTTGCTACATTTTTTCATTTTATTCTTGTACAAATATTGCTTCAGCTACATGCAAATTAACCTACCACAAAAAATAATACGACTGACCCAAGAGGTCGAGGTATAATAGGCCGAGTTACGATTAGAAAAAAGTAAAAGAGCGGTCTAGTTTTACTCTAGGCAACACGTAGCCCCTCGGTTGGCCATTTAGGGGCTACAATACGTCCATTCGCTTTCTGTACTCATTTCGTTACATGTATTTTAAACGGGCGGTAACCCAAATCCGGTCACCGATTTTGAGTTTTCCCCTCATCAAAAATAAATTCCACACTTTCAATTAAAAAAGCGCTTACTTTCATCATTGGTCCTTTCTACATCTATATATACATTTATCTTCGATGAAGTTTAGTTGTGAGAATTCAGCTGATTTTGTCGAGGAATTCCAACTCCACTTTATTGGTTACCGTTAACTTTTTCACTGCACGCGATAACCATACAGTATGTCAATGTTTAAGTTATGTTAACTTCTTCTTGGAGAGAATTACTGGCACTACTTTCGTTATAGCCCTAGTAGCCTTGGTACAAATCTAGCTGGATGGCTATAGTCCTAGACCAGCTTGTCATATGATATGAATCTATAACAGTAAACAGTGTCAGTTCATAACCAGATATCACTTGTCATCAAATCAAGAAACTATTTGAAACCACAGGTGTCCTCAGCTTCTGATCGTCCCCAATACACTACATATTGGGGACGATCAGAAGCTGAGGTCGCTTGTGTTTGAAACCAGTGGTTAAATAAAATGCGGTTAAATAAAAAGTCAGTTTCTTGATCGGAACTTTTTAAAAAGTTTCGTGTTCGTAAACTACACTCGGTGGGAGACAAAGGACACAATCGTACCATCTGCTTACCTCACAAATTAGAGGGCACTCATGTAAACAAAACTGTTTGACCCATCGTCAAATCTCTGTTGTCAGTTATGACGAGTCATTCACGATCAGTCACGACGCAACAACCTGTCACTGTCAGTGTCACCTGACCGGTGATGGAACAGAAAGTTTTAAGAGCCCCAAAATACTTACGTTAACTCACACCAATATTGTCCAAGCATTAACGAAATCTTGTGCTGTTGAAAACATACATATCTGACCCTATATTTTGCTTTTTTGGCAACGATAAAAGACTTCCGCGTGCAGAGTGACGAACATGCCAAACTTGTTGATAAAAAATGAGCATGCGCAGTTGGTTAATCATGATGCGGAAGTGTGAAAATCACAGCTGACGAACCTGCTGAAAGGTTGTGAAAGGCGTACCGGTTGGGTTGTCTCTAAACTGGAACAGTTCCATTTAGCCGGGTCGCGTAAGCTGCCACTGCGATGAATTCCCATTTCACCTATTTAAAAACTTGACTTATTTAAACTTTAGTTCTAACTCTGGGACATAAGTTATGTGTTGTTCATTGGAAGTATTTAAAAACATAGATGATGGTCACCAGCTTTGCTCAAACTCAAAGTCAAAGCTTAATTCTTATTATGCCAACAAAAGCTTCTGATGATGAAGAAACGTTTATGGGATCTGCCGTTTATGCAGAAAACATCAAAATGTATAATAATTATTCAATCCATTGTAATGTAGGCAGTGCGTTGCATCAGATTTCCCAACTTTGTAACTTAAGGAATGTTAGGCCTACATACTGTTTGGGATTACTATAGCTATACCAGTGTGCCTGGTCCTTATGACTAATTCTGGCTTCTTTTGTGTGTGCAACATGTGAGCAATAGTATTTTTATGTCAAAAATCATTGGGGGTAATAAACAGTTATCTTTTAATCAGGACCAAAAACCCCTGGTAAGAGTAAGACCAGGGTTGACAAGGAACTGCTTTGCCGACTGACCTTGCTTGTCAATTTCCAAAGACCTTTTGTGTGAAGGGCACCCATAATTTGTAACAGTGTGCAAATATAAATTGGTAAATAAAACAACAAGAATGGATCAAGTGAAATTTGAAATTTTCGGATGTAATAACTCCCTTTGTCAACAAAAACAGAAATAAAGTAAAATCAAACACAAAATGACAATATCTCATATGTCAATTGTCATTTTGTGTTTGATTTTACTTTATTTCTGTTTTTGTTGACAAAAGAAGTTATTACATCCGAAAATTTCAAATTTCACTTGATCCATTCTTGTTGTTTTATTTACTGATTTATATTCTTCATTTCATGAAACAATAGTATCCTTGGGAAGATCTGGATCGCCTTATTTAGTTTCAGATATTTTTTCTACGTTATTTAACAGTGTGCGAAATTACAAGATACTATACTCACTAGTTGCCCCCTCGAATCCCAAAATTATGACTGAGACTCCCTAGCATGCACTGTTGCCACTAGTCCACGGCTACAAATATCAAATACAAACTGAAATATTTCTCCACTGCGTCAATTTGTCAAAAAACACCAGAACCAGAAATTATTTTTGACCTGGAATAATTCTTATTTAATAAATCCTGTCCTACCAAGTTAGAATGTTGTTATAAGGCAATATTTGATGCTTCATTTCAGAATTCTGAGAATCGTTGAATGTAAAACGTGCCATCGATGCCAGATGCTTGATGATATTCCTGTTAGTGCGTTAACTACCCAGACAAGGAAGAGCAATGTAAGTCAAGAGAAGGCTTTTTCTCACCAACTTTACTTTTCATCAATAATAGAAGCTTGACAGTGTTGTCTGGAAAGTTAATTGTTGCTGTATAGAAGTTTTTCAAGTTTGCTAGAGAGTGTTTAGCTACAAACAATACTACAGTTGAAGTAGCGTAACATAAAAATTAAAAATTGCCATTCTTGAGGTAAAGTCTAGAATGGCGGATGACAATTGTTGAAGATCAACAAGCTCGGTGAAGCAGTCTTTCTGCAAACCTCACAGACGTGGATATCGCAAGTCAATCTATGATTACTGTAAACGTTCGGGTTAACGCCCATGCTCAGTTAACGGGCCACCCCTACTTTAGTTGTATTTTCAATTTAACCGTCCACATTTAACCCCGATTCTTGTCTTCTTTGCCGAGCATGTTTGGCGCAACGGCAAGTGAGCAATGCCAGGCGGTCGAGATAAAACAGCTAGCCACAGAACCATACGCTGAAAATGTCAATAGTTGAGTCATGGAGTGTCGACTATAAACATCCCAAACACAAAAAAACCAACATCTGAATTAAGTTTTTCAAACTTTTATTACAACTGCTCTCTGACTATGAACTTGACAGCTAGTACGAGGTGACCTCTGCAACGCGTGAAGCTTGCACGCGCGCACTTTAGCAAGATCACATCTTGAAATAGCAGCAATCAAAGTTGAGGCTGCGTGGTCACTGGTCGTCTGCGCTCTACAGGGCAAAGTAACAAGACCGCAGGACGGCACGGGGCGATTACTCAGCAATTCTGTAAATTTAATAGTGAATAACTAATCTGAGGGCAATAGAACCTTTGTTGGGATCATCCGCTGTTATGACATTTTTCCCCCTCATGTGGTGACGTGACATTGAAAAATGCTACGCGTTCCGAGTACATGTGTGCTGTGGGGACTTAGATCACGAGGTAAGATTTAACTGCCCAGGGCGGTTGCCTGTCGTAATAAGCGCCCATGTTCAGTTAACCGCCCACCCTGGATTTCTTGAAATTTCACGTTTTAAGCGCCCATGTCTGGTTAATCGCCCATGTCTGGTTAATCGCCCACTCCCGATTTTATGGGTTTGCCAATTTAACCACCTAGGGTGTTAACCCGAACGTTTACGGAATCTCGACGCCTAGATTGACATGAGGTTTGGATTTTATCACGAAGCCTGTAATATTAATTTCCAACGGTATTGTACGTACGAACGGTGTAAGACAATCAAAGGAATTTATCTGGATCGGCCTCCATAAAATTGTCATCGAACGATGAGGTGACCTGATTGACCTTTTACTTTAGTTTAATGGCAAGTTGATCCAGACAAAGACCACGTACAGAGATAGTGTTGTCATCAGCATGATTGTACTGCTTACAATCATCATTGATACAAAGGAACAAATCATTGATGAAGACATTAAAAAGCACCGAATTGTAGGGGACACCCCTATTAAGTCTCGTCCCACGACTAGTAGTGTTTGAGTCTCTGAAGCACTGTTTTCGGTCCATGAGGTAAGACCAAAATAGGGTACTGGCCTTAGCAGTCATTCCATGTACTTTGGTGTGGAAGGCCTTTTCATTAAAGTTCATATTTCCAGCCCGTAATAAAATCCGTCACTGATTTTACTTGACGCGCAACACGTTTATGTGACTGTGAAGGCCTTAAGTTTCACTTGAAACATTCACTTTTGGTAAAATTTTAAGTCGGATGCAAATTTTTGCTCTTCTAAAGAACAGAGCTTCGCATTTGAAGTAAAGTGCCTAGAATTGTCTTTGTTTTGACTGAACTTGCGATCTTTGATAAAATGGACTCCTGTCTTCTAAAACTGTAGTTAGATCCAGACTCGAGAGAAAAAAAAGCTGTTTCAAATTTTGAGTGTTTCAAAAATACTTTCTGTTTTGTAAAAATCTTCTCATTGAAAATTAACAACTGAAGTTGGTTGTCCACTTACATAACTGAACGTTACTTGGTGATAAATTTGCCAAAAAAAAACTGACGTAGGGTTGATAAAGTATCATATAGGTTGTCATGTTTGTTTGCGTAGAGAGTGCTGTTAAAATCTCAAGACAGTAATCACCAGAAGTTTCTTATAACATGCCCCAATTGCAAAATGGTGTAGCATACCCCAGACAATTGAAGACAAGCATCCTGAAAATTGAGAACAAGGAAGATCTGGGCTGCATTTCATGAAGCTATTTTAACTTAGACTGAAATAACAATACTGTTGGTGCTTGCGGAACAATGCTGTTGTTGTCATGCCAACAATCAAACTAGCGACTTCAGCTTTCATCAAACAGAGCCCGGACTATATTCAGACAAACAATTACCTTAAGTTTGTTAGTTTTTTAACAAAGTTTTAAAGAGAATTGTCATGTTCACGCGTTTTAGGAAACATAATTAGGTATCTTTAACCTTCATGTGAGTATTTTATGATTTTTTAATATTTCCTGGAGTGTTAAAAGTTTAGTGCACATATGCATACATTGGGTAATTGTTCGCTCAATTGAAAAATTTCCTGGAAACTTTCGCAAAAAAGACTCATATGAACTGATATATACTAAGCATTAAGTTCTAAAGAAAGTAAACAAGCTTTGGCAGTTCAGGAAACATAATTGCTTAAAGCAGCGGATTTATGTGTCGAATGCTTCCGTTTTAAAAATCACTGTCTAAATGTCAAGTTCAGTGTGTTCGATTCTTCTTTTCAAGTCAACTACCCCAACTACCCTTCCTTTCATGTTTTACGATTTTTGATCTTCATCAGCTTGGTGAAGATATCCTGGAACGCCCCCTCTAGTTGAACTGCAGAGTAGCAGTGTACACCAGTCTCTAAAAAGGGAGGCATGAAATCATTAATGAACTTTAACTCTACGTAGAGTCTACCAATCTGGTCTAGTGTCAGGTTCAGTATTAGTATCTGTAGAATCGGGATTAAGTCATCGGAGCATACAGTTGATTGGCATTTTGTGGTCTCTGGTTTAGATAGGGTGGTGGTGATGGCGCGGAGGCACCTGGTCAACATCTGCATCTTCTTCAGGGGTGTGTTCTCGTCGCCCAGGGAGGTCAGACAATGGTAGGCTGTGTCAAAGACGTGCTTGAACTTCTCCGATTGGACATTAAATTCACGTGATTTCATCAAGTTTTCAGATGCAGCAGGTTCGTCATCTGTTTTAAGCCTATCGCCGTGCACATGAACTCTATTGCCTTCTGGTAAAGCATTTGATTTGTTGCCAGAAGTGTAAAATTCATCATTACAGTTGTCATCAGTATAATTTTGATCAGAACTGTAAGAAGCAAAGCTGTCTTCAAATTCATCTTTAACGCTCTTATCGCTCCCTTGTGAAGTGTGAAATTCATCCTTGCGTTGTTCATCAGCAGAATGTTGATCGTCACTACTTATCCAAGACGCAATGGCAACTTCAGACTCCGTAGACTCATTTTCTGGTAGCTCGTCATCGTGTACATGAACGCTAGTGTCACCGTCACTGCTTACGCTATCCACGATTGGCTGGTTATCGCAGCTGTCGTCTTTGTTTGCCGCAGAAGTGACTAACAAGTTTTCAAATTCAAATGTTTTGTGGTCAGTATGCGTAAGTGGCTTCTTTGGCTGTGTTTGATTCATTTGGTTCTCCATCTCGATTCCACTATCCCTTCTATTTTCCAGCATGTTCAGAATCCAGATCTCTGTGATTTCCAACTCTTCCACAGTTAAATATCCGGCCTGTGTTTGCAGTGTTTTTGTGCAGTCTGAGTATGCAGACGTATACAGCGAGATCAAAAACTCACTCAATTCAGCATAAAAATGAGTCTCATATGCAATACGAACTTTTATCGTAGACGACGTCTGCAGCCGATCGCCTATGATGGCACAGATTTCCTCAAGATGTTGTGATATCATGGTCTTCAGCCTATAAATTGCTTTCCTGGTCGGAGTGGCATTTTTATCGCAGAAACCTTCACCCTCACTGGTTGAGCTATAGCAGAGCCAGCTGGTGGTGTCTTCTGGAATCTGAAACCCCCAACATTTTTCAGACAATGCTCTGTCCACCATCCTGTGTGAAAGAAAACAGTTGAAGTAATAAATTGACCTTGCATCTGAGACACCTCATCGTGTTCAAAATTTTGCGCTAGTATGGTACCTAAAAGTTTCTGTAGCGCTCTCCACCAGAACTTCTCTCTAACTCCCAAAGTTATGATAACCATTTCAATTTTTTGGGTTTTCGAGAACAGTAGAACAGAATGGTGTTCTAATTATATGTGAAAATAAGATAAATATAGAGCTTTTAGTGGCTGGAAAATAAACTTAAGGAAGATGGTTGTCGTAGAAACGGAACTGATGGTCTTACTTCTTAAGTTTTACTTTTTGCGTTTCCATAGCTGCCGACATTCAAAATTGAATTGTGGGACACATGGATTGAGACAATTTCGTGATGGACTAAATGTCTGCAATAACACTCAGACGTGCGTTTTTTCTTTTTTAGCTATGTCTATGAAATGAGTACCTGATGCAGAAATTTGCATATTTGGTGGCACGTCAAAAAGCGGGAAATTCTAATGATTCGGCGGGACGTAGGACGAAGCGTCGTTAGCGGGACAGTCCCGCCAAAAGAGATTGGCAATATCTATTTGATAAAAATTGTGTCTGTTGGGATATACCCGTAAACTAGATATGCCTTCTTTTGCAGAGCATCATATATTATGCAATAAACTGCCTTGGTCAAAGAATTCCTATAGGTTTCTCAGGTACACGGGTATATACAGGTATTCCTGGTGAACAAATAGTACGTGTGACTTCAGGTTTATGATGTACAAGTGGCATGTAGGATCCTGAAGAATCCTATAGGATCCTGAAGAATGCTATAGGATCCTGAAGAATCCTATAGGATCCTGAAGAATCCTATAGGATCCTGAAGAATCCTATAGGATCCTGAAGAATGCTATAGGATCCTGAAGAATCCTATAGGATCCTGAAGAATCCTATAGGATCCTGAAGAATCCTATAGGATCCTGAAGAATCCTATAGGATCCTGAAGAATCCTATAGGATCCTGAAGAATCCTATAGGATCTTTTCATTCCAATTCACCTGTAATAAGTGTCCTCTCGGCAAGCATCCTGGCAGGTAGTGATAACTAGTTGACAGAATGCGGAGTGCTTGGCGCCAACGACATCACTTCCATTAGTCACCATCTCCGTCACTTGGTCCTCAAATGCGAGCCACTCAGGAGGTAGTTTGGTTTGATTCAACACATCTGTAGGATACTTGTACAAGTGACCATGCTTTGTCTGTAGGCCAATGGTGCAGTCCTTGCTCTGCAGGTCCGTTATCGTCATAACGATGGCTTCCTTTACACTCGTCATCAAAACCTATGAAGTATTATAGTAAGTCACTCATCGAGACAGCAGGGTGCACTGTTAGAGCTAGAACAACAGAGGCAGTTGCTGATTACCATGAGTAAAAGATTTAAACCAATGCCATGTCAGACAAACAAGTGTCGTAGGAATTTTAATTACTATTTTAAACAAAATATGAGTGATGTGAGTATTTCATTAGTCCGTTTCCTCAAGAGGAATAATTTTAATAAAAAGAGGTCTGTTGTACTTATGTTTAATTGCCACCCAATATGTTTTGCTGAAAATTTGAGCACAGGTATAGGGACTGAGACATTTGTTTTATAGAGCTTCCACCATGACCTTGTGTCTCAAAAAGAGTAATACATCTTAGAAAATTTTATAGCCAAAAATTATCGAGGTTAATGTACATAATGGGTGGAAGACCATCTCCGCATTGTTGTTTTTACCAGTGCGATACTGAGGCGTTGTGAGGAAAGTCCGTGGAGAGCCTCCTTTTTCAGACTAGGAAAGGTACGTTTGTCATTGGTGGTGACAGTAGTAACAGCAACTTGACTGAGAACGTCTCTGTGTTCAAATTTCCCACATGAAAGTTGCCCAGAAATGGCGTCGGTTTGTGCGCTGTATGAGAGTGCGGGATGTTAGTATTGGATATGCGATTCAGTCGGGAGCAAACCTCTGTTTGGCACATTTCAAGGAATTATGTTTCGACCAAGCACTAGCTTTGTTTTAATGAAGGTCACTCACCTGCCTACTTTCATTCTAGGGTGAGTGATGCCAGGCCCTTGTCCCCAGCCCAGATTGGGTGCTACGGCACATACATAGCCTATGCATTGTGTTTAGTCCGTGCTCATTCCATCCTGGCAATAGTGATATGAATGGCCCAGATTTACTGTGGCCCTTTTCAGTGATTATTGAGTGTCTGTTTTGCATACCGGTAATAGTCACCCAGTTGATTGTCAAGTTACCAAGTCTTCCACCCATAACATCATTTGGCGGGAAACTTGGAAATAACTAATTTTTCTTCAACATTAAGAAAATTGTGACTCTTTGATATAGAAAGTACTAATTTAGTTAGATTTTATGGTATTCATTTCATATTAGTGAAGTGAAACCTCGAAAATTAAGGAAATGCATGGTGGTAACTATTTTAAGAAGGGAGACATCAATATTAAAAAATGGATAATGGGAATTTTGGCGATTTCAATTGCATGATTAGTGCTAGGTCTAGTGAAGCTTAAAGGCATTTTCCTTGATTTCTCCTCACTTTTGGTATTAGTCTGCATGTTCATAAAAGGCTCAAGAGTGCACTTTGATCTCTCACAGTTGGGCGAAAGTTAAGGCTACTATTCTCAGGCAGACATGCAGATTGCGTGAGATCGCCCGCATCTAATTAGGTTTTTCTTCCAGTTACACAACTTCATGAAAAAAAAATTTTTGATGTGTATCTTGAAATTCATACACGGGGTTAGCACATTTAGTCACAGTGTAATTAGTGTCAAAGATGTGTGTGTTATCATTGGTTGGTACAGGGAGTAGTAAAATTATCATCTCAGCCAGGACCATAAACTCGTTAACCTGTGTTTAGTTGCACAGTCCAACTGGGACAGTTATATGAATAAGAGCACAGTTCCCCAGACGTTGCAGGTAACTTCAAAACAACAAAAATTCTAAGCCACCATGGGGACTTGAAGTTATGCCCACCGAGCCAAAAATGAAAAACTGTTGCCTCCTCTCATGCCCAAAATTCAGACGCTGCCAACGCACCTTTTGCCCCATCAGGGTTTTGATTTTATCTTTGGTTTGTGCCTTTATTTCTGACCGCTTCACATAGAGGTCGTGTTGAATACGCACTTTGTCACGTGTTGTCACTTTTGTCTCTTTTCGTTTCTGTATCAAGACTTTCATGTGGTGCCCGAACGACTTGCTACTCCTTGGTGACAACGACTGTGTCTTTTGAGATGCGACAAGTTGCTCTGATAGCAATTCTCTGACGCTGACTACCTTGAGGTACCTCTCCTCGTAGAGTGCATCACGCATCACTCGTTTCCGCTTCATGTCCCACTGCAGTTGTTCATCACCGGGGCAACATTCTACTTCCTTTTTTGCATTCAGCACGGCGTTTTCCAACTGTTCCAGTTCTCGTTCAAGGCGTTGACATTCCTGCGACACATGATCCTTCAGTATTGGAAGGATTTTCGAGCCGAAATTGATCACGTCGTCAGGGTCTTTGTGCAGATCGTCAATAATTTTGTTGCAGTTTTTTTGAAGAATGTGTTTATGTTGACTGTTTTCTTTGCTCAATTCGTCCACACGCTCTTCTAACATTGTGAGCAGACGTTGCTGAAAGAATGCAATGAATTATCAGCTCATAAATACTTACCATAAGAGTTTCATTATAGGTCTACTCATGACATTCTTCATAATAACCAAAATCATTTTTATACTTCCACAAGTGGGTGCAATGCAAAGAACTATTAGAACAGAAATACATACCATAAGAGTTTTAATTTATGGAACCTCCCCAGACAACATACGTAACCAATTTGGCTCATTCAAATGTTCCTCAGTATAGGTACGTAATTCAGTTGATGATCTACGTTTTCAATAAGGGGGGTTAGGATTCGCGCGAATCTGAGGTGCGTAGGGCCGAGCGGAGGCAAGGTTGGGAGGGTGTTTGTCCCCTCTCATGTAAGATATTTTTTTTGTTTTAGTAGCGGACGGCATGAGCAAACTTTCGGATGGATCCGTCTACGGGTGTGCCTCCTAGTGACAATTTTAGTTTTTTACGCTTACCTTTGTATCTTCAAAAGTCCTGAACGGATTTTCATGAAATTTGGTATGTAGGCACCTATTACTGGTGCTTCCTAGTGGCAGTTTTGTTTTTTTGCGCCTATGGCTATATCACCTAAACCGTTCGTAGGATCTTTACAAAATTTAATAAGTACATTTATATGATGTTAACAACAGAAGACTATGACTTTTGGACAGATTCGACTACCGGTGTGCCCCCTAGTGGCAATTTTATTTTTATATGTTTACCAGTTTGTATCTTCAAAAGTCCTTAACAGATTTTCATGAAATATATAGGCACCTATTAGCGAGGTGACGCTATCCTCCCATTCTCGGATGGATTCGATGTAGTTTGCGCCACCTAGTGGCCATTTTTACTGTTTTCGAGTCTGTTTTTTGTGTCCACCTCTCTATCAACCAAAGCCGTGAAAGGATGATTGTAAAAATTGGCAGGTATGTGCTTACTATTAAGAGGACGGTTGACGATGATTTTCCGACGATTTCGACTACTGTGGCACCTCCTAGTGGCAGTTTTGTTTTTGTTGTGCCTATGGCTGTATCTCCTAAACTGTTCGCAGGATCTTTACTTAATTTAGCATGTGTATTTATATGATGTTGACTACGGA
This sequence comes from Phoronis australis, assembly GCA_002633005.1. Classification (NCBI taxonomy): domain Eukaryota; kingdom Metazoa; phylum Phoronida; family Phoronidae; genus Phoronis; species Phoronis australis. The sequence continues at coordinate 105,802 of NMRA01000726.1, read as the reverse complement.
TGACGACGACTTTTGGACAGACCTGACTACTGCTGTGCCTCCTTGTGGCAATTTTTTATTTTTTGCGTTTAACTTAGTATGTTCCAAGGTCCTCAACAGATTTTCATAAAATTTTAAATATAGGCATCTATTGGTGTGATGACGCTATCTTTCTGTTTTTGGATTGAATCAAGGTATTTTGCACCACCTGGTGGCCATTTCTGCTGTTTTCAAATCTTGTTTTTGGTGTCCACCCCTGTATCAACCAAATCATTTGAAAATTGGCATATATATGCTCTCAGTGTGAAGACGACCTTTGATCATGGTGACTGACTACTCTTGCGCCTCCTAGTGGTGGTTTTGTTTTGCACCCACAGTTGTATCTCCTAAACCCACTGCAGGATCTTTACTAAATTTAGTAAGTGTATTTATATGAAGATAACAACAGACGACGACTTTCCGGTGGACCCAACGGACACTGTGCCCACTAGTGGCAATTTCATTTCATTCTGTTTTCCTTTGTTTCTCCGAAGTTCCTTGACAGATTTTTATGAAATATGGCATTTTCCTGTTTTTGGGTGAATTATATGTTTTTGCGCCATCTAGGCCATTTTTATGATAGAAATAAATAACCCTAAAAACACACTATTTGCAATGCATTCGTGGGCGCATTTCAACTGTCCGCGTTGCTCTTGTATGGTTTGTTTTAGGTTCGTCATAATTTGAAGGCACTTTGTTTGCCTAACTAAGACTTTATTCAGTAAATGTAGGTGGTAGACGTGTTGTGAATAAGCAATTATTGATCAGAAAAAATCGCCTTGCTTTTGTGCCAATTGTCAACAGATGTCCTCACATGCTTAACAAATAACTATCCTCACATTTCCGCATTTTTGTCTTTGGTGTATGAGTCAAACCAGGTCATGGATATATACCACTGAATGGTGCAAAGTTTTGGTTTTGGAAGTAACATTACACGGATTTGTCATGCACACTGACTGCTAAATCTGCTAAATGTAAGGCAAGGTCCAGATACCCTGCTGGCTACTATTGCACAACGCTTGGCCGGAGGCATCTAAACTTTATTTTGGTCAGCAATAATCATTCAAACTGTTTCCAGGCAAGAAGAGAGTTAATTGCTTTGCGAGCAGGGTTATGAAATTTAATAAACAGTTCTGTCTATCAAAGTATCAAACTGCTTTTTGAAAAACTACTGGTTTTCAAGAATTAATGATTTCATAAATACACGAAACATTAGAAATTATTGAAATCGGTGGCCAAATCATAAAAATTGATTCACTATAACTGGGTTAAAATACGTGAAAATTACATTGACATCAACTTCTTGACTGATTGATTTTGAATGTACTCTTCACTTAATTATGTTCACCAAATTAAAGTTATGCTGTAAGCATCAGAAAGGATGTGGATATGATCAGTCTGAACCCACTTCAAATAATTAGTGAATCCAAGCCTAGCTGTGTATTCAACATTAATGAAAAACTGCTGTGAAGTTGCATGCATGAATCTTTAATTTAAAAAAAAATTGCAGGCAGTCTGGTACAGCATGTACATTGTACATATGCGCAGGATGCGCATATGGGTCCATTGTACTGATCACCTGGAACTATTTTTTGCTTTATTAAATAGTTAAAACCGAGCCGAGAAGTTGGAAATGTGACTCAAGGGTTAGCAGTGTGGCCTTGAGTAAAGAATGGTGGCACCTATCACACTAGGCCACACTGCCTCCTCGAAATATTTAATTCCCCTTCGTTAAATATTTTGATAACTTACCTGCTTTTTCAGTGCTTCATTCAGCTTTGGAATGTCGTCCTGGTCTATCTTAACATTAGGCAATATGTGACAATGAAGCAACCTCAGCATCAGTTGACTTATAGCCGACGGAGTCGTAGGGCCATCTGGTTCAAACACCTCAGCGATGAAGTTGAACAACTCGTCGCTTTGAGTTTCGAAATCGGAAAATTCGCCTGTGCTGTACAGAATGTGTGAATTGCGTGTCGTCTGCTCAGACTTGCAGTCTGTCTCTGAGGCCTCCGTGCTCCACTTTACGATACGTTTGCTGCAGTCAATCGTCATATAGTCCATGATAAGCGTTTTAAACCACTGGGCAGGCTCGATGTCAGGCGTGTCGACCTCCATGCCCCCTATTGACAGTTTGTAACCTTCACTCAAGGTGACGTCCGGCACATGTATGGCCGCATAGCCCTCACGAATCAATACCAGATGCATGCCTACGCAGCTAAAAATGACAAGACACATTCTACATCGGGTTCAGTGTTTCGGTAATAAAATAAATATTAATAAAATATGACATAATTGATTTCTGTAGAAGTAAAGGATAAAAATAAAAACAAATTGAGCTTTTATCCTTAGAATTACAAGGGCTTAGTTGTGTGCTAACAATTGCTGGATAGATAGATAGTTACCTGACTGACCCAGCCATTTAGGAGAGGGGGGGGCACAGCAAGGCATTGACCTCCTCTTCATTACAAAAAGCCCCTCTCCCCCTCCCTTGGGCAAAACCCCTTTCGGTTTTGTGTTTGACCCCCTTGTTCATAGCAATGCATTTTAGAACCCCCACCTTGGCCATCAACAATCATGCGTTTGTCTTTCTTGTCCAGTGGTTCTGTCTGTGTAGCACATAACGTAAGCAACCTAATACAGAACCTGGCAGTAGTGCGCTATGGGCATATTTTGTTACCTCCGCTATTGTAAGAATACAACTTTCAAAACCAGGAAAAATATCAATGTATGCTCAGCTTTTTCTGTCAGTAGTTACCTCAAACTCTGGTTTCTTGAGAAAAACGACTACACAGTCCCATGTCACTTCTCCCTAGTACAGCAGTAGATGCAGAAATGATCAGACAAACAACTACACGCTGTCTAAACTCTGTTCTTCTAGCTGTTCCTGTAATGCAGTTCAAACAGGAAGTTACTGCAATAACGTCATTAGTAATAAATCACTTGATACCCTCCCAATTGAAATGGAAACTAGGAAAGAGGAAGCAGTGACCTATCCCTTAGTGGATTCGCTGAAGCAAGGAAACAATTCAGAACAATTTTAAAATATGGGATGTCATTTTTTGGTCATCTTGTGTTATTATGTACATGCATTTATACCCAGACAAGTTTAAAGTTCAAATATTTTTCTTGAAAGAGTGCTATATTTAGGTTGTCCTTTGCCAATGAATTTGTCACTAGACAGTGCCGAAGGATTGCTGGTATTTCAAGTTCATGGCCATGACTAAGAGATGCCACTGGAGATAACAGTTTCTCTAGCTGAATAATTTGGATGCAAAATAACTTTGGGAGAATAGTCACTTGGGCAATACCGCTATGCCTATATAAAGTAAAGTTATAACTACACCCAAGTGTTGGGCGGAGTCTATCCCAAAATAATGAAGAAAATTAAAGGTGAATGTGTCATCACACATTCAATAAAATTTCCTAAAATCTTAAAAAAATCATTGCCAAAATCATTTTTACAACTTTCAAAACCTGATTGTATATTCGAAAATTTGTGAATATCATTGTTTGTGGATTGCAGTTATAAAATATAAAGTCTGGAAATTTTGAAGTAAATTTCTTTTCACATTTACTTTTGTTGAAAATTTTAATGGAATAATTTGCGATCATTGTTCCTCCACATTGTGTTCTAAAAATGAAGAAAATTCGTCGTAACCTATTAAAAAGAAGACTATATTGTGTCGTTACAGAGATCTGTAAACCGATGGTGTCAAAATGTCGGATGAAGAAAACAGAGTTGATCTTCAGAGTCAAATGCTTCATGCTATCGAAGAGAACGATGTTGGAGCTGTCATAGCTGTGTTAGAAGTCCACAAGGAGGAGAAATGTAAGTCCTAATACAGGGCAAATAGTCTGTTGTAACGTGCCCGTGTTTTGAGAACCAGTTTGGTGCCCATTATTCAGTGGAAAAAACTGGTTCTCAAAATGCCGGCGCGTTATATGCGACCCATTTAAAAAAAACATGGCTACCCATGTGTCCCAATTATTAGGACTTATGGGTCAATGACATTTAATTATATGTGCTTTTGTCTGTTAGCAGGTTACGCGATTAGTGATTGGTGGGAATGGCGAATTGCATTTCAATTTTAAAACTAAACAATCACGTAAATCCACGTATGTTTTCGAATCTGATATGTTGTGATATGAGTATTAACACATTGAAGTCTTATGAGGAAAGCAACCAAATTACCTAAACTACATACTTTGAAGTCGGCCATTGTTCGTGTTTCCCTATGTTGGCAGGTTTTACGAATTTGGACTATGATAAGTGTCTCTTGATCGCTTGCTGCCATGGTAACCCGTCAATCATCAAAGCCCTGGCTAGACTGGGGCACATCTGGTCAACAGATGAAGAGGGACGGAAACCAATACACCGAGCTGTGGAGAGCGGCAGTGTACAAGCAGTTCAGGCAATCATCAACAGTGGTGCTGCTGTGCGAACCATGGATAAGAATGGTATNGATTGGTGGGAATGGCGAACTGCATTTCAATTTTAAAACTAAACGATCGCATAAATCCATGTTTGTTTTTGAGTCTGGTATGTTGTGATATGAGTATTAATACATTGAAGTGTTATGAGGAAAGCAACCAAATTACCTAAACTACATACTTTGAAGTCGGCCATTGTTCGTGTTTCCCTATGTTGCCAGGTTTTACGAATCTGGACTATGATAAGTGTCTCTTGATCGCTTGCTGCCATGGTAACCCGTCAATCATCAAAGCCCTGGCTAGACTGGGGCACATCTGGTCAACAGATGAAGAGGGACGGAAACCAATACACCGAGCTGTGGAGAGCGGCAGTGTACAAGCAGTTCAGGCAATCATCAACAGTGGTGCTGCTGTGCGAACCATGGATAAGAATGGTATTATGGTCATTCTGTCAGACTCTTTTGACTCGATAGTTATCTCCCCTTGCAATGAAATGCCAAGGAATTTTTCATAATTAAAAGGATGGTTTCAGACAATGCTCGTTCCGTCACCTCCTAATGCACAAACCTTGAACAGTCGACTAAAACCTTATGTCTCAGATTGGACATTGTTCTTCTTGTTAGGTGGTCTTTCCCCTCGTTTGCCTTATAATTCGTTAAAAGAGTAGGTGCATGCTTGGTCATAACATAAACTTCGAAAAAAGTTTTCAAGTTATCCTCCAAACTTTTGAGAGTTGTGGAGAGCATCATTTTGTTGCAGTGAATGGGATGGGAAAGCCATTTAATATCTGCCAATAGGCCAAAAGCGCAGTTTGGTATCCTAATCTGTCATTTTTTTGCACATAATGACATTCAAGATGTTAGTGTCATTAAAGGAGAATGCCACCCGATTTAATTAGTCTTTTTTACCATCTTAATCGTTCTATATCAAATCACCTCTTATACGATCGACCTCACCTTGCCGAGAGGTGTCGCGTTAATCTGTGAGGAAGATGAGAAATGATGCAGCGATGTCAGTGGTTCTTCTGCAGAGTGAATGCCGCTATATTGCGGTGCATCGTTCCCGCTTGTCTGAACTATGAAGCTGCGAATAAAGCGGGTATATCATTTTTTCGATTTCCTCGAGAGCCCGAAATGCTTAGGAAGTGGCTCGCGGTAGTGAAGAATGAAAGCTACGCTGTTAATAGCAAGTATGAGGCCGTGAAACATCTCCGTGTCTGTGGCCGTTATTTTGTCGACAGTGATTTCTCTGACAAATTCCGTTGCCTTTGGATGTTTACGGCACCTCTCTAGTATTTCTTGATCAATTTATTCCGCTTCGAACTGATAGCCTGTGAAACCTAGCGATCCGACTCGTGAAGTCTTTGTCGGATGAGCTTTTGACTAAGTCGGGATTGGTGCCGGGCGAGTTGCCATGTAGACGTTCTACGTTCTGTTTCAAAATGAACTATTCTCATCCTAACCAATGCTTATATGAAACTGAAACAAAGTCAGTCTCATTGGATACAATTTGTAATGCCTTTGCAGTATTCGTGAGTGCAAGTGTTGAGAAGCCAGCAATGAATAAACCACTGCGTTACCTGCTTTTGATGCCGGCAACAAAGATGATTGACCGTGCACCGAGGCCGTGTGAGCGCATGCTAATTCAGTGTTTGCTGACAGAAAGCTGATGTGAAACAATTACTCGATTTTATATGCTATGGTCACTTGTTAGGGGAATATCTTTATTTTGAAATACAAATACATTCACATCATTGTTATTGTACAACCTTTGCCCTGACGGTCTGTGGAAGGGGAACCTGACCACTGGATTTATTCTTACAAAAAGTTTGTCAACGTGTTTAATTAAAGTAATTGCAGGTTTTCTGGTGAACATTGCACCAGGTGTGCGCAGGCCGCTCATATGGCCCTCACTGCTGCACTGATCACCTGGAACCATTGCTATGTTTTAACATCGATTTATAGTTAAAACCAAGCTGAGGAGCTTGAGACCTGACTCCAAGGTCTAACAGTGTGCCTCAAACCCACGATCTTGAGTAAGGGTAGGGGACACTTGCCCTACTAAGCCACTGTCACCTCAATATGTTTAGGTTGCATATTTAAATGTTTTCATTCAATTAGAATGTTTTCCAAAGGTATAGTTGCTACTTGGTACATTGTTGTTTCAGGTCTCTCTCCTCTTCATTACGCTGCCAAGTACGGTTACTGCGACATAGTTCGTCTGCTCCTCCTAGAGGGAGCTTCAGCCCGGCTATCGCGTGTGCACGGAACCAACGAGACACCTCTACACCTGGCGTGTCGTATTGGCTGTTGCCACTGTGTCCGTCTGCTAGTGGATAGGGGAGCAGACGTCAATGCGATACGTAGTCCTGGCAACGACCCCAGTAAAGAGGTCAGCGCCTGGTCGTCATCTGGTCTTCACGTTGCAGTGAAAAATGGCCATGCAGATGTTGTGCGCATATTATGCGATTACAAGGTCAACGTCAATCTCGTTGATAAAGTGAAGTCTTTAACGCCACTGCATTTAGCTGTGGCACTGGAGAGTACCGAAATATTTGAATTGTTGCTGAGTCATGGCGCTCAAGTTAATTCTCAAGCTAGTGATGGAACAACGCCACTGCACCATGCGGTGTTTAGCAGACGTCTTGCCTGTCTACGTCTGCTGCTAGATTGCCAAGATCTTGACATTCTATTGCAGGATTGCAAGGGTAGGTGTGCCTTGTATGCTTCAGGGAATGGTCTGAAATTTGATATATTTCGTGCCCTTTAGCTGGAAATAAACCCCTTAAAGGAACATTCCTGGTTAATAACAACCTGTTGGATGAGATACATTTTTTATAGTTAACAGCTTTAACATCAAAATATGTTGCATTTTTTATCATTATGTTTCAAATGAAAAGGGTTGTCTGTGGTAAACTAGTAGTTGAAATTAAGTTAAATACTTTTGAGATACTCTGCTATTTATTTAGTGGGGTTTTGCTTCGCCAGTAGAGTGTTTGACTGCGACCATGGGGTTCCACGTTCAATTTTGTGCTGAGACTGATTTAAAAAATCACATTCATGTTCGTCTGAAGAGGAACCCCGAGGGGTGTCCCAAGTATACTCTGTTCACCACGAGGAGTGTCCCAAGTATACTCTGTTCAGTGCATGGAATGTGAAAGTATCGTATTCTTGCAGTGGCTTTGGTTACAGTCACGTTCTAACATAGCACAGTTCTCATGTTCAGGGTGGAAACTCTCCGTTACTTTCATTGTCTCCCATTACAGATGAACGCAATGCAAATGTTCTAGGCTTTTGCTTGGAAACACCTCTTTCATTTCATTTTTTGAGATTTATTCTCGTCTCTATGAAATTCATAAAACTTTAATATGTTTTTACATCAAATTTTGTTCTGAAATGATTATGTTACACTTTATTCTTGAACTAAATTTCTGTTACCATAATTTTTCAGTTATTTCGCACAAAATTGCAATTTTTCTAATTTTCAAAGGCTGACTATTTTGTTTCAAATAATAGAAACCTTACACAATGTTGCCCTTTGACATCTTCTCAATGTAAGCCAAGCTAATAATAGCCTATAACTTTCTTAATATTTATTTTTGTTAATAACTTTGACAAAATATGATTTCACCAGTCCGCCATGTTGTCTGCTAAATAGGTCAGTAACCATGGTTTACTCTACAATAGAACTGTAATGGAAGACCACCGCCACTGCTCTCCCCTTTTCTCTGTTTGAATTTTAATAATCAGTCTGATGGAAACTCGGTGTCTATCCACATTGTGATATCCAGGGTTTTGCCTGTCTGAAATATGAACACCCGGAAATGGGTCATTATAAAAACCTGTTTGGTTTCAACTCGAGGTTATATCCAAGTATCAGTCTAGTCCACATTCCCGAATTCTTTCGTCGTTCATCATGAAATGCAGTACAATAATTTACAAAAACCAAATGGAGCTACTTTCTGCCAATGGGTACCGCAGAGCCGAAACCTAATTTTTATGCACCCACATATTTATATGTGGATGCATTATGCCGTCATCTCTGTCCGTCTGACCGGGCGGCGTCCGTACGGCATCCGGCGTCCGCTGCTCTATCTCCAAAACTGATTGACGTATGTTCATGAAATTTTGCACATGTGTTCCTTTTATGGATGGGATGGCATGAGCGAACTTTCGGATGGATTTGATTACAGGTGTGCCCCCTAGTGGCAATTTTATTTTTTTACGTTTACCCCTGTATCTTTTTTGCGTTTAACTTTAGTTAGTATGTTCCAAGGTCCTCAACACATTTTCACAAAATTTGGTATATAGGCACCTATTAGTGAGACGACGGTATCCTTCTGTTTTCGGATGGATTCGACGTAGTGTGCGCCACCCAGTTGCCGTTTTTAGCGTCCACCCCTCTTTCAACCAAGCCGCTCTAAGCATGGTTGTGAAAATTGACATGTATGTTCTTACTATGAAGAGGACGGTTGACGATGATTTTACGACGACTTTGATTACTAGGGCGCCTCCTAGTGACAGATTTTTGGTACCTTTGGCTATATCTCCTGAACCGTTTGCCGGATCTTTACTAAATTTAGTAAGTGCATTTATATGACGATGACAACAGACCACGGCGACTTTTGGAAAGATCTGATGACTGGTTTGCCACCTAGTGGCAATTTATTTTTTACGTTTACCTCTGTATCTTCAAAGGTCCTCAATGTATTTGCATAAAATTTGATGTACAGGCTTCTGTTAGTGAGGTGACACTATCTTTCCATTTTCAGACGGATTCGACTTAGTTTGCACCTATAGTGACCATTTTTGCTGTTTTCGAGTCTGTTTGTGGCGTCTACCTCTCTATCAGCCAATTCGTTCTAAGGATGGTTTTGAAAATTGGCGTATATGTTCTCAGTGTGAAGAGGACTGTTGACGATAATAACTTTGAGTACTGTGACGCCTCCTAGTGGTAGTTTTGTTTTGTTTTGTTTTCGCCCATAGCTATATCTCCTAAACCCACTGCAGGGTCTGTATTATATTTAATTAGTAAGACTTAGTGTATTTATATGAAGCTAACAACAGACAATGACGACATTGAGGCGGATCCAATGAACAGTGTGCCCCCTACTGGCAATTTCATTTCAGTCTGTTTTCCTTTGTTTCTATGAAGTTCCGTCACAGATTTCTACAAACTTTGGTATATAGCTTTCTATTAAAGAAGCAATGACATGGTCCCGTTTTCGGATGGATTGTTATACCTTTCTGCGCCATCTAATGGCCATTTTTATGACACAAATAAACAACCCTAAAACCACACCATTTGCAATGCATTCGTGGGCGCATTTCAATGCTCCGCGTTGCTCTTGTTAATTTTGATCTCATTTCTTCATGTAAAGGTGACCACAACCTAACTTTTCCTAGTTATTCAATTTCAGAAACTTTATCCTTAGAAAGTTTACCAGTTTCAGACCTCCATCCTATCATTATATGCAAACCTTTGAACAATAGGTCTTGATGTGCAAGGTTATTGAAAGTAGTTCTTTGTGAACAGTGTTCTCAGTCATACAACTGTCCAATTTGGCCTGTGTAAGTAAACATGTAGCTTAACAAATAACTTGTGGTACTGGCTGAGAAAACCAATGTTTTATTACCCCGTATGAGTTTTGGATAGCCAAGGGTCCAATGTGGTTTGTGTTATCCAGATGCCAACTGGTGTAAATTATTAAGAGTTACGCATTCAATTTTGCATGCGGATGAAAATCTTGCCTGATATGGTATGCATGACAAATACCACTTTCGAAATCAATTAGTTAGCAGTAGAACTTGTCACTCAAAATAAAGGATGTGTAGTCAGACACCAAAATTTGAGAACGATTTCCTTAGTTTCACAAAACACAGAAAACAAAACTTTAAACTTTCCACTTGCAAACTCAGACACGATTCTTGTTACATTATATGAGAATTTTTAATGTAATCAGACGCAATCGTTTTATGGCTAAAAATACAATGCGTTTCAGAGGTTACTTTTGTTTAACATTGACTTCTTGAACTTAACGGTATTACTTCGACCAGGGTTCTGTTTCATGAAATCAACTTACAGAATAATAGATAGAAATATGGTCTTATGCTCCACACAACCGTTTCTAAAAAACATTGGATAAGTCTCACTTCAGCAAAAAAGTTTGAGAATGCACTCATAAATGTGAATGTAATGCAGTCATTTACTTTAAACCTTTATTGAGCAATTGTGTACTGGGAGCGGAAGACCAAATGCCTGTCTTAAGCTTAAGTGACTTTTTATGAAAAAGACCCCTTAGCTAGAAACAGCAAAATTTGTTGTTTTGTAACTTTATAAATTGCCTGACAGTCATGGAGTTCAATAGCCGGGAAAGTCATAGGTCATTATTGTGGCAGATTTTTTTGAAAAATAAAAGTTTAATGTCGCTTTGTGTGCCAGATATACCCTGACTCAGGCTTTAAAATGGCAAACTCTGGTAGCTAGGCAAACCAGCCCACACAATAGGTCGCTTCAATAGACAATGCTATTAGAAAATAGTCTCCTAACACCAGTGTGAGAACCGTTGGAGTTTGTATTATTTTAGGCACAGAGTTTTCCGAGAAAGGTTTTATGGCATAATGTGGCATCTGCTTCACGCCACCTGTTGGCCACATCACGTGACCTGATGAACAAAAACCTGAAAGGATTTCTGTCCTGACTGGGACTTGAACCCGCGACCTTCTGCTAACCGTGCAGACACTCTAGTCTACTGAGCAAAAAGTCCCGGTTCGAGTCCTGATTGGAACTAAAATCTTCAGACTTATTTCCATTAAGTCATGTGATGTTGTCAACAGGTGGCGTGCAGGCCAGACTTAAATGTTTGCAATCTACATTTCCACACCAGTTCAAGATTTACACATTCCTATGGCCGAGAGCTCGACGTGCCTTGTGCAAGAACATGTTGCTGCCAGTCTGTATTCAGTGATATATTTATAGGTCTTACAGCTCTGCACTATGCTGCGCTGAGTAACGCGAAAATGATAGAGATGATCCTGCGAACAAGGAAAGGGGTAGATGTAAATGCCATACGGACAGCAACGGGCTTGACGTGCCTGCACTACGCAGCGAGTGCGGGAAACCTGGGTAAGGCTTCTTAATAAGAATTGATTGGATGGCATGCTGCTGTAGCAGACGAATATACGGTGTCATTCATGAAAATCTAATATTTATGAACGTATTTCATTGAAATCAGCTTTTTTATGCACCCACCGATGTGGATGCATGTTGCCACCATCTCTGTCTGAGCCTGTCCTCTGCTGCTAAATCGGTAAATCCTCTTGCAGGATCTTTATGAATTTGGCGGATGTGTTCCTCGAAGCTGACAACAGATGACGGTTTGTTGCGGACAGATTTGACTAAACCACTGTTTCTTATAGTGGCAATTTTACTTTAGTCTTCATCTCATGGGCGGTGCACCACGGGGCTTGGGGGCTATAGCCCAACTTTTTTCAGTCATGCACCGCTCATACATCTTCAGAGTTACTTGATGGATTTTCAAGAAGTTTCGCAAATAAGTTCCCACTAAAGAGATGATGACACCTTGTGTAGAGACTTTCAATACATTCTGCACCACCTACTGGCCATTTTTTGTTACTTTTGAGTCCTTTTTCGCTGATTGCTTCTCTATCAGTCAGAAACTACTTGAAGGCTCATAATGAAAATTGGCTAATGTGTTCTTGCCAAAAATTCTACCTTTGATGGTTCTTGGACAAGCATTGGCGTCAACTTTCGGACAGATCTGACTTCTCCTCTGTTCCCTTTTGGCAATTTTTTAAGTTTTCATTTCTTCAGAGCTCTGACTGATTTGCATGGCTGTAAAGGCCACAACTGAAGCAAATTTTCGGACAGATCCAACTACTGTGGCACCCCTGGTGGCAATTTTGTATTTTTAGCGTCCTGATTTATATCTACTAAACCTTTAGCTTGCAAGATGTTTGTGAAATATGAATAATGTATTCCCATGAACGTGGTATTACAACAGATGTAACTTGGACGGATCAAACTACAACAGTGTCTCATAGCAATTCTACGTATTTTATGTTGGCTTCTGTATCTTTGAATTTCCTTGCCAGGCTTTTATGCAACTTAGCAAATACGTTGAAGCCTTTCCTTTTTCAGACCGTTGCGACATTTTGTCTGCCACCTGGTGGTCATTTTATGCTGCTAATAAACACCCCTTGAAGTATACTGTTTGTGATGCATTTGTGGAGCACATTGCAACGCTTTACATCAAGAATAATAAACTATGAAGCATCATTGGCATGTAATTATCTATGCAAAAAAATAAAGTTTGTTTCCTCATGGTCCGAACATGTACCGAATTTTAGAAATGAGCAATATTGGCCGTCCCAAATTCAAGAATTACCATCAATGACAAACGATCATTCTCCTGGACGATACAATTTACGAGGACATGTGAAGAAGCCATTTTTATACGGCCACATATAAATATGTGGGCGCATTATGCCGTCATCTTCGTCCGTCCGTCCGGCATACATCCAGCGTCCGTCCGTCCGGCTTCCGCTGCTTTATCTCCAAAACGCCTTGACCTATCTCATGATTGCTGGGGGTGGGGGGGTTACGAGTCGGAGTCATGGACGCCCTGGAATATTGGGAACCCCATTTTGGACACCCTATTTTCGAAATCCTGGATAAAGGCCTGCCCCTTGATCAACCAAATCATTCTAGGGATGGTTTTGAAAATTGGCGTATATGTTTTCAGTGTGAAGAGGACGTTTGATGATGGCGACTGACTACTCTGACGCCTCCTAGTGGCAGTTTTGTTTTGTTTTGTGTCCATAGCTGTATCTCCAAAACCCACTGCAGGATCTTAATTATTAAATTTAGTAAGTAAATTTATATGAAGGTAACAGATGATTACTGGCAATTTCATTTTTTTCTGTGTTCTTTTGTTTCTCTGAATTTCCTTGACAGATTTGTTTGAAATATGGCATGTTCCCGTTTCTGGATGGATTGTATGTTTTTGAGCCATCTAGTGGTCATTTTTATGATACGTATAAATAACCCTAAAAGCACACTGTTTGCGATGCATTCGTGGGCGCATTTCAACGTTCCGCGTTGCTCTTGTTGATGAGATTATGATTTTAGACTATAGATGCATTATCCATCATTTGAGAAATATGATGAACGCTAACATGGACCATACCCTAATAATCAGAATAAAAAATAATCGATTTCTGCTTGTCCCAAATTTTAAAGACACTGTCCCGTTCGGGAGAGCGTTTACTGTAAGCCAATTAGTAACTCAGAAATACAGCGTTCAGTGACACCTTGACTTAATTACTAGTACTGCTTTACCAGCAGAAGCTTGCTGCTAAAGTTTCCCACTGTCAAGATGTGTATGATTCAGACTTTAACATGAGCATAGAATCACTCATGATAACATCATGTTGTGGAAGCTTGGCATTCTGTTAGTTTTTGTCAATTTTTAATAAATTGCTAAGAAAGTTAATATATGTGGTGGGATCTCAGTTAGGTGTTCAATTTTGTTTTAGTGGTTGTTCGAGAGCAAATTTGATGATGATGATTGAAGTTTAATGTCTAATGTCACTGTTTGATATTTCAGATGTGGTAGACCTGTTACTTGATGCTGGTCACCATGTGAACGTGGTGGACAGTACAGGTTTAACTCCTTTGCATAGTGCAATAATAAGAGGTAAGATCAAATAAAAGGACTTTTTAAGTCTTTGCTAGAGAAAATTGCTACAAAACTGGCAGGGATACTTCATATCTGTACAGATGCCAGATAATGTTAACTTGATATCCATACAGATACCAGATACTGCTTACTTGATATTGGTATATAGCAAGCAGATAATGTTAACTTGATATCCATGTAGACACCAAATACTGCTAAGTTGATATCGGTACAGATACCAGATACTGCTCTTTTGACATCCACACCAACACCAAATACAGAAAACATTGGGACACTATGTGCCTGGTGGACTTGTGTAGTCACCTAAAACATGAATGAACCTGACACAACCAATGAACAAATACTAACACATTTTTTTGTAAATTCTGCTTTGAAGTATATTGTGAACTACTCGAAATGATAGTGACAATTCTTCAGACCACAACTGTAACACTGTAATCAAGCCGGACCGTGTCTGGGTGAAACCACTGTTGTATTAGTTTTATTGGCCTGTTTCTGGTAGTGGTACTCAAATGAAATGACAAGGCAAGTGTTATCTACCGTGGCTGGTATTGAAAACAGGCGGAAGAACAGGAGAGGGACAGAACACACCTTACTTTGACAGGTGAACATTCTGGGAGCCTTTTCCCTGCAGTCACACTTTCAATTTGAAAAACTTTTGTTTTTGTTATGTTCATTTCCGTGGGAATATACTAAAGAGTTATAGCATGAAAATTTTGTACTGTTGTGCAGAAACTTGCCAATTTCTCGCAGGCTTATTATAATGGGGCCTGTCTGCAAATACAGGTCTGGTATAATGCAGTGAGGGAACTCCTTTTGATTGGCTCTCACCTTTCTGTCTGTGTTGCTTTTCTTTCTATATAGCCCAGAGAGCGTGTGAAGTTGTCAAAAGGCTCATCCAAGCAGGTGCGTTGATCGACGCATCATCTTCTCACGTGCCCACTCCTCTACACAGGTTCACCTTTCAGTTTGTGATCGGTCGATTGGACGAGAATATATTAAAAGTGCTGACATCTGTTGGAGCCCATCTGGGGCCACCTCCAAGGTGAGCTGCTTTTTTGCATGCTGTGAACTTTTCATTTAGGATTAGGATCAATTGGCAGAAATCTTTTGAATTCCCCCAATGTCACATGGTCAGCCAGGCTGGTTATCATTCCAGTCTCATTAGGGAGCTAGTCATCTATTCATGAGGTCACATAGTGAGGGCAGTTACAGTTTCTTATCAGATCATATCTATACACTAGAAGGCTTGAAAGCACTCAAGCCCTGTTCTCTATTTTTTTCTTTTTGGGACATGAAAACAGATGGAAACTATGAAAAATTAGTTTTCAGCATCGCTCATTAGCTAATACATATCGGCATCACTAACTCACATTAGAAGCTGTACCTGATAGAATTAACTTTGTATCCTGTTGTGATAACAACTCTTGTTTAAAGGGGCGTGTTCATGGCATTATTATTGGCTCAATGGAGAGTACAGGTCTAATTTTAAATCCGGATATACTGTGGTGAAGTTGCATTTATTTTAGACACAAAATGGTGGGGAGTAAAATCTTCATAAAAAGTAGTATCACTGAGGCAATATAGCTCTTAAATTGTTTACAAAATTAAGTGTTTGGATGAATCGGTGTGCACCCATTGTATGTTCCCTGGGAATTTTGAAGAATTATGATTGACCAGGTCCATGTCTAGGAGATGATCTTCAAAGTACTCATGATTTAATTATTGTTGTTATTAATTTGGTCACATTAATTTTATTTGTCTAGGTCCAAAACGTCAAAATAACGTAATGCTAAATAAGTGGCCCGTTTTTGTGTGAAATTTCTGTGCTGCAACGTGCAGTCTATTCTTTCCAGCACATCCCGCCTCCAGAGGTCGCCCATCTGTCTGCTTACGCGTTATGGTCAGTTTGACCTGGTACGCTATCTCGTCGAGTCCGGTTGGCTAGTGCAACAGGAACGTAGTTGGATAAACCTGCAGTTCGGCAACGCGTCTACCAATGAGATTCTAATGTACCTACGGGAACGTATTCAGCAACCGTGGTCACTACGAGAGTGGTGTCGACATGTGTTACGAAAGCACTTGAGTTGGTGTCGAAAGGGTGCTGAAATCTCATCCAGTGTTGATAGACTGTGCCTGCCGAGGGCGCTCAAGTGTTTTATTACTCTTCAGGATAAGGAGATTAATTGTGCAGAGAAGTAAAGGTGGAAATGTTGGGCAAAGATTCCTAAGCCAAATCCAAGTCTGGGTCTGGCCCAGTCCGGGTCTGGCCCAGTCCGGGTCTGGCCCAGTGCGGGTCTGGCCCAGTCCGGGTCTGGCCCAGTCCGGGTTTGGCCCAGTCCGGGTTTGGCTCAGTCCGGGTCTGGCCCAGTCCGGGTCTGGCCCAGTCCGGGTTTGGCTCAGTCCGGGTCTGGCCCAGTCCGGGTTTGGCCCAGTCTGGGTCTGGCCCAGTCTGGGTCTGGCCCAGTCCGGGTCTGGCCCCAGGGTATTGACGTCTAGTCACCGTGTTTAGAATGTTTTCGGTATCTCATTTGTGCTGCGAGTTTGGTGGTCCAGACCTGATAATTAGGGGTCATAACCAGAATAGAGGAACGACCATGGAATCTCCTTAATGTGCACTCTGACATAGTGCCCCCTGGTGCAGATTTTGTTTATGACGATACGATATTTGTTGTTGGATAATTCTTTCTACATTTCTCGTATTGTATAAAAATACTCCTTGAGTGTGGATCCCATCTGCGCAGTAGCTTACACGATCCGCACTCAAGGCATATTTTAGACAATACGAGAAATGCAGAAAGAAGTTATCCAACAATGTATGTATTGTTTAACAAACTCTGAATGAAGTCAACAAGTAGAATTAAGGTTTGTATTTAAGATTCACATGATATTCTAAAAGTACAATAAATTATATTTATTTGAGACCCTTGTTTAATGATTTCTTCCATACATGCGGACATTATTTTGTGACCTAACACATATCCCTCTTCAAGGATTAAAATTTCAAACCAACTATAAACCCACCTTTTGTACAAAATTGACGTGGTCTACTAAACTGGCCTCGACTAGTTTTTTATGGAGATCAAAATTGATTGCTGCGCTTAGAAAGAACTGACAATTTGTAAGTTGACCAGGAGTCCGTTCCATGAAAGTGACTCGAGACAATAGTTTGGTCTGGCACTCCCTCTTCCCAACTGCTGAATAAAGCCTTCGCCAAGTAGTTATGAGCGCATGACAATACAAAATTAATTTACAGAAACTATCTCGTCAGTAACTAGCACTGATGTATAGATTCTCAAAGACTGTTCTTTTGCTCAAGTGAGATTTAATCATTTTTCAGATAGTTTTGTGGAGCAAAAAACCTAAGTCTTCAGTCACTTCATGAAACAAACCCCTGAGCTGGCTAGTCACTTCATGTGCTGACTCAACCAATAGTCAACTGACACTTCTCAATTCCCATGAAATTACAATTCAATGACAGTAAAGTGGTTGAAATTAACAGCTAGTTTTTTGACAACAGGTGGCCTCGCAGCAACTTGGTGCGACATCCACAGTCTATGTCTAACAGCATTGTAAGACATCATGAAGTTCAGCTTTCACGTTTCATTAAATAAGTTTGAGGAGTGGACGACTGGTCTTCCCAGTCATTGTGTCGTCACGCTGATAACCTCCTTTAGCAAGACACATCTCTGACTTATTAATACAAAATCACTGTGCCTTGGAAGAGAACTACCTTTTTTGTTACTTTTTACTTTTTTTGCTTTTTTTACTTTTTCTACTTTTTTGCTTTCTCATGTTTTTTACTTTTATGAGAATGGTGGAAAATCTCAAATTTGGAAAAGTGAAAAATTAATATCTTACTCAAGGTCAGGGCTTGTACCAAATTCCAGAAATGGGCTAATTCAAAAATCATGAGAAAGACTGCAAAATTACTGTACATAAAAAACACATTGTCCAAAATTTGAGAAATAAATGCTTAAATTGTCCCCATCCCCAATTCTACTAGAATCAAAAAATTTGATTTTTGTGTGAGCTTCTGTGTTCCAAATTCTAGAGACTTTTCCAAAGTAGAGAATTTTTACCATTGATAAGATAATACATGCTTGCGTTGGCTAATGTTCCCTTATGACCCCATCTGGTTAAAACTATAGCATTAGTGTTATTTTGGTACATAAATATATCAATGCTTTGGACCCCTACAATTAATGAGCATTAAAATTAACTTACCTTGTCACGATTAAACAATTACAACATAGGCGGATCCAGGGGTGTCAAGGGGGTCCGGAACCCCATTTTTCCTTTGATTTTAATTATAGCAAATCTAGAATTTTCAAATTGTTGACTTGGACCCCGTTTTTAAAAAAAATCCTTAATCCGAACTCCCCTTTAAAAATCCTGGATCCACCCAGGACTTCCCAAAAAATAACTTCCCTATAATTATGCAGACATTAATGGTTCTTATATATTGTTGTATCAAAACTCCACTCATGTTGTTCGCGAATAGCATTTAGTCTGGTCGATCGTTCATGCACTCTTTGACCTTAAGGTCGCACTTTAATGTCTCTCAACGCTTTACACAGATAACCCTTCGTCTTGATGATCCCACGACATTTAACAAGGGCGGAGTAACGGACAATCCAAGAAACTTCCCAGTTGAGACCATCTCTCTGTGAAGCAGATAAGCTAAGTATTGACTGGAAAGCTTCGTTAGAGATCATCTCTGAAAATCATAAGAATCATCCGAATTAGAATAAGGAAATAATAATAATAATAATAATAATAATAATAATAATCACACTTAGTAATAATGAGAACAACAGCAAAGTAACCTCATGCAAAAAATAAACCTTACTGTTCAAAGAATCTAGCAGTGTGACCTTGAGGGACTTCGACTCAAAACCTTAAAATTTAAGTGTCGAAAAGTGTTTCTCCAGTATCACGATGAGAAATTAATCTGACATCTGTGCAATAGCCATCTTGATAGAAATCCGAAAGAGCTCCACTTAACAGTCAGAAGAGACAGTGAGAAGATATTTTGAAAACTTTTCCCAGAATTCAATGCACTCTTCTCGCCAACATTACTTACCCACAGAGGAGGCAGTGTGGCCTGTTTGATAAGTGCCCGCTTTCATTACTCGTGGTCGTGGGTTTGAGTCCCACCAGGTCACACTGCTAAACCCTTGAGCTAGGTTTCTTGCTCCTCAGCTCGGTTTTAACCACATATTAATAAAGCATAAAAACTATTTCCAGGTGATCAGTGCAATGGGCCCACATGCGAGGCCTGCGCACGTCTGGTACAATGTGTATCAGACCGCCTGCAATCACTTTTATTATATGACCTACCCTTGGGGTCATTGTGGGTCAGAAGCTGTATATCATTTGCTTTAGCAAATTCAACCATTTCCTCTGGCATGACGCAGCATGAGGCCAAGTTTACCTGGTTGGTGGCAGGCTTTTCCTGAAAGAAACCGCACACATCACGTCACGCGCATGAGATTCTCCTCTACACAAATATCAGCAAATATTTAGGGACATTTTGACTATTATAATGGGAAATATATTAGGTGCAGAAGTCGACATATAGAGCCTATAGCGTGGAGAGTACAGGCAGATCTATCAATAACAGCCATCCCTGCTGTCCACACCATAACACGCGGAACTGGGAATTAATTGAAGTGACCAATGCCAGGATTTTGAGTGACACCTTAACTGACCATCTAGAACTCATCATTCTTGACACACCTTCGTTTTCAAGCCGCCATTTTACCCGACAAACAACACGTTGCCGGGTAAAACTTATTGTTTGTTAGTCGACATTACGCAAGGGGGCGGAGCTTGCAATAGGTGAATCAGTGTGGATTGGTCAAAATTACCTGTTGTTTGGTAGAGTGGCACGTGGAACAACTCGTTAACCACATTCCATGAATTTTTAAATTAAAATGCAATGAAAGAAAATTTAAAGTTTGTTGAGAATTTATCTAATTCATCCAAAAAGCATGAATAGTCTCACCAAATGAAGATTCTTAGAAAAAAATACACGGTGAATTAAACACCAATTTTATGATTATCAAGCCAACACTGTTTTGACACAATGTAACGAGTTGCAGCACAGGCACAAGACTTTATGTAAATCAATTGGGTATTTTGCGAATTTGGGGGTTTCGTCCTTTTTCTCTCCCACAGGGAAAATATACCCTATGTTAGCTACTTCAACGTTCACTCCCAACGTCACCTGATTTTGCAGTGCGTAACTATCTTAATTATCATTAAAACCTCAAATATACATATTGTTCCCAGCCAACTTTTACTGTTGTTTGCACCCTACTTTCTAAATAGGTCAGGGTCCATAGCCTGTACACGTCACGTGCTGGGAGACTGATACGAAACCAAGTAAGAAATGGATTACAAAAATCGAATGGGTGGTTAAAGTATGTCGTTAGCATGAGATCGAAACATCAAAATGTCAACTTATTAATTGAATTAAAGAATTAGGGTGAGAATTTATCTTTTCACAACTTTCTGAGTTCATGACCACAGAGGCCTGAGGCGACTCGTAGCATTCGTTTTCAACGCCAATGGTTGTATGCATGTAGAGGCACAACTCCCTTAATAGGATCAAAACTACGTTTTTTCATTGTTTCCCCGGCACCATTCTATCATAAGTACACCTCGTTGGCTTAATGATATGGTGACTTTGTGAATGAAAGGACTGAGGGTATACGAAACTGTTCTGTACCTGGCGGGAGATTCGAATTAATTGAAAGCCCTTTAACCTTTGACCTTGGATAAGTGGTAAACAAATATCCACACGGTTGTGCGGTTCCAAGGTGGTTCTGCTAAATCTTTTTTTTCTCGTTACCCGAGAATGAAGATAAGGTATTTTGCTAGACACAAGTGAAATATAATTGTAAAAATGGCCAATTTATGTGAATAAGGCTGGAGATAACCTTAAATGAGTACATTTGCACTGAGGTAACTCCAGAAACAGAGATGAGTAAACATAAAATCTGAGACAAAAAATGACAACATGCTTCAACCACGCAGAGTGCTTAAGTTTATGTTGGACCACAACGACAAGTCCATGTATGCAGTCGAATATCTACTAAAATTACTCAAATATTTTCTGAAAGAGCAAAACCCAGTAGAATTTGATTTTTGACTTCAT
Source organism: Phoronis australis (assembly GCA_002633005.1). Classification (NCBI taxonomy): domain Eukaryota; kingdom Metazoa; phylum Phoronida; family Phoronidae; genus Phoronis; species Phoronis australis. The sequence continues at coordinate 84,464 of NMRA01000726.1, read as the reverse complement.
TTCACTTAGGTACAGATAATGTCACACAAATATGTTTCAGTAAAATTTAAAAGAAAACTACATTCACAGGAAAAAACTATATCGGGGAAAACATATTTTTTGAAAGGCCAAAAACCAGTAGAATTTGATTTTTGACTTTATTTCATTTTGATAAAGATAAAGGCGCACAAATATGTTTCAGTAAAATTTATTGAAAAGCACCAGTGCATTCAAAGCAAAAACTGTTACCGTGGCAGCCAAAATATTAACCAAATTCTGTTTGATATTAATGTTCAAGATGAACTCTCAAAATGGCGTTACAGTTTTCTAATTTGCTATTTCATTTTTGTTTTGTACAGCTTTTGAGTTTAACATAAAAATCATGGAAGTCCTGTTTTTTCACAGCACATAAAGCATAGTGAATGAGTTCCATTTAAATCAAATCTACCATTTCTTAGATACAACAGTCTGAAACATGTTATCCTAATTTGAATTTTTCTAAGGTACATATTAACCTTACCATTGGAATATATCTCTGTGGTAACAGGGGATTTGCATTCTTAAAATGAGCCTGAACCGTTAGTCTAATAAGTTAGCCATGTGACCTCATACCTTAGCCCAGTTATGCAATTCCTCCAGCTGAGTTGTGCTCAGGTCACACACTCCCAAACTGAGCACTTTGCGTTCCTCAACCAGCTGCTCCAGTCTCTCCCAGACAGGTCGTAGGTCATCCAGGGTCAGCAAGGTCACATCGTCGGGAAATGAGACAAGCACGCTGTCCAACTGTGGCAGATCACCGAGCACTTTACACGCTTAAGAAAAAGAGCAAAACTTAAGTAATTGGTTGCATGCCACTTAAAAAATTACCGATACCTGGTGTCTGAAGAAAACCAATGGAGTTCACATGACATAATCCAGCATTCAAAACTCACTGCATTCTTTAGGGGTATCAAGATCACCCTTAGGTAAGCACTATGTTGTCAGGTATTGTTCTGCTTGGGCATGTTTCACACTAGAGGTCATGACATATCGACAAATGAGCAGCAGTTGCAATGCTTGTGTTAACCAATGCTTCCACACAAGTGATGACAGAGAAAGTTTGGTTTTCAAACAGGCGGCAGTTTCCACTGTCACCCATCTCTGTTTTCTAATCCTCAAACAAAAGAAGCCGGTTATAAAAGTCCCGGAGCTGCGGGAAGTGCCTATTGTAAGAAGCACTGAGGTTGGGAAATAAGATGTAGCATCTAATGTCAGGTGATATATGTTGCGCCTTAGCATAGCAGTGAGACTAACAGCTCATTTCTATGCATAACAATCGATGGACCATCATTACACTGGAACATAATTATTACATGCCGGGGAATTTTGTAAGGTTTGTGGTAGGCAGACTGGTTCTCAAAATCCAGGAGACCAATAAGTGGCTATTGCCATGAAGTCAAACTCATTTAATTGAGACGTGTTTCTACAGTAAAAAACGTTCACAGTCAACCGGAATGGTTCAGTATGAGCCTTATGATACAATGTGTGTACTGGAAGTTATGTATCGTATTTGGTGAGGGCTGGAATCATAGCAGCTCCAATTGTGACTATCAATCTCAATACATTTATGACTTCATGTAATGATGATTACAGACTACGAATATCAATGTGTTTATGACTTTATACAATGATGATTATTAGAGATAACAGTGAACATTGATATGTTTATGACTTTACGTAATGATAGTTACTAGATAACAGTGAATATCAACACATTTATGACTTAACAGAGACATTGCTATCCTGAGGGAAAAAGTGTTCTGCCTTCTTAGCTGGGGTATTTCCTAGAATGAAGGGAAAATACCCTTGTTTGTCATCAGTTCGAGGTTTTTGTGAATTAAATTTCACTGGAATGCTTTGAGCATTGGAAGGCAATTGTTGGGCCTGCTGAGATGAATTTCGCGTTACTTTAAAATGTTTTTTCAGAGGGGAATGGAACCAGGAACTGCCCCCAAAATCGAAGCACCGAGGGTCTTGTTTAACGTAATGGTTACAGAGATAACAGTGAATATTTATCACTCACTTTTTTAATTTTCTCAAAGAGTTGAACACATTGTTGAGCACCTTCCAAGAAACTGATTTAAGTTAATTTTTGACTTAAGTCTTAAAATTTTTCTCAACTTCCAAACTTTGAAACTGAAACATCTGGTAAGTTAAAATTAAGACAAAACTTTAAGTAAAGAACTTAGGTCATACTTAGGATGTCTTTCTTGAAACGGGCTTGAGAAAAATTTAACTTCTATCTTACAATTGACTGAAATTTAAGATTTGTCCTTAGCTAAGTCAGTTTTCTTGCAATGGGCCTCTTTATTAACGACTTAATTCACACCTTTGATGACCACTTAATTCTCACCTGTACTGATAGCTTCATCCACAATATCTGGATCACACTTGGTCAGGAACACCTTAGCTAAAAATGAAACACATTCGAAACAGATTTAATTTAGTACTCTATATCTGCAGATCATCTGAATTATGTCAAGACATGTTTGAAGGAGAAGCATAACGGTAACCTCTCATCAACTCAGGATGTAATATGGCCGACAGATCAAACTTGAGTATCCCATTTTTTCATAAAAAATATTATAAAGTTCTGTATGATGGCTAGTATCAGACAATGTTTTGAATAATTGTGGGCATTCACGAAAAAATGTCAGTAACCTCCAAAATTGAGAAAAATCAATTTTAATAATTACTCCCGGTACAAAAATGGGTTTATTGTTTTCAATGACTTAGGGAGAAAAGTCAATTTCGGTCCCAAAATTGGAGACCCTTTACCATTTAGAAGGTCCCCTTATATTAACTTGGTCCCCCCAAAGGTGACTGAAGAGCAGGGATACTCTATAGTCAAACAGACAACCAAATCTTTAGTCATTTTCGAGTATGGCTCCCTGCATTAACATAGGGGGCTTTGCACTAATTATCTTCGCGCAAGATCTACCGCCTACATCCCTTAATATGAATAAGATATTTTACTGCAACATAGCTAAAAAAACACCCAGATTACCAAATCATGTTGTTGCTATGGTAACTTGTTAAATTATAAAGTCAAGAATTACCAGTCACTTTCAATTTGTCCAGCTCAGTGTTAGGCAAAGTCTCCACAAACTTGGCATTGGCACATTCCAGTTCAGTGGCGTACTGTATTACATTCTTGTCAATGTCTGTCAGCCACGCATTCAGGGTGTTCGTTATGCTCTCCGACAACTGCAAACATATCACGAATAATTTTACCCACGACCCACACAAAGCTAATTAGGACAAGCTAAAATCAGGCACACATCAACATGTCAATAACAGTGTTTCTTCCTGTTTAAGCCATCAACCATAGCGACATCTGTTGTCTCCCTTCTAAATCGCTTTTATCCAGACTATTTAACCTACTTTTAATGTTCCTCTTCTAGTTTATTATTATGTTAATGTATTCAAGTGTTTGTGTGTTTGTCAAGGCCTCATGGGAGGCTAGAGCTCCTGTTTTTGTACTCCCCTGTAAAAATCAATAAAAAATCAGCAATGCTAATTGGAATTTAGAAAAAAACAAGAAAAGAGCTCCGCAATACAACAGTGTTGTTCAAAGATGGCGCTGAATGGGGCTTTGGTGAAAATTTGAATACTGACGTCAGAAGCGGGCATGTTGTATGGTTATGTAATGCGGTGATTCTAATTGGCCTAGTATTATGGAAATAAGCGGAATTCCGTTTCGTAAATTTCTTGGCAAAACAATCCCGATGAGAACTTGTCTTCATCATGGCAGACTATACTAGTAAACATTGAATTATTTGTACCACCAGGTGGCACTATATTAAGTAAGCATTTGAAAGGAAGAATGACAATCACTGAAATTACGCAGTTTTGTTGAAAATTATGGATGGAGCCTCATTGTAGGTCCCAATACAAAACTGTATTTTTGAAATTCATGTAGCACAGCTCGTCAGTGATCCTTTTAAGCGGAGGAATTTTATACTTAACAAATTGCATCTGTCTATTGAAAATGATAACCCAATTAGTAAAATTCTTCAGTTCATCATTTCTATAAGAATCGCTTCAATTTTTACTCCAAAATCCCAGGAAAGGAGTGTGTCACCACATCAAAAGCCTTGAGCTCCAACACCTGTGTTCAAGACTAATCCGATGAGTTAGCGCTGCCTGATTAAGCGTGACTTTCCCAAACAGTTGTAAACAACTCAGTCCTAATTCATAAAAGCCTTAAACTTAAAATTTTGAGGACATAATGTTACTGTTTTAAGCAAGAAGAAATAGGATCTCAAATTTTTTATATTTCATTGAATGTTTAACTGAAATTACAAAAACCTTGAACAGCATCAGAGGCTTTAGCCATGACTAACGTAGGGTAAGGTTAGACACACACACACAGTACTCTTTGTATCTACTTGTATGGCTTCAACAAACCAAGCTAACTAACAGATAGTTGTCTGTATCAGAATATTACTACATGTATTTGCCCTAGGACAGTCAGAGCTGCTCCTTCAACAGATTTCATTATTTGGCTTTACTTAATGTAAAAATGCAGTTTTAACAACAGGTAAATGGATTGCTACTTTTGCCATGGAAAAAAACAAAATAGGATTATAATGCTAATAACTTACTTATTTTAGCACTTCAAAAATGAAAAAGCACAGAGTTTCGCCAAAATGTTTTACACCCGGCTCCATAAAAGAATTTTTCCATAAATTCCACACATCTCGGAGATTGTTGCAAAAACTTTAGAACAAGAAATTACGGCTGTCATCCGAAATTAAGAGGTCTCAACTACAAGGTTTATGGGGGGTAGAGTGCAGTTTTGTCTCGAATGTGAATTGGCAAGAAAAATAATCCTGGAAAATTAGTGGTGACTGAAATCGGTACAATCGAGTTTAAGCACAAGTATGAACTGGTATAAAGTGCGTGGGAAAAAAACCCTTGCAATTTGACAAACTGCGTGAAAATCAGGGATATCAAATAACCGTAAACAACGCGAGCGTACAATACTGAGAGGCTCAGTGATTTGAAGTTTTCAGAGATAGCAGCTGTTCCACTACTGCACGTATTTTCAAAGTAAAAAACAAGTAAATCATGCCCAATGTTCAGAGTGAAAACTGGTAAAACATGTGCATGTTGATCTATGTTCAGAAAGGAAAAAGGTAAATATGTCAACGTTCGGAGTAAAAACAGTTTCAGGTACATCATTTTTGCAAAGGATTCTGATACAGACTGATATGTCAGACAAATGTCACAACTGCTGGCAAGTAATCTTCAGTAAGCATTTTTGACTACTGAAAAGAAAACTGCATGTCACGCAGCATGGTCAGTTCTAGGCCTAGGGGCCAACACTAGTTCAAATTCAGTCTTGCCATAAACTGCGCCAAATGATGAGAACTTCAAGAAGCTGAAAAGGTGACCATAACACAAAAACACAGCGTAAACATTAGCCGTGACTTTTGCCACGTCCAACATTATTTCATTGACAAACTACGTGAAAGATATCGACTCACAATGCAAGCGGTGACTTAGCCGCAACTCAAATTGTAAACAAAAAATTAGCAAGTCATCTTCACGAGGTTCACCCCGAAATCGCACTTGCCAGTTTGAGAATTACGCACAGCACATTACCTCATCTTGTGTTTTTTGTAAAGGCTTCTTTTTCAGCCTATTCCAATTAACGATATTGCCAGAATGGAACAAAACAGATCCGGCCTTTGGAAACACGGGAACCTCGTCGGCCATTCTTGTATACTTTGGGTCACCTGGACGAATGTAGGGTGAAAGGTCATTTGTGTGATACAATGTGGGGGTTTTCGGTCTATTGAACATTTCATGCGGGTTTGTTTTATCACTTTTACGTCATCTTTAGTAGTGAAGTGAGTATATAAAATCATATAAACCACAAAAGTATTTTGGAATTATCTTTAGACTATTTAAACCATAAAATTAATGCATGCAACGAAAAAATCACCCCCTCATATAATACAACAACCCAGCTAAAAATAAGCTGTGGAACTGTCAGCAAATTTCAGTGGAAATATAATTCAGCTATTTTAAAACAACACAAATGTCATATATTTTATGGTTGCAATATTTTTCAGCCACCTTAGTACTAAAAGTCTACATTTTGTGCTACTGTAACGGCAATGAGGCAATATAATGCAGGCGTGACTCCAGATAAACGGTAACCGGTTCAAGTATGGCGGCGGGAGTGGAGACGGGGTGAGTGATACATTAGAGAGCCTCTACATAGACTACTACTAAACACAGCAAAGAATTTGTAGATCTCGTCCTGTTTTCATTAGTCCAAAAACGGCTACATCATGAAAAAATCTGCTGTGTTTCATTTGAACACTTAGAATTGTTTGACTTCAGTCCCTCGTATGGGTCGAAATTAATAAAATACACGACTTGTCGAGTTGTCGGTTGAAAACTTCCCTTTTGGCTTTTTCTAGCCTTCAACTTGTTAACCCGCTAATCTCAGCTAGGCATTTTAGGCAACACGTAGCCTCTCGGTTGGCTGGACGGGGGCCACAATAGCCCCCATCGGTTTTTGTATTAAACTTCATCTTATAGTCTTATACATGGTTTTAATCCCTCATGAAAATAAGTGGTTTTCACCTCGCCAAAATAGATTTATACTTAAAATCGTTACTTACGGAAGCGCTTACTTCCTTCAGCAATCCTTTGTGGTTTTGCACATATCTTCGTTGAAGGAGATAACCAAAAGTATTTCAGTTGATGTCACGTAAGTTGAGCCACAAAAAATGTGAGACAAAGTGAAGCACGTGACCTGGTGTCTGGCTCTTACAAAAAGTAGCATGGGAAGATATCCAGTGGAATATTTAAGAGTTGTGTCCCTTAGACTTTTGGCTGTGAACTGGCGTGCGTTCAGTAACGGTAGGACCTAGCTAAAATCTAGCCAGAGTCACATGTTCTCATTTGAAATACATGGCAATATCTCGCGTAATCTCGCGAAGTCTTGCTTTTTAGCGAGGTCCTTAATTGTTACTGAATGGGAGGCTGGTGTTATTTCCAAAAGTTCCTTAAAATGTCACTCGGACCCCGGCAAAAGAAGCTCGAGTGAATCTCGACAGATTCTTATGGATATGCTCAAATTATGTTGACTAAGTTGCCTCCACGGTCATGGTATGTGTTAATTGCTCGATTTGTATGTATGAATGTTTCATTTGATGTTTGCTGTATTTTGAAGTGAGTAACTGTTTTGCCTGTGGACACTTAAACATGCACATGTAACCAGTATTGTAATAGTCTAGCCAGTTGTATAAAGACTCATCAAAAATACAGCTAGAAATGTTGTGTTAACTAGACATAGACCTTAAAATTTCATTCTACTCCAGTTGTTGGGCTTATCACCTCGTGGAGAACCTTATAAATATAACACTTATTCGTAGAACAGCGAGGTACATGCAAAATCTGGGAGTCAGCCAACACTCGCCTTGCCAAGTCCTTGCCCGTTACAACTGTTTAAGTAAAAACAATCAAACAAAAATCATTTCCTTCCATCAATCTCTGGCGTTTGTTACAAAGAAAAGTCTAACACGAAAACTAATACAAGCGTTTTAGGGAACAGTGTCATATTTGCAGCACTATAGAGTCCAGATGTTTCATTTCTTATTTTCGTTTTTTGTATTGATTTGGCCTAAAAGTAAGGCTATCAAAAGTAAAGAATATTCTATCATTCCAAAATACTATCTCACCTTTTCAGAGCCATATAGTGCTACACTGTCTTGTATGTTTTTTTCTTTAAATGTATTTCTAAAATCCGGTTCAAGTATACATTTAACTTAGTATACTTTAATTTCATTGAAAAAAAGTAAACTCTGCTGTAATACGCATGTGCAATTTGCTCCTTCTTGTGACACCTCTCAGGTGACAGCTTCGCTGAAGCAAAATTTGCACGAAGATTTGGTTTGCCTGTAATAAAACACTAAAAACTTTAAACGGTCGGCCATATTAAGTCACAAATTCGTGACCGCTTTTACTATGACAACTGCTTCTTGAAAGTAAAAGTATTGTTTTGTCTTTGTTGTGTTTTTGTAATTCTAGATCTACTCGAGACTTATGGCAGTTCATCGCCGGTTCAAGTGTTCTGAGGCCTAAGGTTTGTATGTCGTAGTAGAATGTTCTAGAACTTGCTATAGGTTAAGTTACTTCTGAAGATGTAACCGAGTCTAGGGTAAATAAACATAATAGCGACAAAATGGTTAGACGTGTGATGTATAAGTACTTTCTTGTACCATTTTGGTCACAGCCGAGGTAAATGTTCTCTCAAAGAATTAATGGGAATTTATCTTTTCTGTTTCGAGATGTTTCTTGTCATACGGTATAAAATTTTCACTGCAACTTACAAATGCCACTGAACCCACAGCATCCTGGGTTGCTTATGATATTTATGATATTTATGATATTTATGATATTTATGATGTAGTGTGCTCTGAAATTCTATGAGCTTGGTCTGAAGAAATAAAGTGTTAATTCTTTCTTAGCCCAGAGGCTTACTTTTAACTGAATAAGGTACAAGACAGATGGTTCACGTTCGTTCTGTTATGCGCTATGTTTCGAAGTGGCTATAAACCCACGTTCGGTCCCAGAAGTGAATGTTTGATTTAGACGTTTACCGCTACAAAATGGATCTTAATTTGCCTTACTCAGATGAGATGTGATTCCGGAGTTTGGAAAAAACTGACAGTTGGTGTATTGTTGAAGATCGTGCGTGACACCCTGACAAGCCAGCTTGTAGAGCCTAATCTTTAGCAAGAATGACGAGCCATTGTGTTCAATGCCCTTAGTTGTCTCCGTTCTTACTAAGGAAGAAGTTGAGACCAATTCCAGAAAAAATGATTGATCAAAATTAAAGTTGGTTTTGCTGTCAGCAGTGGAAGACTAGGTTTACTGCTGCTTTAAATTGAGGAGGAGGCAGTGCCACCTAGCGGGATAAGCGTGCTCTTCCCTTACTCAAGATCATTGGTTTGAGTCCCACTTGGGCTCACTGCTAGACCCTTGAGTCAGGTCTCTAGCTCCTCAGCTCAGTTTTAACTATATATTAATATCAGTGCAATGGCCCCACCTGAGAAACCTTTACACATCTGGTGCTACGTGTACCAGACCGCCTTGAATTGTAATGTTCTTTTGTTAGTTATCAAGGTATGCTGTGTTTCAATTGTTTCCTTGTCTGTGTACAGGAATTAGTCGGCCAAGAACTGACGAATAACAAGACAAGACTGGCTAAAGGGTTGCTTCTTTACAAGAAACAAGTTCAGCCAGCGGGCGAAGCCTTGAAAACCCTCAAGGTCAAAGGAACACAGCTGGAGTTTGTGACCAAACTGAGCAAATTTCTGGTAAAAAAATGAATAAAGAAATGATCAGAATTAAGAAAGTTCCAATTGCTCATTTCCCTTGGAGTGGCAAGCCATTCACGTGATTGGCTGGTTTTGGGTGACGATAAAAATCCTTGCTGATTCAGTGTTTTATGCCACTAAGTGATATATTAGATAGATATCTGTTGTCAGAGTTGAGAGCATTTGTTTTGTGCTGATCACATCAAATTATAACTGGTGTGTAGGGTCATAGTCAAAAGACTTGAGTGAAATATCAAGTGTTGCAAATTGGTGGTAGTTCTTCATTCATTTTGCACATCAATAATTTCCTATAATTAAAATTATCATTACTCAAAAGGTGATTGCCTTTGTGTAAATAATCTGAACTTAATCCAATGTCGTGTCATGACATCTGTATAATACATGACAAGTTAACAATGGACTAAATGTTTAATTTTTAGTTTTGTTGAGCAATTTGACGACAAAAATTTCACTCGTCTGTCACACTTTGTGGTAAATAGGCAAAAAATCAATAGTAATCATTCACTGAATACCATGTTTTTGTTTTCCAGATTCTTGATGAGACCGTGACCTACAATTTGTTTTGTTCTTATCTCCTACATTGTTACAGAGGATGTCAACAGAACATTAAGGTGAGTGTGCATTGTACTGTTATGAACACCTGCATTCCACCGTTTCATGTTTTTCACCACAGATCATTCAAGCTTGACTCGAATTGCAAAATCCTTGTGTGTGTTTGAAAGTTGGTATCCGTAGTGTGCAGAGTTTGTGTGTTAAATCTTGAGTAAATGCATGGAACGGATACCAAAAATCCAAAATGTCCTTATTTTTCTTAGGAAATGACTAATGTTTCGTTAAAAAAGGGTGCAGGTGGCCTGATGCCTTTTGCGGTACATCGGGCGTGTTTAGGCCACAAGGCCGGGACCATTACACTTCTGATATGCAAGTAAATCAAGCTTGTTGTGACAAAATTAAACTCAACACAGTGACTAATCAAAACTGGTTTTGTAGAACAGGGCAAATGTTGGATATAAAATGTCTATATTTTGAGAACCAGTACGATGCCCGTTTTTCAATGGAGAATGCTGTTTGTCAAAGTACGTGCACTTATGATTATTATTAGAATATTGATATTTATTGCCTGCACTTCCTGTTCTAGCACTCGGTCAGAGAATCCATGCCAGTCCACAGTGACTTTGATTTTGTAAAGTGAAATAAGAATGTTTATAGACACCCACACTTTTAAGATGTGAATGTGCAGCTGCTGGTGCTGCCAGTTGTAGGCCATTGCCTTCAACATACGAGACGGTATACAACACTGTATTATATTCCAGAGTGTTCTTACCGATGACCGCCAGTCTCAAGCCACTACCCTCAGCATACGAGACTACTATTTCAGTGAGAGGCTTTACATTATAAGATGTCTAAAGCAGATACTCAGCTATGCTCAAGATCCAAATCACCCCTACCAAGTAAGGCGTAGCAGTCGATTACACCAAAAGTGTGCCTTGAGTTGTGGCAACAAACTTTAATTACCTCATTAATCAGACACCATTTTTGTTGTAGATTTTCTGTGAATGTTTAATGCTTATTTGCTTTTAGAAACTCTCAGTTTAGTCATCAACAATTTCAAAAACAGTTAAGAATTTGTTATTTTCAAAATGTTTGGCAAGTACCTTTTTGTCATGAGGTCACCAAAAGTAATTTCAATTTGCCTTTTCAGCTATTTCTTTGTTGTCTTTTAAGTTGTTTTTTTTGGTTGCCTCGGGGATTTTTCCACGTCTGCAACAAAGTGAGAATCTCACCAAGAAAATTCTGTTAAATTATCTTTTAGAAATCTGACATATTTCTTGTTAACTTCATTTGTTAGTAATATTTCCTAAAGTGTGAACCAGTTAATGGTTACGTGGTGGGTCTGATTGTAGCTATAATTTTTAATTAAACAGTTGATATGAATCTTTTTAGGTTCAAGTGTATCGACTTGCACTGTGACTAGTCATAAATTTGTCACAATTGGTGTTTGACGTGATTTTATCAAACAAGAGCATCACTATATGTGTAACACTGTTTAAATGAAAAATGTTTTCAAAGTTTGATTGCTAATTTCTTTTCCATTGCAGAAAGAATATGAAGCGTTCTTCGACAGTGCAAACACGGATAATGAACTTATAAACAATGTGAGTTAAGGACACGAACTGTTCATGTTGAAGACATTAACTGTTCATGTTAAGGACATGAACTGTTCATGTTGAGGGCATGAACTGTTCATGTTGAGGACATGAACTGTTCATGTTGAAGCAGCATTTCTTCATGTTAAGCTGGTTAAAAATGGAAGTCGAATTAGGCCTTTTAGTGTCTTAAAGTTAGTCTCTTAATATTTAATATTCCCTACTGTAATAGGATTCTATGTCTGTTAGCAACACGAACACTGAAACCATCGACATCTCCAGGAAATGCCTTGACACTGTTTAGTGGGGGTTAGCTCATTTTGAAAGTGTAGATTAAAAAATGGGACATATATGCATCTCCTGTGACTTGGTTTATGGCTCATTCAGCAACAAATCCAGATTGGAAGAGTGGTAATGTTTTTAAACCCCAAAGCGCTTCTCTTAAATATTCAATAGCCAGCCAGTGAAATGTCATCTTAACTCTTTATATCTGACTCAATATTTAGTAACGACAATTTCTTGCCAAAAAGTTGCCAAATTATTGTTACTTTGAAATAAATGATTCAAAGTAATTTCAATTTACGAACTACTCTTCCAAAGTTTTACTCCTGCTGGTAATGGAGTCAAATTTTGTTTGTTGGTTTTTTAATAGCAAAATCCTGTGGAAGTTTGTAGAAATGAAATTCCAGTTTTCTATCTCATGTGCTAATAGGAAGGCATCAGTGACACTGAAGAGTTATTTAGCATTCTCCTACGTGGAGAATATCTCAGCAACTCAAAAATTGCATGTAAATTTTCGTTTACTTTAGCCTTGTCTATCTACTTGGCAATTTAAATCTGTTAAGATTAGTGTTTTGTTACTGTATCATATTTTTGTGCAGGCTCTGTGCCTTACATGGAACACATTACCCAGGTGTGTTCATGTCAGTCAAATGGTCACCTTTTCTCCTTCTAGATTGTTATTCAATACGACCAGGTGTGTCATACTCCTTGTCCTACCTGGCAGACCCATGGAGCTTTGATGGTGAGTACCTTTGTTGAAACTCCTTTTCCTAACCTTCCTTTGAAACTTTGGGAGAATCAGTTTGCCAAGATGAGAAGTGTTGTTTCCATGGTAACATGATTATACATACACTGCAGTGTGGATTTTTAAACAGTATATTTTGGGTTTGTGTCTTTGGGGAACTTCTTTACATTAGCTCGTAGAAACAGTCTTTTCTGAGATTGTCACTCAACAAGGTTCTCTGATAGTATGATACCATTGGCCTAATTTGTTACAAACGTTTATGAGGTGATCAGGGTCACAGAAAAAGATTCTTTCGTGAGTTTGTTCGATCAAGTTGCAGTAAAGAGTCACTTAGCTCTCAAACTTGAGTTGCCTTTTTACAATTCCGTCTCTGTCCGTTGACGTCCAATTTAGTTCCGGTCTCTGTGCCTCTGCTGTAGGTAAGCCTTGACGTAGCACGTATTAATTGTACGTTTTATCCTGACTAGATACGCTCGTTTTTATTTCGTCGTAGAACGAACGTCAACAGCAGATTTGGGTGCGACAGAACCTGAAGGAACAATGCGAGCTCCTCGAGTTGATCTTGCTTTATTATAAAGACTTTGAGTTGAGCTCAGAGAGACTCGCTACTCTGGCTGAGCAATTCAAGGTAGGTTGATGTGCTCTTGGATACTTGAGCCGATTTTTCCTTACCACTTCACCAGCAACCATTCAAAAGGTTAAAATTTACTAAACCCTGTCATGATAATATCAAACAATCCTCATTCTTTCACCCGCTGATGTCTGATTGGTTTCCCACTTGCGTAGTAAAAACAGAATGGTTTGTGATCGATGGTCTTTTCCTGCAGTTGTTGTGTAACTCGCCTAAAGCTTAGGTCATGCTTGGCCGTTCGTGTGACTTGAAAAGGAGTTTTCAAATTTTTGCTGTAAGCTTTTGAAGGTTTTCGTGTGTGACCGCATTATTTTAGTTCAGAGAACTGGATGGGAAAGTTGTTTGTAGTATCTGTTTGCAGACCAAAAAAGGATTTGCTAAACTTTTAAATTGTGAAGTCAACTGATTAATTCTCTAATAGACCAGTCACAGAGTTTTCCTTCCTATGATTTTAGTTTTTTACAAAAGATGAATTTAAGTGTTCAACTTTACTTTGACTAACAATTGATGTCATGAGTTACCACTGGTGATTGATTTGTAACAGCCCAGTTTTGTAAAAATAGCCAAAACTGATGACGTTTTTGTCACCCATTTTCTGCCGGTATCATTTATGGGTTGTACGGCATTGCAAATCGTTTTTCATCACGATACAGAAATGTTTATGACATACATTGTCTAATTAAGTATCATGGTTTGGTGGCACATTGTCCCTTTAAGTATTCCTTTAATACTTGTCTGTGGAAATCGTGATGTTAAGCCAAGGAGTCTCCTCAGGATGTCTGCATGATTAGACTACTTGCTTCCTATAACCCCTCCAATGGTTTACCTTAAAAATCGGCAGAAGTTCTCGGAGGCGTTGGTGTTGTTTCTACCTTCGTCTTCAGTGTAGTTGGCAGTGTATGAGGAAGACGGAGACAACATTAAGGCCTTCGAAAATTTAAGCTGATTTTTAAGATAAACACTTGGATGTGGTACAAGAACTGAGTTGTCTAACACAATGTTTGGTTGTATTCTTACAAAAAAATGTCATTTTTCAGAAACAAGCTTTCGGCCATCATCAGTCGTACAGACACCTGTTGGACGACGGTGCAGAAACACTCATTCAAAGAATAAGGTTGGTAGACATGATGATGTTCGCTCTCTCGTTATTACCTCCAAGTAATCTACAGTAAATATTTGGGTTAATGCCCCGTACTCTTAAATTGGTGCATCTGGTAATTGGGTGGTGAGTGTTGAACCCATAGGTGGCTGCATGAGTCGGAAATTTCAAGAAATTGAAGCTGGCTGCTTACCTGAACATGGGTGCTTAACTTCAGCCTGGCAGTTGCACTGACCGCCAGTGTTTGTTTTAAAGAAATACTGAATGCTACACTGGCATGCTGGCAGTTTTAGAACCAGGCGATGACCGTTATTCAGTGGAGAAAACTGATATAGGTTGTCCTGACGTAATTGCCATATTATTTATGAACAGCACTATTCTAAAGACTATTTTCTGTAAGCAGTAAGTCATAACTGTAGTGGTTTCTTAGTCTTATTTCAAGGCGTAGAAATTCTGCATAATTTACTCGGACATGCTTTGTCTGTCTGTTTCAGCTACTACCAGACGTTGATTCTCATCGAGGGTACAGATATCGAGTTCTTGCACAGGTGTTACGATAGCGGCAACTTGGATGAGCACCATATTGTGAAGGATGAGAAGAATTTCAGAGTATGCACGCGAGTTTGTGATTGGTTGAACCTTTATTTTCTTTTTAGTTCTGATTGGTGCAAATCGTCTATTAAATAAGGTATCGACTGGTAACGTAGAATATTTGCCCTTCCCCTATATATTTTTTGGGAAACTGTTGGGGAGGGCTGTGATGTAAGAAATTTTCTCTCTGCTTGTCTGCTGTAGCTAATATCGAAATGTTTATATTTTGCACTTTTCAGAAACTGGACACCACACTGTGTAGCCTGGGGGACAGTGTTGCCCACGGCGCAGTAACCATGTTGTGGGCTGTGGTCAGGCATATCACCATGGAACCAGCCGACTCTGTTGTCATGGCAACTAAGAGATTATGTAATGTGGCAATGCAGCTAAGGTTCCTCGACTACCTGGATACCATGTTCACCTCAGAGCCATTCAATGGAAAGACGGTATGGGTTTTGTGGTTAGGTGATTTTATGGATGTCATGATTTACACATCACTTAGTTTCTGTACCACTGGCTGATGATGATGGCACGGGGGGGTCATTGAAACGCTTACGTTGTTTAACAGCACATTGCCTTTGGAAAAAAAAGGTTGGTTAGTCCTGGAACAAATTACAGTCATTTTAGTTCGACTGGGGCATGAATAACAGTGATCGAAACTGCTTGCATCAGCGATAAATGCATTAAGATTAAAACACGAGGTAAAAATGCGTGACACCAACTTTCCAGTTGTCCATCTGACGCTGTGTCTGTGGCATCTGACAATCGCAAGTTAAATTCCTGCTGATTTGAAGGTGTCTCCCATGTGGTTGTTATTTGAATTTGTGCCATTTGCTCAGATCTTCCAACCAATGTACTTGATTTGTGCTGCTTGACTCAGAAAAAAACACCAACTGCAGTTGTAACATGATGGAGACACGCAAAGGAGGTTTGATAATTTTTTGGAAAACGTAATTAAATGGTCGTGTGTTTCCTCTCTTGTACTATGTTGCTGATTGGCTCTTTTCATAGCCCTCGCTATGGTAACCAGATGAGTGATGAGATGGAACCCTTTATGCTGATTGGTTGTTTTCCAGGCTGTTGCCGTGGTAGCCAGGAGTGTAGTCAATGGGTGTCTTGGAGTTATGCTGAACACATTCAACATTGACGTGATAATGGATGTTGGCACTCTGTATGAAGTGGCGACGAAATTGCTGACTGAGCAGTCGGTAGCTGAAGAGTTTTTGGACAAGGTAGATAATAATGTAAGGCAAATTTTAATGCAGGTAGACACCTGTTGTTCATCACAGCAACTAGGTTTTGGTCTAGACCACTTAACATTATGAAATTGGTGTGAAGTTGGTCCTTAGTCAAGGTGAAGGTCATGTCCACACTGCTTTACTTGCAATCATTCTCTGCAAGTTGGCTTGTAACGTCGCGTCAAAGTGTGTTCTAACGGAATGATCAGGCTCTGCAAGTTGGCTTGTCACGGGGCGTCAAAGTGGAATAACAAACTGTCAGATCTTGCCCTCCTAGAATTCCGAGTAAGTGACTAGCTGAGACTAATGCCGTAGTAGTGAGTGGTGTAAATCAAAAGTTCACTTTGTGGACAGAATGCTGAATCATTGTCACTTAAGGTACTGGAAAGTAATAGTCAGATATAATGTGCCCACATTGTGAGAACCCAATGGCATTTTCTCCACTGAATAATGGTCATCAAACTGGTCTTAAAATGTCGCCACGTATACGGCTATTGCGGTGCTGGACAGTATTAACACATTTCAAAATGTATTCCTGTCTCAACTAACTTAATTCAGAGACACTGTTGTTTTCTTTCACTTAGCAGATTTGTTGTTCCTATAGTGAAGCTGTTCTGTTCTTATTAGTGAAGTTTTTCAAAATTGACATTCAATTTTGGTCATGTGGTGAGGATTAGTTTACAGTCTCGTGACAGTCATTTTATTACCATGACAAGATGTAGTAACAACAACTAACTTTATTACTTATTTTATGACCTGAGCTCTTTCCCTTTTATGTTCAACATCTGATTATTGCCAGGGCACACAAGATGGCCTCAGTCTCCTACTACACTCCTCCATAGCCCAGTTTCCTCTTGATTTCCATCCACTCCTGAAGCTCAGCACGGCACTAGTGCAGGCTGGACCTATTAGTTGTAAAAAGGTGAGAAGTCCTGTTACTCATTAATTATGACATTGCAAGCCACAGATGGCGCTGTCATAGTAATGCATTCCATGAGTTTTGCAATTGATTGGCATGATGTTTATGTTCTTATGCTCAACATTTCGTAAATAAATGTTTTCTTTGCAAAATTTCTTCAGCACAAGATTCTAGTCTTAAAAGATTAGTGGTTTTGAAAAAACAAACAAAACTATTGAAAAAAGTTCAGCAGTGATATGTAGTTACTATTTGCCTAATTTTCTTCTCATTTTTTGTAATAACTTCATCGAAGCTTGATGAATGTTAACAAAATTTGCCTCTCAGTTTTGAAAACTGTTGCCTGAGATATATACCTTACACGAGCTTTCATCAAGAACTCAACTCATCCTCAGCTCACAGCTCTGCTACAACAGTTGCCTTCCTACTTGGAGTTTCTGGATGAAAACAGTTCACACGACGTGATGCAGACGCAGCATGATGCCGTTTGGAAACTGATCCGTGAAAAACGTCCGTACGCGTCCGACACATTTGTTATTCCCAACGGAACGTTTGGCGAGCTCCATCACATTCCAGGTATAAATCTGTTGCTGTTTAGTATCAATGTCATTTGTTTTATTTAAGTTGATAGGGGAAGCCAACAGTTTGGGTAGATACAAACACCTGATTATCTTAGAGACACAGTGGATTGCTATGCTTCAGTGTAGTAAAACCACTTACTGTGTAATATCAATTATAGACTACTAGTAGGATACCAAACCCAGTATTGGCCTATTAAAAACAACTGTTCTCTGAAACAAAATAGTGCTCTGTAATTCTGGACAACACTTGAAAGCATGGAGCAAAGTTTAAAAACTCCTTTCAAAGATTGCTGAACAGGCGAGTGTGACCAGCATTTTAGGCGAGTTATGTGACAGGTGCAGGGAAAGACCACCCATCATGAACTGTAATTTCTAATTCATGACACGTAAAGTATGTGTTTTACGTATACCTGATTTTTATGATTAAGGTGAGACGCCAGCAGCAGGTGACCGAAAGTTTGATTGCAATCACCGGGTTTAGTATCCTTTTAACATGGTCATTGTATAACAGACAACAACGTTGAAGTAAATTAGGGGCAAGGACGAGGCAACATGAAGAAGGATAAAAAATCTTGTCAATGTTTGTGGTACATGTATTTGGAATCGATTCTAAGACCCTACTGTAATCACTGAACCGTGTAATATATTGTCTGATCACTGTTTTCAGACAAGCCACCACTAATCAAGTGGGAGGGACAGTTCAATGGCTGGGACCTCTTTCATGGTGAAATCCACCGTCTGCTCTCACAAATCACATGTGGAGCAGACGCCGTTGTCACGGAAACAATGCTGAGAGTGGTGGCCATAGTTCGCCTGCTAAGTCGGGTATTGCGTGAGGACACCAGACTGATAGAATTTCACATGCCTATGATGGAAAAGATATTCAGTTTGGTTCAGAGGTGAGTGTATTAAGATTTCAAATAAGTTTGATTTAAAAATGAGGTGTGGTATAATTTGTGTGTGTGCAAAATGTATGCTCTAGTTAGAAACTGTTCATATCTGCTGCTAGCATAAATGAAATGACGATGTTAAAAAACAAAATTCATCGTTTTGTTTATTGCTTTTTGTCAGTGCTCCAAAACGAAACATTTTAACAGGTTTAATATCGCCGCTTTCCATGACTGGAACCTGCTAGCTTCTTCGTAACGACTGGCATATATATTTACGGCTTACTCAATATAGAAATGAACTGGGGCTTGTGCTGACATCTACAGGGAGGAGCCACATACATTTCATAAACTCATTAAGCAAGCTGTGTAAGCTAACTAGGTCTTATTCTCGCCAGATTCTCCGTCGTGTCCTCCCCACCATTGGAGCTGTTGTCTGCCTGCCTGGATGTGATTGGCTGTTTGATCAAGTCACAGCACAGCGCCAACATGTGGCACTTGATGAGACAGACTGGACTTCTGCCATACATAACTGAAAATTTAGACAATCTCACCGAGGCCGCCAGGTATTGCATTGTTGGTCAGCAGTGACCTCTGGAGGTCTGTGATATGATCAAAGGTTCCATGAAGTGCATGTCAGTTATACATCAATTTCTTGATGCAAAAGCTACAAATATCGTGAAAAGAAGAAAATTCTGCCATTTTGTATTAATACGTGATTTTTTAAGGTTATGTAGGACCCTAGAAAAATGTCAGATTTTGGCCAACTTTGGCAATCGAAATGTCAAGTGCTATTCACATGAGACATTCAGATACAACTGTTACACTTTATGCACTGTTCTACAAACTGCTGTAAGGAATTGTTTATAAAATGTTCCACTTTTGCATGCCAGGCTATAAAAACTTATTTTGTTTTCACGAAATCTTTTTGAAGTTGCATAAAACGAAAATGAAACAATAGTTTCGAAAACTGGTTAGGCGTGTATTCAGAGAATACATTATGGACGTTAGTAAATTTGGTAAATACTTTTGATTAAAGTTATCCGTTGGTAATTTGTCAACAATGAAATTTCTGTTCTTCCAGTGGTAGCAGTTTGCATGCTGGCAACTTTGGCCTTATTCTGGCTGGATATGAATGCACAAGCGCCACCTATGGAGTCACGGAGTCCTTCCTGGACGCTATCAGTGGACTGCTGCAGGTATACGGAGAATCTTCTATTCAGATTTTATAACAAATGATTTATTTTTGTCGAGTCATTGCGAATACAATCAAAAATTTGATGTTGGATGATAAGGCTGACAGCCATCAAGTGTTCTTATGTGAGACACCAGTGGTACCCATGGGCTTTACTCAACTCCTTCTTTTCAACAGCGACGACAGTGTCTTTACATTTACACTGAGATAACCTCGTTACTGTCTGTTGATAGCATATCCGGGATTCACAACTAGATTTGAGTATTTCTTTGGTGAACACATGTATTCAATACCAAGCTTTCATTTCTTTCGATTTTACTTTTTTCTTGTTCAATACTTCAAGTTTTGAGGTACGGGTTAGCACAGTTTTACATAGGTGGAAGTTATTGGTGCCATTTTTGCCATGGGAACAGTCTCAAACTTGCTCCACATTTCTTTCAACTTGCGAAAGATTGCCCATTAAAAAACGTTCCTAATTTCACTTTCAGTGACTAAAGTATGTTAGTGACAGATACTTCAGAGATGTCATACTATTTTCAGCCGTTCACCAAAGTCAACAAGAGCTACGAACTCATGGCTTGTACTCTGTTTGTTCTACGTGAGATATTCCCAATGTTTAGGAAGTGGCGCTATACCGACGTCCGACAGAGGGAGCGATTAGGTAGTGCATGAGGTTTAAAAGAAGAATCATAAAGCTACAACATCAAAAATATAATGCGTAAAGTAACTGCTCTTACTATTACTAACAGCTTATTTGCTAAATATAGTGAGAACTTTCAGGGAACTTAAAAGCTGTCTTCAATAAAAACAATGGAAATGTCCTGAAGGGGTGTCTGGAAGACCGTCCTAGGATATTAGACCATTTGGTTTGGAAGATTTTGTGAAGTGTTGTAACAGTTAGCAGTAATTTTCAAGGTGAAACAAAGCTGGAGCCCATTGTCGGCTCCCATTTGATTCCCTAGTAGACAACCATCTTGAAGTTGATTATGTATTGCAGGCCAGAAATGTCTGGAAATCTTCCATAAAGTTCTCGACATCTCACACGATGCCAACCTGAAGGATGCGAAAGAGCCCTCTGGTGGCCAACACAAAGTAACACTGCGCCAAGCCACTGTCTACGTGCTGCTCTACACTGAGGCGGGGCGCACCCTGTTGGACATTGTTGGAATGGGCGCGGAGGTGGTAGAGCATGCATTTGTGCAGCAGGGGAGGTAATTGAACTTTTGGGAGGAAGGGGAGATAATCGGACATATTTGAAGTAATACTCAGACCTCCTCTAGTTTCACGCGTGTGGTGTTTTTAATGTAATCTTGTCTGCTGACTTGTACTAAATGCCACAAATTGTGCATGGATGATAAAGATTCTTGGACCAGTTTTACANGGGGCTTGTGCTGACATCTACAGGGAGGAGCCACATGCATTTCATAAACTCATTAAGCAAGCTGTGTAAGCTAACTAGGTCTTATTCTCGCCAGATTTTCCGTCGTGTCCTCCCCACCATTGGAGCTGTTGTCTGCCTGCCTGGATGTGATTGGCTGTTTGATCAAGTCACAGCACAGCGCCAACATGTGGCACTTGATGAGACAGACTGGACTTCTGCCATACATAACTGAAAATTTAGACAATCTCATTGAGGCCGCCAGGTATTGCATTGTTGGTCAGCAGTGACCTCTGGAGGTCTGTGATATGATCAAAGGTTCCATGAAGTGCATGTCAGTTAAACATCAATTTCTTGATGCAAAAGCTACAAATATCGTGAAAATTCTGCCATTTTGTATTGATACGTGATTTTTTAAGGTTATGTAGGACCCTAGAAAAATGTCAGATTTTGGCCAACTTTGGCAATCGAAATGTCAAGTGCTATTCACATGAGACATTCAGATACAACTGTTACACTTTATGCACTGTTCTACAAACTGCTGTAAGGAATTGTTTATAAAATGTGTTCCACTTTTGCACGCCAGGCTATAAAAACTTATTTTGTTTTCACGAAATCTTTTTGAAGTTGCATAAAACGAAAATGAAACAATAGTTTCGAAAACTTTAACCACTTTTTTGAGATTACATCTTGAACATTTATATCTCACGATGTTAGGTCATGTTGTTGATCTTTTTTGGTAAGTTTTCCTTAAAAATCAAGTTTACGTGACCTAATTAGTGGCAGATTGGTATTTAATGTCAAAAATCTAAAAATCTTGAGAAATTTTACTTTCAAAAAATGTATGCTTTTGGTGAGTTAAAATTGTAGATATTTAGCTAAATGTTCAGACCATACAATGGTGTCTTTTAAAAACTATTGTTTAATAGTTTTGTGGGTGGAACCCTTTGCTTTTATTCTTTAAATAAATACTGTGTGTCAGAATTTCTAAGTACCCGCAATAAAACCATAATAGTTCATTGGTTGTTTCAACGGAAATTCACCTGCATCAACTTAGTTTGTTCTAGTTTTACCTTTGTGACGTTTGACCTCTTAATGTAATGAGTGCACCCCGGAACTTCAACAGATGCGTGTGTACATGAATTATTTCGAGAATGTTAATGATTGGTTTTGGCCCGTTTCAAACAAAGACGGTTGGATCAGTTTATTTTCACTAAGGCTATGATGAAGATTTACATATGGTGAAAATCTCCATTAAATTCTGGACAACTTTTATGTTGACTTCTTATCTGTGAAATTGACATTTCCCCTTCAAATTTCCAATTTAAATTGTTAGGTCATTAGTCTGGGTGACCTTCGTAACAGCCCAGTGTGCAGCAGTAGTGGTGACCTACTTAACTCAGCACACAGGGAAAGAAGTCTGAATAGAGGCTTAGCAGGATAAGGATTAACCTTACTGTCCTCTCCATAGATTGCAACAGATGTCGCTAGCGTTGCATACTGGGGAATATGGTTAGGCGTGTATTCAGAGAATACATTATGGACGTTAGTAAATTTGGTAAATACTTTTGATTAAAGTTATCCGTTGGTAATTTGTCAACAATGAAATTTCTGTTCTTCCAGTGGTAGCAGTTTGCATGCTGGCAACTTTGGCCTAATTCTGGCTGGATATGAATGCACAAGCGCCACCTATGGAGTCACGGAGTCCTTCCTGGATGCCATCAGTGGACTGCTGCAGGTATACGGAGAATCTTCTATTCAGATTTTATAACAAATGATTTATTTTTGTCGAGTCATTGCGAATACAATCAAGAATTTGATGTTGGATGATAAGGCTGACAGCCATCAAGTGTTCTTGTGTGAGACACCAGTGATACCAATGGGCTTTACTCAACTCCTTCTTTTCAACAGCGACGACAGTGTCTTTACATTTACACTGAGATAACCTCATTACTGTCTGTTGATAGCACATCCGGGATTCACAACTAGATTTGAGTATTTCTTTGGTGAACACATGTATTCAATACCAAGCCTTCATTTCTTTCGATTTTACTTTCTTCCTGTTCAATACTTCAAGTTTTGAGGTACGGGTTAGCACAGTTTTACATAGGTGGAAATTATTGGTGCCATTTTTGTCATGGGAACAGTCTCAAACTTGCTCCATGTTTCTTTCAACTTGCGAAAGATTGCCCATTAAAAAACGTTCCTAATTTCACTTTCAGTGACTAAAGTATGTTACTGACAGATACTTCAGAGATGTCATACTATTTTCAGCCGTTCACCAAAGTCAACAAGAGCTACGAACTCATGGCTTGTACTCTGTTTGTTCTACGTGAGATATTCCCAATGTTTAGGAAGTGGCGCTATACCGACGTCCGACAGAGGGAGCGATTAGGTAGTGCATGAGGTTTAAAAGAAGAATCATAAAGCTACAACATCAAAAATATAATGCGTAAAGTAACTGCTCTTACTATTACTAACAGCTTATTTGCTAAATATAGTGAGAACTTTCAGGGAACTTAAAAGCTGTCTTCAATAAAAACAATGGAAATGTCCTGAAGGGGTGTCTGGAAGACCGTCCTAGGATATTAGACCATTTGGTTTGGAAGATTTTGTGAAGTGTTGTAACAGTTAGCAGTAATTTTCAAGCTGAAACAAAGCTGGAGCCCATTGTTGGCTCCCATTTGATTCCCTAGACAACCATCTTGAAGTTGATTATGTATTGCAGGCCAGAAATGTCTGGAAATCTTCCATAAAGTTCTCGACATCTCACACGATGCCAACTTGAAGGATGCGAAAGAGCCCTCTGGTGGCCAACACAAAGTAACACTGCGCCAAGCCACTGTCTACGTGCTGCTCTACACTGAGGCGGGGCGCACCCTGTTGGACATTGTTGGAATGGGCGCGGAGGTGGTAGAGCATGCATTTGTGCAGCAGGGGAGGTAATTGAACTTTTGGGAGGAAGGGGAGATAACTGGACATATTTGAAGTAATACTCAGACCTCCTCTAGTTTCACGCGTGTGGTGTTTTTAATGTAATCTTGTCTGCTGACTTGTACTAAATGCCACAAATTGTGCATGGATGATAAAGATTCTTGGACCAGTTTTACAAATCAAAAGTTAATGTTTTGTGAGGATGTGGCTTCACAGCAGGTTTAATCGATTCGGAGCTACCCTGGCAAAGTGTTTTGAGAAACATACCATGTAACATACCATCATTTAAAAAACGTTTTGTTTGCCAGTGCTGAGGAGGGTCTGGGGGTTGACCTAATTCATCTCATCCGTCTGGCCTTCTCCGTACTCAACCGTCTGCTGTTGCTCCGCCCGCCAGACCAACCCGTGTCTCCGGTAGAGAGTGCTCTCTCAGCTCAGCCAGCCAATCACGCGCACCGACACGTGGTGGCCACCATTGCGCAATACATCTACCACAGACATGACCCTCGTCTACCCACTCTAGCTACTTTGCTACTCAAGAGGCTCTCAATGGTAAATATCGTTTTCACCTGTTGAATTATGTATGGCAGTGGACTATTTCTGATCTATTGAAGTAAGTGACAAGCTACATCTGGCTACTAACCGTGTGACAGAAATTCTGGGGGAAGTTTGATCAAAAATTCCTCAAATTTATGATCTGAAACTTCTTCAATTTGCAATGAGAAGAGATTGTTATAAATTTCTTGAAAGTTAATTGTACAATTAAAGCTTATATTTGCTTTTGTTGGCGAAAAAGTTATCCCAAATGGAAAAGATTTCACAAGTATTGATTAAGGTGGTTCCTGCGTGTGCTGATGAACTTAAAACATCTGAAAAATGGCCAAAATAGGTTGTACGGATAGAAAGCTCATAGAAAAAGCAAAAGGTAAAACTTAACAAAATTTCACGTATTAAGTAAAAATAGCTTCTTTGGTAAGACATGACCTGACTTCATGCGTTTGCTTCTGTGATTTATTTAAAAAGTTGTGGAATAACAAAAAAGTAAAGAAACGAATGAAAAATGAAAACTCATTTTTTTGAATAGTGTTTGATAATTTCCAAATTTTCAAACTACCCTATGATAAACTTATTATGTCAGTTTCATGTTGATGTATTGTGAATGAGGACTGTTTTGTCCAAACTAAAACTACAAAACAACTTTAAAGCCATGATTGTGCATCCATTTGTTGGATGCAACTCTTTCAAATCTGTACCCTGACGTTTCAACAAGGTTTTGAGCCAAAAATCTACACACAGTAGAGATTTGGAGACGGGACTTTACTTGGCTGCGTAGATAGCTCGTAGAGTGATTAAAGTGTCATTTTCAGCGTGTTTCTGTTTCAGATCTCTCCCATGTCAATCCTGGCCTGCCTTGGTAATGAGGCACAGGCGGTGAGGGACACCTATCTAGCGAGGCTGCAGGCTTACTCTGAGGTGAGTCTCCAAGTCTGGTTATTTGGTCCCTTGCATCAAATGGTCTTAAGTGCATTTCTGGCAAAAGTAGTTTCAGAAAGAAAGCATTTCACCTCTTGTGTTTCTGATATTCAAATCAATGACTGTAGTTTTAGTAGTTTACCAGCAAAAAGGACAAAGATTCATTTTTTGTGAAATGTCTTTTTATAGGATATCCGATTGAAAGTCGTGATACTGGAGTTCCTGGCGGTTACCGTGGATACACAGCCTGGTCTTATTGAGGTCTTCCTCAATGTAGTGCAAGCAGACGACAAGAACAAGGTTTGTGATAAAATATGGATTGCAAGAAATTTTTGTGTTCATCTTGTTGTAACATGATTAAATTATTTGGTTTTTTGGCATTATTTTTCAAATCAAAGCTATTACTTCTTAATTGTGCTTTTACCTCCAACTTTTGTCAAAAAATAACTTCCGGTTTAGACCACTTGCCGTTTTAAAAATGGTCTCGAATTGATCCTCAGTTGGATAAAAGGTCATTAATTGGGTTGGTAAGGTCTGCCAGTTCAAGGCTTCACTCACCAGACGGTAAGGTGACGGAGTCTTGTGAGAGGGGAATTTTTTCTGAGTGGAAAATTTTGCCGCTACTGATCTACTGATACTGGCCAATTTCCCGTGGTTGCCACCAGTTACCAGCAAATGCCCACAATGCACTGCTTCCTTTCATTCCCATAGAACTTGTCCATTGGTCAAATCAGCTGCCTCCAGTCAACTCTCGATCTGATCGCCGAGAGCAAGCAGGGTGGCCATCTTTGTCCGCCCTCGCTGCTCAACTCTGCACTGGAGTTTGTCCACGCCCTCTGGAGAGGACACAGAGAAACTGCCATGGCAGTTCTACGTGAGAAGTAAGTAGCTTCAATATTGATAATTGCCTACTTGGGTCATCTTTAAAATAAAACTTAAATTATGATAGATATTTTGAAGTAGTCTTGAACGTTTACTGGTTTCTAGTAATTGGTCAGATGTTAACAACCCTGTGCTTTGGTTGTTTTACTAGTAGATATTTACATGCGCGCACCCAGAGGGGTGCTCAGGGGGCTTGAACGAGCCCCTCCATTTGGCGAATGGGCAAAAAGGTCCGCCACAGAAACAAAAAGGCCCAGAAAACGAGACAAAGTCCACCAAAAAGGCGTAGACACACAGTTCAAAGTTCTGAAGGTGGTACCCCGTTTTTTTTATTCCTGTCGCTTTTTTGTCAGCAAAAGGTTCACATCGTCAGAAATTCGAGCCCCCTCATATGACAGGCTGGGTGCGTGCACAATTTATAAAGGACCGTATTTGTATCCACTTACTATGTCAATAAATAACCCGGTCACATTTTTGAAAAAGTGGAACTATTTTCAGCTCTCTGGTCCTGCCCGTGTGGTATTCATTGAAGAACGAAGAAGAATGAAATAGTTCTAGTTTTGATAGTCGTGTTATACTGTAAATCTGTTTTCGGTAGTCCAGCTTTGACCCTCCATTCAATAATCAGTTTTCAACATTTCTTTCAATTTTGTTCTTTCCAGAGACACTTTCTGGAAATGTGTCATGGCGTGTCTGAACAGAGATTTACCTGCAACGTACGACGAGAAAGACCAGGTTAGATTCACATTAGAAATAAATTTGTTCATTCGGCACGTCCACTTTTCCTTTTGTTTTGAAGAAGCGAAATATAAACTAGGCCACTCACGTACTCCTGAAAAGTTTCTGTTGCCATGATACGGCTTCATTTCCATTGTCATTTGCGAGTTAAAGACGCTTCGGAAGATTATAACAACACTTTTCTCGAAATTGACCATTTCACTCTCAAAGTGATCTCATTTCCTGAAATTGGTGATATCGTGGCATAAAAAATACATTATTTTAAAATAAGCAACTTTTCTTTTAAGCTTTAAAAGGCAATGAAGTACAGCTTCGACTTGTAAAATCTTTATTTTGTGCAAACTGTAGTCACGTCCAGGTTTTTAACTCATGTCATGGAAATTCTGTTCTATTCTACTAAACTATGGTAAAATCTGTCGATTTTGGACAAAAATACTTGCCAGAATTGTACTTTTTTCTTTGTTAAGGTCTTCTAATATTGTGTGCTCACAGTTTTGCAAAATATTATGTATGGGTATCCATTGTGACACTTCATTCTGGTGCTGTTTCTCATTTATCAGAAAATGAGAAAATACCATTTTACCTATTCACCATATTGCCTCTTAAATTGTGAAATTTTACTGTAAAATAGTCCAAGCTTTTTTTCAGGTCTTCTAATTTATCATATTCTTCTCCTCACTTCAGTCATTAATAAGTCTAGAAAACTTTGAGTCAACGTGAAGAAATTTGTGCTTGGTAAGAACAAATTTCCTCAACACAAATTTCACATCATTGTTTTTCTTACAGTCATCGCTATCGTACGAGATCAGAGCGCGTGCTCATGTGTTCAAAATCCTCGCCCTCGAGATACTCCGCGTCCCTGCTAACAAATTGGACAAGAGTTTCAAGACTGCTGTCAAAATGTTGATTAGTAAACAAAGAATAGAAGCCTTGTCCAAGGTAGGCTGTTGTCATGGTGACGTAAACACTCATTGACACATCCTGTGAAAAGGCAGCCATTTTGATCATAACACTGCTGCCTTTGTTAATATCAGATTGATGACTAGTTTAAGATTGTAGTGTTCGTCTTCATACCGGTGCTTGTTTGAGTTAACTTTTGTTTGCCTTATGGCTGTAATCAAGACTTGCGGCTAAACATCGTGTTTCATGTTAAACATTTCGTGGTTAGATGTTGAACCGGTGGGAGCATTTTGTGTACATGGAATTTGGTGGTAATCTTGAGCGATTGGTTCTCATGAGATTTTACTCTGATATAAGACCCTTGTAACACGTTACAGTTCATTCGTCAAATCGTGGAGCATGAGGGGGCAGTCGAGGTCCAACAGGACGAGTTTGTGTTGGAGAACTCTGTATTACATCTGTTGATTGGCTGGAAGCAACTGATTATCTCCTTGGCGACGCACCCGAATGACCTCTTCAGCCTGAGTGCAAAGGTCAAAGAGCAGATAATGGGGGACCTATTGGACGGGATACAAGCCCAGGTATTAAGTAATGCTGACTGTTGGAATTGGAACAGGTGCAAACTGAAGTTGGATTTGGATAATCGTGGTTTTTACACGTAGTTTATTATTTCATTTCAGCAGCCTTGACATCTTAACTTTTAACTTTGATATATTGTTTGGATGTTTGTAACTTTTTGATTAAAAATTGTGAATTAAAAATTGTGAATCTCATGGTGATTCCAAAATCACCCTCTGCACAAACTTTTTCACATAAAATTAATCTTGCTTGTTTCTCTAGTCTGCTACCAGCAAAGCTGTGCTCTTCTGTTGGAGACTTCTTGTCTGGTTTTGTGTAAAACGTTGTATAAAATACTCTTTTAAAAATATGGATCTCACCCGACATTATCCTCTGTTATATCAGTATATGCTGCAGATCAAAATACCCACCATGACCAGTTTCACCAATAGGTGGCGGTAACTGTCAAGATTTTATACTAGTTCATCGTACCTCAAGCATTATTGTCATTTTTAGTTCCAGTCAAGCACCAACATGTTACAAGTCAAACTGTCGGCCATAGCCAGCGAATTCTACTTCACACTACTCAAATACTGGAAAAGGTAAGTTGAAAATTTAAATTAAAAATTTTAAGAATCTAACGTGACGTTTCTTCTCTTGAGGTTATGTCCTTAAGAATTGATATAACTTTTTGTGTGGAGTTCAATTAAGAATTGATGTCAATTTCTGTTGTCAATGCGGTCTTTTGTTATTATTTTGTGGGGATAAATCTTAGAATGTGTAAAAGTTGTTTTTACAACATTATTGTCTTTTAACATCTTTTGACTTTGCGTATTGTGAACATCAAATTTTCTTGTAATTATTCATAAATTTACGTTTCATTTTAAACTCGCAACAAGTTTTTTCTGACCAACTTTTGTTAACGTCTGCTGTTCTTGTCATTGTAGTCACGTGACTTCCTGGTCGGAGCGTCTGAATCAGCTGGCCAACATTCTCAGGCTGACGTGCTCCAACAGCGAGACACTGATCCCCTCTGTACAGATCGGCATGCTGGGAGCGCTCACGATCTCAGTGCAGCACGTGCAAAAAGAAAAGGTTCAGGGTGAGTGAGAGGGAAGCGACGCTCTCTTTTCACGCGGAGCGATTTGGTGATAGAAGCGTTCAACTAATTCTGAATTTTTACAGCCAAATGTAGAGCTTGACTGTGACTGGTAGCTATTGGTTGGAAGTTTATTTTAGTGTTGAGTTTACGATATAGTATGCTTCTGGCTTTGTCCATCTTCAGTCAGGCTGGAAGGTTGATTCCAACATGAACCAATGATGTCACTCATGTTTCATTCGTAGCATTGAATGACCAATTTATGCTCCTTATATTACATGTAATTTGTGATCTAAGTTCATCAAGTGGATATTTATGGTAAAATGGAACTGAAATTATGGTCAATTATTTTGTCAAGATATAATTAAAGCGACAACCTGTCGTTGTACATAGTCTCATTCCTACTTTTATCCTCAGGTTTGGGTGGAGACCTCATGACTCGTATTTTTCCGATTGCGTGCTCAGTTTTACAGCAGAGTACTCGGCAGCTTGCTTTGCCTAGAGAGGGCGCCGGTGACCGTGAGGAAACCAGCTTGTCACAGACCAATGTTAAGTTAAAGGTAGATTATAATCTCATTCCAATAAATTTGTTTTTGTGAATTTTCACCTTCACCACTGCATTCTTGATTCTCTTAGAGCTCTAAATGGGCATGGTTGTGAAATATCTCTAATGACACTCGAATGGTAAGAATTTTGTTCAGGCTGAAACTGCCCAATGTAGAAACAAAAATATTCGGGAAGCTAAAAGGCTAGGTGGATACGATAATTCACAGTTAAGCCTGTTCCAAGAAATCGTACTATAAAGAACCGCCAGCGACTTTGGTGGAATCTGCTTACGCCAACTTGTCTGAGATGCAATAAGCGAAAAACAAAATGTGACTGGCAGTTTTTTATTTCTTCAAGATGATACACAAACATCCAGTAACGTATTGCCAACCTTTGAATTCATAAATCGAGAGACAGCAAATCGGCCAGTGAGGTAGACTGTCCGTTAGGTCACTACACCTCCTTGATAACCTGGCAATTACACTCATCAAAATAGGGAGAATTTGACATCTTTCCGTGAGTTATGGAAGTTCTTCAAAATACAAGAGCTTCCTACCAAAAGCGAATTGGAAGGGTTGGCAAAACCACTGTCACATTTCTCTGGCCCGATTTTTTTTTGAATATATGTGCTATGTAGTGCACTGCAGACAGAAACTCAGCGCGGCAGACCGCGTCGCTAAAAGCGGAGGCATTGAAGGCGGCGGGGTTCTTAAACTTTTTGAACATGGGAAGAAAATAAAGTGACAAAATGTTAAAGTATTATATTTAATTGAAGTAAATCCATGACCCGAGACAAGAATTCATTACTTGTATTATAATTCACATTGCCGTCATTGCACTCTAGTTGTGGTCATCTATCTAAAATGCACGTTTGCATAGCAGTGGGAGCTAAATCTTCAATCTTTAAAAGTCGGGGAAGGGCGCTTAACCGAGAGGTGGGCGTTTAACTGGAAATCTTCAAAAATCGCAGATGGGCGGTTAACCGAGCAGTGGGCAGTTAAATCGAAAATCCAGGGGTGGGCGGTTAACTGAGCATGGGTGTTAACCCGAACGTTTATGGTATTCAGCTGTATCTCATTTTGGCTTGGATGGGTCAAGTGGTCTGCATAGTGACTTAGAATTTTGTAGATAGTTGCAAATTGTGGGTGAAAGCAATAATTTGTTAACTCTGCTCTTAGTCATACAACTTTCCCAGTTGGACTATATAACTAAACACCCCTTAACAAAGGGTTTTTGGCCCTGAATGAGAAGATAGTTGTTTTATTACCCCACATGGAATAAGTGAGCCCGGAACATCTGACACCACATAATCTGTCCTCTTTATGATCAGCGCTGCTGTGTTTTCTTCCAGCTGCAGGTGGCCTGCACAAGTCTGGTGGAGGAGCTTATTGTTGCCATTGACAGCCCGTTGCTATGGCTACCTGTTGTCCAGCAACACTCAGTGCTGCAGACGTTGCTGTCGTCTGTTGAGCTTTGGATAGAAGTGAGTCTGTACCATAGACTATAGTACTTGGACTGCCAACCCGGTATACTTTCAATGGACGAAATCTGCGCTCTTACAGAAGCAATGATGTCATTATTTACTAGCGACACCTGGCCAAATTATCTAGTTTTATTTCATCGTCTGCTAATCATGGTCGGCTGTTGTGTCATCACAATACACTAACGGGAAATTGAAACTGATAATTTAGGATAGTACGCAAGAAACTGTCAGAGTTGTGAATCTGTTGTCTATAATCTATGGTGTGTACAGATGAAGTGAATAGAAAGTAATATTAAGTTTTGTTTTTTTTTAATCGTCTGTGCTTTTGTTTATAGTTATGAACAATTTTGATTGGTTTAATTTTGAAACAATTAAAACTGCTTTTCCCCATATTTAGCTACCTAAAAAGGAAAATCGAATTAGACTGGTCTCATGAAATTAGTCTCGTAGTATTTCTCTGGCTGATAGAATTTCCACTGCTTACTCGAGTCACAAACAGTCTGGTTTACATGCGCCGTTGTCAAAATTGCAGTTTTAAGTGTTGACCAATCGCAATGAACTCTGAAGCATTTTCTTAAGTCGCTTGTGGTTTCAATGTTTTTGTTGGTAACGGAAGTAAAATAACGATAAGGAGCATCAGGCTGATTTTGTGAGAGTCAAAGGTCTGAACAGGGCAAAGTGCAGCTTATAGTGAATGTCATTTCTGGGGTCCTGGAATAATCTCCCAACTTCGGTGGAGTCCAAAGAATTTTGTTTTGCAACCTTTTTGCCACTTTCTGCGAATTAATTGTTGAAATTGTCATTCTTTCCTTATTTCAAAAGCTAACTGCGTTGCTAAACGTTGCTCATAATTTCATCACTTGCTTGATGACAATGCATTCTATGGTAGCAATCATGAATTGACTTTCCTGACCTTTTGTTTTCGTTTTTGTTGAATACATCAAATTTCAGTTTTCACCCATAGCTTTTCCAAGTTCAACTTGTTTTGTCTTGCCACTGGTATCCGACTAATCACTCTGGTCAATTCAGGCTAGGAAGGGTGTACACTATGTCCAGTCTCTCTGTTTGTCGCTGTTGTTTATACACAGGTCTAACTAGAGTCTCTCGTCCTTTCAGGCCAGGAAGGGTGTACACTATGTACAGTCTATGTTTCTTCTCTTCATCACTATGTCCAGGAGTCCTGAGGCTGCTGAAGCCCTGCGTGTGTGTGGGCTGACACAGCACGTGTGCCTGGCCCTCATGTCGATACAAAGACCTGAAGACCTCTCAGAGAACTGTGGGGTGCCGGGTTCGGTAAGTGATCAAGCCATGTGCATTGACTAAAATGTTACTGCGTTTGGATTTAATGGATGTCACATGGTAAGATGTTTTTCGAATGTACGCGACTTTTATTGTGAGTTTTTTGTGGAAAAAGTGTTGTTATAAAATATTTATCTCACAATGTTAAAAATGTCCACTTTGTTGTTATTGTGTGTTTGTCATGGCTGTGTAAATGTTAGCAAAATTATTTCTTGTACTTGTTTACACATTTCATCTTCGTGTAGAATTCTTTATAGTAACTAGAAGGGAATCCAGTCTTCCTTTTAGAATATGGGCCGAATGATGTATTGAGGAAATTATATTTCAGTCCAGTAAAATATCTTAAAATTATCCTGGTACCTCCTGTCTCATTTCCATCATTCCGCTCTCTTCTGCAGAACGGCCGCAGTTCCAGTTCGTCTGCTTCTCTGTTCTCATCCAATCAGACGTGGCCGTCTGTGTACCGCAGTGCCATCCAGCTATACACGTCAATGTTGGCCACGCTTCGCTACAACTTCCTGGAGGACGCGCTTAACTTTGTGGGCGTACACCAGGAGCGCATGTTGATGGTAGTTGTCTTTTGAGATATTGGTCAGTTAAGGAAAGATGAGTCTTGTGACAGGAAGTGGAGGCAGTGCCACCTAGTGGGTTGAGTGTCTGCCTTCTTTTCACAAGGCTGTAGGTTCAAATCCCACTGGACCCCACTACTTGACCATTAAGTCAGGTCTCCAGCTAAACAGCTCAGTTTTGATTTGTGTATATTTGGTGTTGATTAATAATTGAAAATGGTTTCTGGTGTTACATCCAATGGACCTGTCTAAGTGGCCTGCGCATTCCTAATAGTATAAATGTATACAGATAAGATTTCAAGTATTAAAGATGGCAGACAGTTCGCTGTCAACGTTTTTAGGATCTCAGAACTAATCGGTGGGAATTTAGTCAATTTCAGTGAGAATGTTTTGTTATCTGTCATCGTAATTAAGTCAAAATAATGTTTATGAAGAGATTGGTTCCCAAGTTGTTGGCATACCTCCGTGTGACACAAAAGTCGTAGTTCTAAGCCCATGTTTCCATATTTCTTCACACTCATACAGAGATATTTCCTTGATCAATCTGCTGGTGTCCTCGCAGTTTTCAGATTTAAAAAAAATTGTATATAATTGTTGTTGAAATACGCGGTTGTAAATCTAATCGGGTGCATCACATTTCTTATGGTGTATAAAAACTTTTGATTGTTTGCACTCAAGTCCACAAAACTCTGATTCCCGATGGTTTTTGACACGGTTTTGATTTTCAATACTGTTCTGCTTTTCTTCCCTAGTGCCTTGAACAAGTGAAGAGTGTGTTGTCCTACTCGGCCATGTTGGAAACGGAGCAGACGTGCGCCTTCATTGTGGAACTGTCCAATTACAGGCGAGAATGGAGATTGCACCTACCAGATGTGCTCAGTCACCTCATGGTAGGTCAAGGGAGGATAAATTTTATAGACAAGTACATGAAAAGATAATCAAATCGGACAAAATACTCTTTCCTCATCATGAGGGTTAATTAAAAATGAATGATTATTGGGATGGCAAAACTCTAATTACAGGATGACTTTGCCATCTTTGCTAACTTTCTACTTCATTCCTCTTAGTTCTTGGCTTGGAGGATATGCTGCGTTCTACTAGCAGGGAACCACCATCATTTTCATACGTCGAGTGTTACCTTGTTTTGGTTGTTTAACGCTGTCTTTTCTTTGTCACCTTTGATCACAACCCATTATTGCCTTTTGTCTAGCAGGTTAGCTCCATCCAAGTGTCTTGTAATGTGTCTTTAGTCTAACTTTATCTACTTGTACATTGCAATTTGTCTTAAAATTAATTTAATTAGAAGTTCATGCATTGTAACACATCTTAAGTGTAAGTTAACGTAATGCTATCCAAGTGTAACGCATGTTTAGTCTAACTTTATCTACATGAACATTGCAACTTACATTCACTTTAGTCTAAATTGATTAGAAGCTCATGTGTTGTAACACGTCTTTAGTCTAACTTTATCTATGTCCATTGCAACGTATATTCAGTTTAGTCTAACTTGATTAAAAGCTTATGTGTTGTAACACATCTTTAGCCTAACTTTATCTATTTCTACATTGCAACTTGTATTCAGTTTAGTCTAAATTGATTAGAAGCTCATGTGTTGTAACACGTCTTCAGTCTACGTCTCCTCTATTCTAGCTCAGTGTCAGTCAACTACTGCAGACATCTGTAGCTACCCTGATACGACCGAGGTTACTGGATCACATTTTAGAGGTAGGCTGGCAGTGGTGAATGTGCACAATTTTTCATTGCATTAGCGTGACTGTTCATAGCCAGCTCTGTATGTGGTAAGAATACCTTGGTCAGAGTCTTGAGTCATTTGCGTTACAGCCTTCTTGGCCTGCTCATTTGATCAAAATTTTACAGCTAAATACTTAATAATTTTTATTAGTTTTCTTGTGATGTAATTTTCGCTATAACTTTTGATAATATTCGCTTGTTTGCATGGTAGCATCCCATTTTCCTTGGCATATGTCTTACCTCCCACCTTTGTTGACCTCAGTCTGACCTCGCCCTGACCTTTCAGCGCCACAGCAGGGGTGACCCCAGCCAGTCCCAACAGCCGGTCGCTCTAGTACGTGCAGTCAGCCGAAGCTTGCAGAACCAGGTCTCCACAGACAGTATTGACCAGCCATCAGAGCACTTGTTGGCTGCACAACACCGCCTGCTGACCATCACTGCCCTCTGCCTGACCACACTGAGACGGTTCTCACCTGACCTGTGTGGAATACTTTTGGATCAGGTAGGATCTTGATGGTTAAATAATGTGAAATTTCTGTTGTACATCTGTAACTTCAGCATTTTAAGAGGCACTTCCTTTCAGAAATAATGATTGCATGTTGTCTTTCTAGGAATGGTCAAAGCATGAAAATTTTGAAATTATGTAACTCTGGGTCTGAAAATTGTAATGGGTTTTTACCATCAAGCGCAAATCAGAGATCACCTGTTGTTTTTTTCTGTAATTAACACAAAAGAGATCAATTTGGGCACGGTTGGCCTCACCAAGTCTTGAAAGTTGTGAAAAAGGTCTGAAAAATTGTCTTTGCCATGCTGGCAGGTTTTCACCATGAAGCACAGATTAGAGATCACCTGTCATTGATATGATCAGTTTTGGAAGTTCTGGTCAAGCTAGTCAAGTCTAATGTCATAGTTTCATGACTGTACTGATTTGCTTCCACAGACTGATCTATGACCACTTCCAGGAGTATTAGGGCAAAGGCTCTTTAGTTTAGGGTGCAATATCTTTCCAAGCAAGTGAAATTTCACTTCCCTTGTCAAATTTCTCAACAAAAAACCTTTTTGAAACTTACTTCATTACTTTGCTTGCTTTTACGTTCACAGCTTACACCAACAAGACAGTAACTTTTTAAAGTTAACATTAGCAGTTATTTTCGGCTGCGTTTTCACCTTTCATTGGATTGTGTACAGGTCTATCATTTCTATCCGTTGTTCTGTAAGTATCTTGACTGTCAATTGTTGCTGTGTTTTAGAGTATGGACATCTCAGAGTATGACCTTCTATTGGAGATCAACTTCAGCACGCCCGCGCTGGACACAGAGGGTCTACCCTCATTTGGCACCGTCCTGTCATGTGCCAACCTTTGTCTGAAACACATGGCCAAGGTGAGGCGCTACAGCATATTGTATAGTTTGTGTTAAACACATTTGGAAGAGTTCCAATTTGAATGCATTTATGCGACAGTGACACAGTTTCATTACTTTCAGAGTCCTTGCACTGCCATCTGGTGGTCACATGTTGATACTTTTCCCTGATATCTAGTATGTCTTACAACCAAAAAACAAGACAGTGTTCATGCCCTCAAGACTTCTATAATTATAGAACAAGGACCCACTTTCATAATTGCGCTGCTGTAATTGAACAGTCAATGTTTTTAAGAATCATTAGCCTTCATGTTCGTGCGTCATAATCTAAGTCTGAAAAGACCTGTGTGGCGACTTGGGCTTGAACCCTTTCTGTGCAGACGCTCTTATCCACTGAGCTGTGGGGAAGTATTAAATCTGTAGTCGACTCTTGGTTCTGATATATGAGTGAATTAGACCCTTGTACAGTCAGCAGAAAGTCTAGGGGTCGAGTCCCGGTCGGAACAGAAATCTTTTCAGACTTAGCTGTAGTTCACGTGACATGAGCAACACGTGGCATGTAAGAATTCTAACAAGTCTTATTTATGAAGACTCGTGCTGTTACTATTTATAACCAAAAGAATAGTTAATGTCTAGAAATCTTTTGATCATATTAGTCCATGACATTGTACGTCAATATTCCCTCATTTTCCAGTCATTTCCCGAGGTGGCCTTGAGCATACAATTTTATGACATGAACTCCAGTTGTGGTGCTCAGACAATTCCTGGTCACTAATTAATCGAGGACGTACTTGGGTAACGTCAATGTCACACTGTGTTCACGGTTTGAACTGAATGTCTTGAATATTCATTTGCTTCAAAATTGACTCCGGATGTCTTATTTATAGTTGACTACTGCATCACAGTCACCTCTGAAGTGGTCTAAAGTCACCGATGCAGACAGTTTGAACAGGTAATGCAGTCTTCCTCGTGCTTAGTGTATATTTAGAATTACTTGGACGTGTTGTCAAATTGTGGCATGTCTGCGCTTATGAGGCAGTGTCTTTAAAACATTACAAACATATCCGTGTTGGGAATACGAGAGATGATCACCTGTCTCGCGTGAGTGGACTAGTTGAACTAGTCTGCTTTATTGGACTGTTATGCCATATGGGGTAATATCTCACCTGTATAGGGCCCAATATGGCGGAGAGGTTAACTTTTGTTTTCTCGTTCTGTCATAAATAATGTGTTGTACTGAAATGCTTTGCCATTTTCAAGTTCTGCACGATAGCTGCCAGCAGACGATATTTTGAAAAATTGTTGGCATTCACCATAGAGTTAGAAGTCTTTGAACAATGAGAAAAATGAGATTTTGGAGTAATCAAATTTTTGTCCAAAATTGGTGAGATTTTAGTGTTTAGAGACTTTGTTTCTCCATCTAAAAACCCCAAAAAATCCATTTTAGTGAACATAAAAGTTAATTTTTTGCATTTTATAAATCAATAAATTCCGTGTTCCCATTTACAAGTAATGATAAACAACAATTAAAAGAAAATTTGTGAAAAATTGTCTTCTCTTTCTGCAGCTCACTAGCTCTGTTGTCACGGTTGGAATTTTGCTTCTTTAAAAAACCTCTACCCATGCTTATACCCCTAATGTATGTAAAAACATTGCAAAGGGAGCCCTTCTCACAGACCACACCTGTATTGTGTTCTAATGCTTTCTCCATCTCCCTGTTTCAGGCCTTTGTTGTTATTCACGCTGGAGACGTGCCTCCATCTGGCCATGTGCCAGGCTGTACGCTACATCAAGGAACCAACCTATCAGGGCAGAGAGAAACAGCTCCTCAAGAGGGAGCTGGGAGCAGAGCTGGTCAGTACTGGGCTCAGGGATTGGTTTATCTTTTGGTCTACTGGTGGCGCCTGTTGATGGAAACTTTCGTTGTTTCAAATACATTTTGCTTTTAAAGAGGCCTGGAAGGCGATAAACAAACTAAATTGCAATTATATTGAAAGTGGTTCCCTGCCACAGAAACAGAATACAACCTACTCACCAGGTATTTGTAGAGTTTGTTCGTAAAGATTTTCAATTTTTGTTGATATCAAAGCATTTTCTTTTAGTTTCAAATTTAAAAAAAACAACTTATCAACTGCTCCCCGTTTCGTCGATTTTTCTCCCAGAAGGCAAATCACATCTTATTTGGTACAGCAATACAGCAAGACATCGACGTAGTACGTTTCTCTCATATGGAAAATGTGACCTTTGACCTCGAGCATCTTTAAGCAACTGACTGTAGATGCATGAATGCATCTGAATTTTGTGATTTTTTTTCTGGAAATTTCCTCACATTGAAACTGAATTACTCAGTACTAGACCTTGCGAGATGGTACTTTCATCAGGAACTGTTTCAAAAATATTTTTGACAGTCAAGTTTTGTGTTCCATGCCTCATTTAGCACCTTAGAAAAGTGTTCAATTTTGGTCAACGTTGGAAAATCATATTTCAGAAGTTGCTTATTCTCATGAAACTTAAGTTTTGAAAAAAAAATTAGCATTTCTTGTCAGCAAAAATTGTCGAACTTTCTAAGGATATTGCTTTATTTTTGAGTGGGAGTTTCCTATAATTTTGACAAAGTTAAGCAAACTGTTGAAATTCTTCAAGTTTTTTGAAAACTAGCGTCATTCCTCTTCACCATTTCTCAATTTTCCTTCTAGAACCAGTTCCTCAACAGTCTCCTGCGATACCTTCGCAAAGGAGGCCCACCCTCACCCGGACCCTCCACGTCTCAACCCAGCCCTCAGACGTCCACAACTCACGTGACCCTGTCAAGGTCGACATCCCAGACATCATTCTCCAACTCTCAGGAACAGGCCTTCTTCAAACTTGTGCATAACTTTGTCAAGCAGGTCTTACGATAGTGACTGCCGTCATAGTCCTGTTGTTACCATACCACATGTCAAGTTGGGAGCTTTATGAAGCAGGTCCTGTGGTAGTGACATGGTTTGTAA
Organism: Phoronis australis; assembly: GCA_002633005.1. NCBI lineage: Eukaryota > Metazoa > Phoronida > Phoronidae > Phoronis > Phoronis australis. The sequence continues at coordinate 44,807 of NMRA01000726.1, read as the reverse complement.
TCTTGTTGTTGCAGTACCACATGTCAAGTTGGGAGGTTTGTGAAGGAGGTCTTGTGGTAGTGACATGGTTTGTAATCTTGTTGTTGCAGTACCACATGTCAAGTTGGGAGCTTTGTGATGCAAGTGCTCTGGTAGTGACTGGGATGATTTTCTTGGTACAATACCACATTGTCAAGTTTGGAGGTTTGTCAAACAAGTCCTTTGGTAGTGACATTGTTGGTAGACCTGTTGATTAAATACCATGTATTATTTGAGCTTTGTCAAACAAGTGTTGTGGAAGTGACTGCCTCTATAGTCTTGTTACAGTACCACATGTGACACGCTTTCTAACAAAGTACACCGAAGAAATGATGAAATCTTTGAAGTTGCATACTAGTTCACTGAACTTACATAAAATGCAAAAGAAACCAGCAAGACATTGACTATAAAGGATTGGAGAATTTGTCAAAAGTGTTTGCTGTAAAATTTAAATTTTTCTGCAAGACATTTGTCAATTTTTAAACTGTAGTGTTCTCAAATTTTAACAGCTCAACTATAGTAGAGTAAGACTTATTCGTGCTGAGCTTGTGAATGTTTAGATAGACTTACTGTGTAGGCACGTCTGCAGACCGACCAACTGTCAGCATTACACTACTGCAACATTGGGGCAAAATGTACAACTTCCCAACATTGACGCAAACTCAATTTCCCTTAAACCAAAAGGGTGTGGAAAGCCATTACTGGTGATTAAAAGTGAGGCCAAACAAAAAGTCGAAGTAAAATTATAGTGAAAGGCCAACTTTTGAGAACTGCCCATTCTCATAGGGTCTGTTGTACCCTTGACTATTAGGTCAGTGGGAAATGTTGTCTTTTTATTACTTTATACCCGTTTTCGTATATATTACTCAAAACAGATGGGCCCATTCCAGTTTTATTATAGGCGGAAAGGGCTCACATTTTTTGTATCATGTGACAATGTTTATTTAATTTGTAAAAGGTAAAAATAAAATGCTAGTCGAAATGAAAGTGTTATGTTCTGGCAATGCCAAGAAAATGTATTTGCTATTCAATTAATGACTTTATTGTAAGAATCAAGAGATTCTGGTTCATAAATACAGTAATTGCATTTAATCATTCGAGTGCCATAAACTTTTCAAGGGAACACAACCAGTGTGGACGTTACCTTTAGTGTAAGTACAGATCCCTGGTTATCTTGAGCGGACATTTTTCCGTGTTCATCAAAGTTCCTCTGGCGTGTGTTTGCTATTCATGAACAACAGAAAGTGATAATGAACGACCCAGCAAAGGTCAGCATCTTGGTTCGTCGTTCATTTCCATTGATCAAACACAATGTCCTCACAGTCTGTGATGTTCTTCCATGTTTGCTCAATGAAAACTAATGCAGACACTACAGATGTGTTTTTTGTTACCTCTTTGTTTCAAGTTACTTCTGTTGCTTCAAAAATTTTAGGCCTCGTGATATCAGTTTATTTTGACTGTGAAGCCATCGTTAATGTGATGTCTGCTGAACTCCCCACAGTAGGATGTTCGATTGAATTCTCTGATGAACAGGCGTCTTGACAACAGGGATTGTACAAGTCTATAGACGAAGTGCAAGGTAACATCAAAAATGGCTGCTTTCTCTGTTAATACTTTTGAGAAGTGATTACCTTCCCGCTCTGAGGCAAATAAAAAAGTGTATGACTACTGTCATAGCATGCAATTGGCAATAAAAGCACAAACATGACAAGATTCTCACACAATACTGTCTTTAAGGTCAAGGTCAAGGTCAAAGCTAAGTTAATTACTACTCGATTGCCTCTGGTGGCCAACATTGAGATCACCTTCAACAGTTCCTATCACAATCAAAGAATCATTCTCAACTGACAGCACCAGGAATAATTATACTACAACTATCCAATGCACACCAGTTTTGCTAAGTCACAGTGATATAACCACACTAAACGGATAATTTGCACAGCATATAAAAATTTACAGTAATAAAGAAGCGAAGCAATACACTTTCTAACAGAGCTCTTGCCCCCATGCTGTGTACCAATCCTTACCACATTACTTTGTGATTTAATGCAAGCATGCCGAGATGTGCGGAAAGTGAGCCACTGTGTGTGCACGGACAACTTCCACAGTAAGCATGCTGTGTGCATGGCAAGTACTCCATGGGGGGATATATTATAAGGCACGGCATGGGGTAGCGTGCACAAAGAAAATATTGGTACAAGGCCCCAGCCTGTGCCCAACAGCATTGCTGGCAGCTATACATGATGACAGTCTGTACTTTTTTAATTTTGCCCACCTCCCTCCGCCGACCGGAAAACGGCAGTGGCAGCAGAAGGTGACGTGCACGGAATAGAATTTTAAGCAGGTTTCTGCAGCCGGAGTAAATTATAACCGTTTAAACGTCGGGTACAATTTTTCCATTTGAGAATTCCATCCTATATCATGCCAGTGTTGATGGGGAGTGACAAATGTTCCATCAACATCCTGACAAATCAGGCAAGCAATGGCAACAACTGGCATGCGTTCAGTAGACGCTAGGACCTACGCTAGGACCTAGCTAAAACCTAGTCAAAGTCACGTGTTTTCATTCAAAATGCACGGCAATATCTCACGTAATCTCGCGAAGTCTTGCTTTTGAGCGAGGTCCTAGCGTTACTGAACGGGAGGCTGGCCTTCAATAGCTTAAAGCACATTAAGGATTCAAAGCAAAAGAAAGTCTCCTAAACTAAAAATTCTGACTATAAAGCAAAGGCTATTTCCAATAACCTAAAGCTAGGGTTCTGTAAAAAGATGACACAAAAAATAAGCACTTCTATTGAGTTAATTTTGCTGATATTTGGCTGAATGCGTAGACTAGTTGGTAGGTCCTCAGGACGAGTAGCTATGGAGCCACACATTGTTTGCTTTCTCAAAAACCTAAGCACACTTCCTGTACTTTACTTATTTCCAGACATGAAAGTCTCCGTGTCAAACTGAACACCATGGCAACAGAACACGTAAAAACTAATAGCAGGTGGTTTGGTACACAGGCTCCTCATGTGGCCCCATTGCCCTATCACCTGGAACCATTTTCATATTTAGTTAACACCGAGCTAAGCAACTAAAAACCCGACTGAAGGGTCCAGTAGTGTGCTCCAGTGGGACTCGAACCCATGATATTGTGTGAAAGACCCTTTTCCCACTAGACCACACTGGCTCCCCTGACCAGAATACTGCATTGAAGTTCTCCATACAACGTTACTGGCAGTCTGGGGAAACTGAATACTCTGGACATAAAAGGCTATTAATGATATTCATTGACAATAAAATAGAAATACAATGCATGATGATGACCAGACCATTGTGGTGCACTACAGGCAGTTGGGGAGTTGAAAATGTTGATAAGAAGCCTACCATGATCGCTAAAAACTACTGTAATAATTTAATCATTTGTGAAGGGCATGTTACAAACTGTAACATTACAATTTATAAATACGAATGATTGTTACGTTACAGACTGAAAAAAATACTTAAAACTGGGAATGGCTGTTACAAAGTATAATTCCGAACTTAAATTGCACACAGACACAGTTTAAAGGCAAGTCAGAAAAATCCAAATTGCACTGTCAGTAGCTATCAAACCCTCGTCATCCTGTCGTAAGTATCAACAGCTTCTAATCACCTACACTTCAGCCCTCATGTCAGCAAAATGTGTCTCCCCTATAATTATACTTATAAACCAGCTAATAAAAATTCAACTCATTAGAAGCTTAACACTTCCGAGCACTAATTGACCCTTTCAGTCTAATTCACAAAATATTAACAAGATGTGAACATTCTAAGAAAACATTCTTTTTCATGACACCAATTATAATAAGTTGAATCATAAATTTGAAAAATTCCCGACATTCATACTTTAAATTGGAATGTTTGCTCATCTCTTACTTCACATAATTTATTTACTCCCGCACACACTGTTTGTACAGCCCTACGGCAGTGTCAAGCAAAGCAGTAACATTGTGACTAAAGCCTTGGTCACAACCCGCCGTACGTGCAAGTGCGTGCTGTCTACGTGTAAAAACGTGGGGGAAATTTGGCGATCCGTACGTAGCAAGTACGGCCTCCGTGCGTTTTGGTGAATACGCAGGAGAACGCAGACACGACGTAGCACTTTTAGTGCATGCAGAACTTTCTCTGCGTGCAAGCTGCGTTCGCATTACAGATTCACGGCAGTACGTGTGACGTGCGTGCCCTGCACAGCCAACGACCCCACAACGCACTGACGCCGTGAGTCTTTAAAACTTTCTCAACGGTCCCTTTGCCTGTGGATGGCGCACTTGGCACTTGCGTGCTGCGCACGTGAATCGCGCGTGGCCGGTACTTAGCCCGCACTTCCCAAATTCTACTATGCAACGAAAACGCTTAACGCACGTGCACCGTACTGACTAAGTACGTGCTCCGCACGTACCACGCGCGTTGTGTTCGCTGATTTTTGTGGTCTATATAAAGACGAACCGACGGACGAATGTGTTCATTTCGTCTGCAAAATGCCGAAGAGGAAGGGTTCATCTGCTGCTCAAAAGGCCACGGTTATGGCTCAACAGAAACGTGCCGCAGAAGAAGAGAGGAGGAGGGAAGAATTAGATGGCGAGACCAGAGATTCTGATAAAGAAGAGGATGTTGATAGAGAATTGGAGAGGGAGCCACATGAAGAAGAGGGTTCCAAGGGCAACTGCTTATTCGCGGCAAAAACAGAGGAACGCCTGGTTGAGTTTTTCTCTGCAAACTCGATCTTTTATGATAAGTGCCATCCACATTACCATAACCAGCAAAAGAAAGATAAATTGCTGGACGAGATAGCCAAAGAACTTAACACAAGCAGTAAGTACCCCATTTTCAACTAGTTCATGTGTAAATTTTATTTCAGGAGAAACATGCATACTTTCACACACACACACA
>NMRA01000726.1:15718-36941 GCA_002633005.1 Phoronis australis | reverse complement strand
TCAATCGCCCCACAACAATGCTGAAAGTTCCATCGCTTTGCAAACTGGTAGGCAACGGCTTTCCACTCGTCCTGTGTGGAGGGCATAGTGAACATCTCCCCTTTATATTCCTCGTAGATAGCAGTACAGACTTCGGGCACGAATATGGAAATGCTGTTGTGTGCCACCCGGAAGTCATAAGCAAGGGATCTGTAGCTATTCCCCGTCGCCAAGAAGCGAAGGGTGATGACCAACTTCAGGCCAGGCTCCAGAGGGGTGCGACTCCTGAAACATAAAACGAATTATATATATATATATATATATATATATATATATACATGTTTGTATACAGATATGGGGTTATTATCTGAAACATTGAATTGGGGTAAAATTTTGAGACCTTGTTCCGGGGCATATATATAATAAATAGCCCGCAACTGTATATGCCCCATTGGGTATATGCCCCGGAGCAATATATATCCCGCAATTATATATACCTCACTAGGTATATACCCCAGTACAATATATAGCCCGCAGGTATGTATGTTCCATTGGGTGTATACACTATATACCCCGCAACTTTATATATCCCATTAGATATATGACCCGGTATTTCATATATCCTGGTTTTCCACCTAATATAAAAGCCCCGCAACTATGTTTATGTTACACTCGGTTAATGTCTTGATATGCCAACTATACACTCTTCCAAAGGCCATTGGAATAACGTGTATGTGTCCACAACAGATTTTATCACTTTAAAACCTAAAAATGTATGATCCTTTTATGTTTATAATTCTGAAACGTAAGCAGATGACATTACCTCTGTCAGGCTCTACGGTGTACGTTGATACCTTCGATAAAAATACTCTTCTATAAACACGTTGAAACCATTGAGAATAACATTCTTGCTTAGTTCACCAATAAAAACTCTCACAGATGAAAACTTAATCATTTATTGATCTGGCACATAGTGGACTCTAAATACCCAAATTATCTGTAAATTCAAATGATGGGCACCAAAAACATAGGATACATGTACATCCATAGAAACAATGTTTGTGGTGTACATGTACTAACAGTTTCATCCTGCGCATCATACGGATCTTAGCAGGCTTCCAGTCACCACAATTTCAGACTCCCACCATTTTAGTAACAATTAAGACTACAAATGTAATTAAAGAAAATGTGATAGTTTTAGATTAAATCGTGTTTGCCTTCTTCATACAAAATGCTTATACAGATTGATTACCATTCTCAATAACTGAAAGCAGTTATTTTTAAAGATGTTTAAACTGCAAAAACTGCAGTGCAATTTGTCTGTATTGTCTAATTAACAAAACTCAGGTTCTTAAAGGCTGTGGTTGAAGTGATGATGGTGATGATGAAGACCCTAAGGAACGGAGGTGGCACTATGTAACTTAAGACAAAAATATAATTATGAGCAGATCCTGTTAACTTTGCTGTGCCCTTATTAAAAGTCCTGTGATCATCACTTTTAGCATCACTAACACATCCCGATGACTCTTTTCCCACCTCCATGGAGACTGTCGTATTGTCATCATCACTTTCACCATCATTGCATAGCTTGGTCAATTTTCCTTTAACCTAGAACTTTCCAGACTCCATAATAGTGACATTTAATCAGTGTATCACCTGAAAATAAAAGTGAATTTTTTAAACATGCATTTTGCTATGATAAAAGTTCGAAGATTAGGCAGGATTTTGTATTTCATAATACATGCATTGTAAAAACTGTCATAAAACAGTTTCTGTTAATTTTAGTGATTTACAAGAATTTTCTGTATATTATATTTAACTTAGGCCGGACAGGTATATACTGAGTTTCAAGATTTTTTTACACTTTTTACAAACTTCTTAGTGTAGAACTTTAATCATTTGACAAGTATCCTTACACACATTGCGAAAGCTGTCATTCCTGTAAGGTACATGTATGATCCTACATTCTTACTAAAATATACTATCTTACACAAACAATAATATAACATTAACAATTATAATAGCAATAATACTTTTGTGATTTCTTTGTAGTTCAAATCTGTTTGGTGTGTTCCCTTTTAGTATTCCTGCAGTTCGATAGTCCAACGGGGAGTTAGTCAGAAAGACTTTTAAGCCTTTTGGTTTTCTGAATTAAGTTGTGTTTTTCTTATTACTACTTTCATTTTATAGGTTTGTGGTCTCAAGACCAAAGGACCTTTATTCTAGACAGTGTTGAAATATACCTGATTACAGGCCCGTAGGAAGGCAAAAAATAATGGGGGGCACAAACCTTTCGACGTCGCCAAATAACTCCCCCATCGCGACCACCTCCGCTACCTCCCCCCACTCTCGCCCCGTCCTTCAAATGCGGCCATATCTGTACCGAATCTCCCACACAGTGTCGGATTTAGGGGGCCAAGAGGCCATGACCCTCCGAAAATTCTCCCAGATTCCATTTGTCAGTTTGGAGGTGCCAATTTATGACTGCTAATACTCTGTCCTGCCCCCCCTCTCCCAACTCAAAATCCTGGATCCGCCTGTGGGATGGTAATCCCGGGGATCCAGCCATTAAGACTGAGTTGTGTAACCGTGAACCAACACGAAAGAATGGGCCAAGTACACTGACCGGTAGCGAGGAGCTGTCTCAAGTAGCTATAGCTGAGATATACCAATGAGTGTGAAAATACGAAATTTTCGATGAACTAAAGCTAGGTGCTGGTCAGCACAACTATGATTCACTTGAGACAGGCAGCTTAGCTCGTACCGGCCGTCTGTGCTCGTTCTAAGGTGAAGATTCATTTTGTTGTGATCCAGTTTCGGAAAAACTTTATTTTATTATGGTCTTTCTTCGAAAGAGTTTTTGTTTTTTGAAAAGTTGAGGCCCCAAAGTCCCTGTTATAGTGCCTTTGGGACTGTTTCAAAATCCCTATTTGAAACACGACCGTTAGTTCAGTTTCTGGTGGCTGAGGAAAAGCAATCAATTCAGTTTTGAAGGACAAAAATTCATTACTCAATACTACTAGAAACTAAAAACACCAAGGAACTGTGAAGACAACCTTTCCAAGAAATGAGTTTAATTTTATATATTTGAGGATATTAAAATGTTTTTTCTATCTACGGTTTGTGTGTACGAATTTCATCAATGTCTTTGAGAGTTATTTTAGATATGCAAAAATCGTCTAAGTGTACTTTACTATTTGGGGATCGGATTGGCAGAGTTTTTCCAACTTCATGCAGCAATTAAATTCACTGAATTATCACCAATTCTTACAAGATTAGCTTCTAACTGTCAAAAATCATCTATGAATCTATCGATATTTGTAGATACATAAACAAGTAAATCAGAAACCAACGAATTTGTTTATCAAACAGGAATGTTATGCGCAATTTTTGCAGGGTATTCGTATTAAGGTTTTTTTTCAGAGGTACCTATAACGGTTCACGATGTAAACTTGAATTCCACTGACAAAAAACGTTGAAATCTTTGTTTATGATTGCGAGATTTCTTTGAGTACCCCTTTCGTCATGTACACGATCATCATAAATAGTAGCCTAGACAGCAATGTTTTCCACATGTGGGAATTCCTTAAAAACAACTCATAGTGACCATGTTCAAAAGAGATTCTATTCTTGTGATACTAAGGGAAACAGTAACATTATTTTATAACTAACCATCGGAAATAGTCCTTTTGTGTAATTTACAAGTAGTGGTTTTCACGTTCTTCAAAATTTACGTGAACAACCTCGTTGAAAACTTCTGTGCACATCAAAGTTGGGTGCAAAACATATAAAAATTTATTTCAATTGAAACTGAATTAATACATGATGCAATGCATTTTATGTCGTCTAGAGTAACTGCAAGCAATGTAGTTGATTTGTGTGGTCTTACGTCGGTCACGACTTTAGGGCCTCATTCAAAATGGCCGGCGACATCAGCGTCCATTTCAAAACTCTGCTTACGGAGACAAACAAGGATTAAGATTGGTAAAACACGTATATTTATGAAGGCTGATATATGTCCATGACATCACATGAGCAGTTGCTGATGGACATTGGGTAGTATGACCATCAGCTGCTTATTATGCTTATGTTCACACTTTAGGGCACTGGTGTCTAATTACAGAAATTCATTAGCAGTAATAGAATGGCTGCAGGACGGGATTGAACTGGAACCTGGTACAACACTTCGGGGCGGCAGGTGGCACCAGTGCATTATTAATTAAAATGCGTTTGCCTGACTTACTTGAATGAATCTATATAATATTTCTGATGCTAAAATGTTTAGTGCCGATCATCACGAATTGTTGTGTCGCCTCTCCCTCCCCCCTCCTCCCCTCCGGAGAGGGTTCCGCCCGAGACAAATCTCCCTCCATCCTAGCTACAGGTGCGCCACTCAAGATGTACACAGAAGTCCTTGCCCTGACTGTTGTATGTTTCTGTATGCATTATACATTGCTCCTTGCTAGTTCATAGGTTTAATTTTGCCCTTTATATTTACCGTCAGTCTTAACGAACTTGAACGTTCGTATTCTTCACTGTCTTAATCATATTTTCTAAACTTAATGCTTGTGTAAAAATCTTGCACCTCCATTTTGGTTGATATGAATTCTGATGAGACTGATCATCGCTCACATATATCAGTCTGATTAGGATCGTTTTTGGTCAGTGATAAGAATTCGTATAAATTACTAGGGCTGATGAAAAAACTTAGGTCTTATATTACACCATTCGTTAATATTAATTCTTATCAATATCTTACAACATGTCATACCATTCTTAGAAATAGTCGAAATTAATCTAATTTAAAGAGTCATTTGTAATAAATTTATCAAAAGTAATTGATTGTGTACATCTGTCGTGCACGCGCAGACTTAGTGCATGTGTGCACCTGTCGTGCACGCGCAGATATACATGTATGTAGAGGGACAAAGGGAAATTTACCCTGAACTACTCCACCGAGAGAGGGCACCGTCTGAAATGGGACACCTTAAGTTGAAAGGCTAAACATCATTAAGCTAGGAAAAAAGTGACAGTTCATTTCACCGTCGTGTGGTCCCAAAACGATGCAGAGAGTGACCTCCTTCAAAAATGAAATCACAATTTCACAAAAAACAGGAAAATAGAGGTAATCGATTACAACATTGGGCCCTCTCTCCGTGAGCGGCCCCGAAAGAATTTGTCAATAAAAACACAAAAAGGTGGCCACTTGAATGTTATAAATGGCCTCCTTCAAGGGCGAGGACTCCTAAATATGAAAAAACCTATATTTTCAAATATCAGGAAGTGCGCAACAATTGTTGTTATCTGTCAGGTCATCAATTTTTCTCAAGCGATATACAGTTTCGAGAAAAAAGTATAAAGCGAAGGTTGTCTCCGTTATCCCTTGCCAGAGAGGGGCCTCTAGAAAAATATAGTTTTGCATTTGCAAAATTGACTTACTGAATTTAAACATCTAGTAAATTAGTACGCTCCGCAAAAGCTTCGCTTTACAAATTTTCTCGATTTTTTGAAATACATGTTTGCGTTTAGACGACCAGTGATGCAAAAGCGAAGACCATAACGATAGCGTCCTGGCCAGGGTCCTCAAAAGGTACTCCCTGCACTGATGCAGGTTTGTTTAATATTGTCTTGAATTTTCTCTCTTATCCGTTTTTCGCAGTCTTTCTTTTCTCGGCTGTCCCCGGCACCACGCCTATATCGGTTGCCACGGTTTAACCCAGACACTTGAAAATTTTTTTGGGGGCCCGTGCNGTGCCCCTCCTGCCCCCCCCCCCCCCCCCCGTTTCCTACGGCACTGGATCAGCAGGCATGAAAAAGTGTAAGATAACTATATCGCCATGACCACGATTGGTGGGTGGCAGGACTAGGATGGCAAGAAAAAATTCCGGAAAGAACCCTGCATTTTCAAAACAAAGTCTTTAGCATTTGCATTCATAATAATTCTTAATTGCGCTCAAATGTACTAAAACAGCAGTCTTCTATAAGCTCTGATGCAGTGTCATCACCCAATTCATTTTCAGACTAAAAGTCCTTCGAACTAAAATTCCTTTGCTTTGAAGACTATCAAATGTCCTTCGGAATACAGGATCGACCAAACCCATTTCAGCACATCTCGTATAGACAATAAAGAAATAATAGCTGAACAGGTATTACCGTATCCTGGGCATCACCAAGAAATAAATTTTGAATTAAAATAGAAATTGCATGGTAAAATTTGAAAAACAAGTAATTTTAGTTACATGAAATACCTTTCAGACGATCTATCAGAAAACCTCTTGCTTATTTTAGCAGAACTGAACACCTTGTGACGAAAACGGCACCTCCTCATTTCTTCATCTGAAACAAATTATAAATGCAGTGATCTATGCTGCACTTTTACGTTTGTTTTCATTTGTTTGGCTTACTTAAAGCTGTCTTCTAAATTTTCATTAACATGAGTTTGAAAGTTATTCTGCTACATTAAATGGTTCAACTAGTAAACAATAAATATGTTGGGATGCCAACTGTTGCAAATAACGAAATGTGCAATGTTTTACAATGCTACTTGATAAGTCTGAAAAACAGTCTCTATGCTAGCGGAATAAGAATCAAAATGACTCTGTAGTTACCTTATGAAAGTATTAAATCAAAGTAGTTATTCATTAGGACCTCGAACTCACGAGTTTAAGAACATAAAATTATAGAAACCATGCGACAATTTGTAGAATCTGCGAAAATTTATAAGTATATTTTCCTTAAACTCATAACACCTTCATAACTCACCCATGTGAAGTTGCATGTTTCCCTACTCTGAGAAAACAAGCACCAAATTCTACCTTCATCTGTATCATTGTCACTTGAACTGAATGGATTGGCAACATTCTCATATGAAAAAAATAAAACTGTCAATAGAAATGTATTGCTGTCTATAGTCCAAGGGGTCTATAGTACGAAAACAATGGGATCTATCGTCCGAAAAGTCAATAGTCGGAAAAATAGTTTTTTTTTACATTATTCCGTAATCTACAGAATTAAATGTCTTCAAAATTTCAGATAATTTTACATCATATTCTGCATCTTTCAAAATTCCGTAAAGCTCTGTAAAGCAGGCAAGGCTCTCTTTCTTGAAATCGTGGTTATTTAATGAACAACCTGAACAAGCTACAAACACTTAGTTTAATGTTGCAAATTATCCTTGGTGACTATCGAGTTGGTAACGTAAGATAAGTTTCCCCTTAACTCTTCGGAGTAATGACCAATCGAGCCACAGAACCTTTGGACCAACCATCCCTTAATTATTGAGTATGTTAAGCGGACATCAAAGTTACTAAGGGAATTCAAAGATATTTTTAGGTATTTTTCCACATTTTCTGGTCTGGTGTTTGTGCCGTCCTTTTAATGACAACAGAAAATATGTTTAGTGAAAACACATTCTAGTCACATAGTTAGTAAAGATTTGAGAACCTGTATATTTTGGCAACCCAGAGAAAATAACTTCAGTAAATTATTTTACCCTAGAATTTCCCGTTTCAAGTTTGAGATTTGGTTTTCAGTCACTGATTTCAAACGGTTCATTTAAGGGTTGAAAATGATCTAAGGTTGATACTAGATCATTCACATTGAAGCAGTGTGAAAACATGAACTGTTTCATGCTACATTAAGAAGATACTCACATCTAAAGAACTGGGCAAGCAACACAGCATATCTATATCTTTGGTCGCTAATTTTCCAGGCTTGTTTGAAGTGTAAAATATTTTGTAAGGAAAAGTTTGTGCTTGGCATGTAGAATTAAACCAGATCAAAGTGTAAAAGTTTTATGAGCGATTTAACTCAATGCCTCAAGATATGGTTTAGTGTAAATGCTAGTACATATGCCGATTTGCTTCTTATCAAAGTTAGAATTTGTTACATCAGTGGCGGATCTACGGGGGGGTTCAGGGGGTTTAAACCCCCCTCGGGCCAGGACTCAAAAATTAAAAAAAAGACAAAAACGGCACCACCAGCGAGTGTAAGCCCCGAGTAAACCAACTTGGAAAAAANTTATTCCGTAATCTACAGAATTAAATGTCTTCAAGATTTCAGATAATTTTACATCATATTCTGCATCTTTCAAAATTTCGTAATAAGCTACGAACACTTAGTTTAATGTTGCAAATTATTCTAGATGACTGTCGAGTTACTAACGTACACTGTAAGATAAGTTTCCCCTTAACTCTTCGGAGTATTGACCATTCGAGCCACAGAATCTTTGGACCAACCATCCCTTAATTATTGAGTCTATTAAGCGGACACCAAAGTTACTAAGAGAATTCAAAGGTATTTTTAGGTATTTTTTCACATGGTCTGGTCTGGTGTTTGTGCCGTCATTTTAATGAAAACAGAAAATATGTTTAGTGAAAACACATTCTAGTCACATAGTTAGTAAAGATTTGAGAACCTATACATTTTGGCAACCCAGAGAAAATAACTTCAGTAAATTATTTTACCCTAGAATTTCCCGTTTCAAGTTTGAGATTTGGTTTTCAGTCACTGATTTCAAATGGTTCATTTAAGGGTTGAAAATGATCTAAGGTTGATACTAGATCAATCACATTGAAGCAATGTGAAAACATGAACTGTTTCATGCTACATTAAGAAGATACCCACATTTAAAGAACTGGGCAAGCAGCACAGCATATCTTTACCTTTGGTCGCTAATTTTCCAGGCTTGTTTGAAGTGTAAAATATTTTGTAAGGAAAAGTTTGTGCTTGGCATGTAGAATTGAACCAGATCAAAGTGTAAAAGTTTTTATGTACATATGCTGATTTGCTTCTTATTAGAATTTGTTACATACATGCCTAATTAATGCTTATTTATTTGATACAGGGACTCCATCTTAGAGGGCCTTATGTAGCGTTTCGGTCCACAAAATGGACGAATTTCGTAGGAAAATCGCTACTGAAAGGGCACCCATTTGTAAGGAATTCTGTCAGAAAAGGCACCATATCGCAGTGTATCTGGAAAATCCTACTAAGTGCAATTATTCTCAGCGATATAAAGCATAGTAATCTAAAACTCTCTGGAGTTTTATAGTAAAAGGAATTCTTCAGCTCATAATAAAGGGGTGATTAGATTTTGAAATGTTTTTAGGAAGGACAGATGCGAGTATTTGGCCGCATCTTCTGCATTAGAAATAGTTTCTAGGACACTGCCAAATGCATGTTAACCATCCATTATGCCAACATTTTGCAATAACTTAAATAATCAAAATATTAAGAAATTTGAAAGACTTACCATAGACTTAGGTCTTGAATATATCATCTTCTACACAAACATACTCGTTGCAGATAAAACGAAGTAAAACTTGTCTCAACTCCAACTCTAAAACACTAAAATCAAAACCTCAGAGGCTTGTTATAGTGGAAGGTCAAGTAACTTAATATCCTGTATGGCCATTACATAACACTGTACCAATGTAGGTCACATATGGCACTCTGAAGCAGGGCACTCATAATAGCAGTGACATCTTTTGGGAGAGCCTTTTCAGAGTTATATATAGGATGTCCTTATGAAACCAAGTTGTTGAGAAAATACACGTCGAGAAACTGTGCCTGTCAAATAACAGTTTCTAATAGGTCTGAAATTGTGGGGCATTATATATACCCCACAATTTTTCGTAACCCCACAGTAAAGGTCTCATATATAAAAATGCCCCGGATCTGTATAGTTCTCTTAGTATATATATATATATATATAGGGTATACCACTAGCGTTTCCTGACAGGTCTCAAATAATCACACAAATCCCAATAAAATAACACATTCAAGATTCTGCCTGCTCTACTGCACCAAGACCACGATCCACTTGTCAACATTGTGTCACAGAAATGAACTAGTACTTTACAACTGAAGAGTTTATATTCTTCAATGTTTCATGAAACAATCTTTAGACCCTGCGTGAAATTCAACAATATCATCAATGAGTGTACCCACTGAAACAATGGCAAATGTCTACAATCTACCTAAAGAAGTGTAAAGCGTCTTTCATGAAAAACGGAAGATCTGTGTTCATTATGTATTTTATTATGCATCAATAAACACTAACACAAGACGAAATGTCGTAAAGCTTATCAAAATGTCATAAAACCTACAGGAAAACGACAATTACTTATTACTGAGTAAGTTCAATGGTCCTACAACATGCACATTCATTAGCATGGAAGGAAATATGAGAAAACAAGTTCAATGTTTCTTTATGTCCGAGCATCACTTACTGAACTTGCGGATTTTTGATTGTATAATTTGGCTTGTTTTTGCCCAGAGACAAGTAACCCAAGAAGTGCTATATTCACTCAATGTAACATACTTGAGCAGCATAATTTCAAAATGTAATTTCAATTATGATCACACATCAAAAGAAATTTTCAATCACACCTAGAGACGTGCAAGCCTACGACAATGAGAAACATACGCTGACTGAAAGTTGTATCACAACAACTATAAACTAGAAATCCGAACTAGAAAACAACTATAAATATGAAAATCAAGTCAGTGAATAACACTGACTTTTTAATTAAACATCTGTTCTTACACCAGCACTTTGAATGTCATGCACATAAGTTCCACATTAGTATTTTAACGCTGATACAAAAGTTTTACCAATTTCTAAATCTTGATTGAGACAATAATGTGAAATAAACATTTTAATAGGGCATTTTAAATTGACAGTTTTGATCAAAAACAATAACACAGGGCATTGACATGCATCCACATCTTCACCGTACACAAAGTGTTTTCTAGGGGTGTTAAGAGCACTTCAAAAATATATTGAATGCCACGTGGGGGCACCAAAGTTATCAGACTCCTTCAAATAAGAATATAGGCTACTGTCGTATGATCCATTCAAAAACTATGTCAATAAAGGTTTTCTTTGCATGCACACGTCAAAATTCATAGAGATTGTTGGAACTGTTTGGAAGACTGAGAGGCAGATGGAAAAAATCAGATGCAAAAATTAACCATAGTCAGTTACCATCTTGATTGGAAAAGGATAACAACTTTTAGGAAGATCCTGCAAGCTATTGAGTACACAAGGGAGCTTCCCCCACAAAAATGGCCACAAGGGGATGGCAAAGTAGTTAGTTTTGTATGACAATTCAAGCCAGCTGTTGTCTTCCCAGTAGGAACGCATGCTTATTTCCAGTTTCTTTTGGTCGGTAGTGTCAACACAGAATATTTCCAGCTCTTATTGGTCTACTATGTTCCTCAGTGCATGGCAAAAATTCTGGTTCTTGTTCTTCTGGGTCTTGGCAACTCCATGATTTTCTTCAGTGGTTTCTCGTCAGCTGGATCTGAAAATGGACAGTGATAAAAGTATACCTTAAGGAAACAAACCAATTGCCCAGTCTCTAATCTTTTTACTCGAAATGGACTTGAAATTATGTTTGGCATTTTCTAGTCTACTTTTGTGCAAACTTAAGATAAGTGTCTATTATTCTATGCTTGTATACATAATGACTTATTAAGCAGATAATTTATTAGGCCTTAAGTTTGCAGTTGATAAGCCCAACATCAAGGCTAAAAGTTCGAGCTTGAACTCAAAATTTAGAGTTTTTACTCGAGTTTGTAGCACAAATACAAGGGTCTTCAAGAGCAAACTTGGACTAGAAACTGCATCAACTATAATGTATTCGAGCACAGTCTGATAACCTCTTATCCTGAGTTTGCTCAAAAGGAGCAGAGAAATTACCATTAGAGACCAGGCAACATAGTAATTTACATGTCATGTCAGCATAGGTCACAGTAATACAACATAGAAAAAATATTCTGTAAAATAATGGCACAAACAACAGCAACGTGGAGCATTGAAATGTGCCCACAATAGCACCACAAATGGTAGACTTTTAGAGGTATGTATTAGTACTATAAAAATGGCAATTAGACAGCACAGAAAAAAATGAACACATCCCAAAGTGGGAAAATGTCACAGTCTCCCAAATTATAAGAAAACTATACCGAAAACAATAAAAATGGACACTAAACACTAAGTGGTGCAAAATACATCTAATCCATCCAAAAGTGGGCAAATAACTTCATCTCACTTACATAGCCAATCTACCAAATTTTATGAAAATTCGCTAGGGACTTTTGAAGATATAGAGGTAAATGAAAAGAACTAAAAGGGCTACTAGGGGGCACACCAGCAGTAGGATCCGTCTAAAACTTCGCTCAGGCTCATGCCTTCCCATCTATGAATGAAAACCTGCAAAATTTCAGGAATATACATCTGAGGATTTTGTAGAGCAACATACGCCGGACAAACAGTGATGATGGCATAATGTGCTCACATATAAATATGTGAGTGCATAAAATGCTTACATTTCATCGATTGTAGATTCTTGATGTTAGTTGCATAATAAACCTTGGCCAACTAGAAAACCACTACCACTTGAGCAATCAATTAAGAAACAGGTGTGCCTTATGCTGCAAACACAATGGCCCATTGAATTAAGAGATTTCTTTGGCCTGTCTGGTCATATCTGTTATCCCATTCTACACCTCCATTTTGTCGGAAAATTGAACATATTCCATTTGCTTGAATGAATCATTATCTGGTGAATATTTCATGCAACATGTTGTAGTGTAGTGTAGGAGTAATTAAAAATTTAAATTCAGTACATAGATTAAATTGGGTTGTGGCACAAAATTTCACCAACAGCAAAGCCATCATGAAAGGCTGTCTGTAATAAACAACATGGGCAATTCTGTTTGTAACCAATGTAAAATCAGAGAATATCTTGATCCATTGTCAAAAACGCTTATCCTAGGAAAACACTTTTGTTGTGTCTCAATGGTATCTTTCAGAGTTTTCTGTCAAAGAAATTTGCCTTTTCTGGACCGTGACAGACATAAGGGAATATTGGAAATTTTAAAAATCTTTTTTCAATATGGTTTTTCTGTAATAAGCTGTTTGTTGTGACTAAGATAGGAATTCAGAATAACTCAAACTTCAGTATTTAAACTTATTTGCTCTTTTGGAAGATTCAACTAGTGCAATGAAACAGGTATAACGATTGACCTTTTGCATGAAATTATCACTTCAGGTAAGCCTTGGTATGCTTGGTATGTGCACTACGATGTAAACTTTCAACATAATGGACCAATGCAAAAACAACCCGCCATACGATCCTCACGTCTCTTCAAAGACCATAAGCTAGAATTCGTATAAGAATGAGGGTCATTTTATATATGATACCTGTTGGCATTTAGAAAAATTGTTATTCAAGAAAAGTAGGACTAAAAATTTTTAACGAGTAAATGTGCTAGGCTTGCTCAAGCCACTCGCCACTGGCGAATTCTGAGCGGCACTGGCAATGGTAGAAATAAGTTCATTCCCAACTTGGCGAATGCTTTCGCTACTTGACAATAAAAATTAATTTCGGGAAACCTACTCGCGTGTGACCTCAGTCAGCTCAAATCAAGTCGCGCTGCAAAGCAAACGACATTCATATTTCGATTCAGAGTCATAAAAATAGCAAGCGAATGTTTCGTTTTATGTCCATCACTACTCCTGAAATCACACTTTTACAAGACAAAATGTTTATCTTGGTAGTGGAGGAGAGGGAGATCAGCGCTCTTGGTTATGGTAATTTCTCGCTTCCCTGCTGAAAATTCAAGCCAAAACCCAATTAGATTTGTTAACTGAAGCGTAAGTTTCAATTACCCCATTCCCTGCCAACACAATAGAGAGCCATCTGGCTGACCTGCCTCAGTTAAGAAAGCATCATAAAATTCTCCAACTGAATAGGACTACTTGTGACCTTCTTTTTGACCTGGATTTTCATATGGAGGAACCAGAAACCTGTTATATGGTAGTTACAATGGCTGAGAACGAATTTTGTAGAAACGTTACATCCCAATAGGTTGGTTGCACTTACATTGCAATTATTTTACAATAAATGAAGTAATATGAAAGATAAGCAATATATCCAATCATGCAAGTTTTTATTTTTAAAACATGCATACAAATAGATATGATAGGAAAAAGGAAACAACTTTACCCAGAAAATAAACATGACTGTATAATACTCTAGTTTATAAAAGATAATATTGAGAACCTAGGGACAAAGTGAGATCTGTTAAAAAATACACATCTGTAAATGCTGCCCATCAAAATATGTAAATACCTCAACTTACATAATGTACACGTTTAGGTTATGAGCTTCCAAGTTAACAAAATATGATCAACAAAATACTTATTGTTGAAGGTAAAAACATACCAGTACCATTGTGATGATAGAAAAATTTATGCATACCTTTAATTGCATTTGTTTGGGACAAAATATGAGTACGAACTTTAAAATCAGCGCATATGTGAACAACGGCAACAACACCAACAACAAGGTCAAAACAGACCATTACAATTGTGATAATAGAAGAAACCAATGCATATCTTTAATCACATTTGTTTTTAGCCAAAATATGCTTTTAAGGGGCCTTCAACATCAGGATGCAGTACAGTAGAATATAATACATAAAACAATAATTAGATACAGGTAACAAAGCAGCAATTAATAACAGGTTAAGGGTGAAATTTTGACCAGGAGAGATGAAATAAAGAGATGATACTAAATAGTGAGTGCATGAACAATAATGAATAATGACATAATTAAGAAAGATAAAGTGTAAGAATGGGTAAGTAAATTAAAACCACTTTTTACTATTAAGTTTAACAGTATTAATTGAATTGGGGCATTTAATTTCTGGGCTAAGAGAATTCTTTATTGCAGCAGCAGCATAAATAAGAGATCTCTCCCCCCTCTCACTTTTATTTTTTTCAAAACAAACATTACCAGCAAGGGAAGGTGTAAAGAATATAGCTTGACTGCTGCCGAATTTGTGGCCAAGATATGTTGAAGCAAAGCCATCAACACATCTGTTACATGCAACAGGCAGAGAGATGTTTATGTCTTATTATTTTAATACAAAGTGAAACTTCACATTGCATCAACTTATATCAACATCAGAATTACTTAATAATCACTGAAACAAAGTATACACTAAACATCAGCATGGCATGTGCAGAGTGTACAATAAGTCTAAGTATTAATGAACTATGTACAATAGTGTACTTTACAAAACCCTTTTAATATTATACAACACTTGTTTAAGATGAGATCAATTACAAAACTAACAGCAGCAACAAGTCAATGGCCTGGTCCTCAACATTAGAAATGAACCAGAGGGCCAGACCAAAAAGAAATGAGCAAACCATGACACGAAAAATAAGCCTGGCAACTGCTTCACAAAACTCAACTATTAATAATGTTTGTGAAAATACAAGGGGAATTTAAGAGCATGGCAGAATCCCTATTCAAAACAATATCAAATGGCGCTTGGAGATGTCCCACCTACATCTCAGTGCAAAATATGAAAAAATAGATTCCCTTTAGAGATGTCATGCCAACAACATAGTGTGACATGCAGAAATACCTTTGTGAATACTATGTCTCCGACATCGTGCTATGCATGTCGTGAACACATCCACTAAAACAAGAAACTGTAGGAACACCGCATTTATCCACCTTCACTCTTATCAGGCTTCTATTGTGAGTCAGCATGCGTGAATAATTGGCTGATAAGCCACCTCTGGAACTACTTTTGGCTGAATGGATGNGGCAGACGAGATGTGCTCCTTTTTATCGTATTAAGACAGCCAAAGTGAAAATGACAAACTTATTAATCGCCAAACGATGGTCACGTCTTTACTTTCAGTTGCCAAGAAATTCTCAAACCCTTTACTTGTTTCTGGGGCTACGTGCGCGAAATATGATTTGTTGTTGCTAACGTTAAGTGTAGGCCTACTCCAGCGATTCAAGTGCGTGAACACACGCGTGCGCACCACTTCAAAGAACAGCGACAGTCCTAAATGAAAGAGTATACTGGCTTGGCCCTGGTTTATTTGAAAATGAACTCAGATTCCCAGCGGTTATAAAAGACCCAATGTCGGTCCCGGGACCGATATAACCCAGAACTGACGTTTTCTTGTTCCGATGTTTCCCGAGGTCGATGTTCTGTAGATCCTGTATTCTATGCCCGTAGCCAGCTATTGCAACTAAACTGGCACTAGGTGCGAAATTGTCGTTCAAGTTAGCGAACTCTTCATTCTTTTTATAAACCTCCCGGCAACTTTTCGCTCCCCTAACCACCGTCGCCGTAAAATGTTCAGACTCCTATAGAAACAATCTTGTTCCGGCTGAAGCGGGCAGTTACAAACAAAATCTTTCCGGGTGTCTAAAAAGGGTACAATGTAGGTGGTAACGATATCCAGAAAGTGATCCCTTCTAGATGGAGTTTGCCTCGCAAAATCGTATTATTATAACGTTTCATACCATTGCATCATTTTAATATCTTATTACCGCAAACACTGAGGTTAACGACTATGCTCACGCACAAGCCCACTCCCTACCTTTAAAGTGTTTCATAATAAGCACTCACTGATCTATTAAATGTCCTCCCTTAAATTTTGAGATTTTCCAATTTAGCGCCCACAGTTCAAGCTAGCGCCCATCATAGCGCACTACAAACAACCGCGTGTGGTTTAAAATTGTCACGCAGCTTATATGGTGTGTCACTTTCATTTTACACAACTTCAGTTTTCAAAAACGTCTTTTTACAATATGTAAAAACCAAATCCCAGCTTTGTTTTATACCTCGGAAAGAAAGTTAACACTAGTATCGTTTTGTGACTGACCTATTTTTCCCGTACTTGGAAGGTATTGAGGAGCAAACTCGCCATTACCTGAGTTAGTTTGAATCGTTAACGACTTTGATGACAGCCAGGAGCAGGCCAGATCTAACAAAATCCTGGATACTTTTTCAACGGGCATTTCCTCCCTTTTCACGTCGCAAATTTAGCTACTCGAATGCACAAGTCAGTTAGAGAGCACTGATTCAACTTTCATGTCGGCAACTTGCCTTGCGCTCTAGAGTCTTTCAATGGCGGTCGTGAAGAACGGTAAGGCAGACGAGATGTGCTCCTTTTTATCGTATTAAGACAGCCAAAGTGAAAATGACAAACTTATTAATCGCCAAACGATGGTCACGTCTTTACTTTCAGTTGCCAAGAAATTCTCAAACCCTTTACTTGTTTCTGGGGCTANAGTTGGATTTTGAAAATGCGACCTGGGATTTTGGCTAGGTCGCAAAATGCGACCTGGCGATTTTAATAGCGACGAGCCCTGAAAACTGTAAATTTCATAAAAATGAATGAAAAATTCACATAGCTTTCATTTACAAAACTGAAGCAAAGTTTAAATAACGATGTTCATATACCACTTCTCTATAGCACAGCTCAAAACTAGCACCAAGCAAACAGCAAGGCACTGCTGCAACCGGCAAAGTGGTTCTCAGAATTTTGCATGTTATATAGGACTATTGTAGGGGATTCAGCAGTTAACCCAATATGACAAGAACTGTGAACTGACGTTTGTACCTGGCATTCTGTCCTCGCATTGCATCATTCCTTAAGTCTTCTTTAGCTACTTCTCGCATAAAAACATTCATGTATTTTTTAGTCCTTCTTTGTTAAGTTATAACATGTTTGAACATCAACCAATAGCATTTCTGAAATCTTCGTTAAATGGTGATCATCTTTAGGTTTTGAATCGCCAAAATCACCCAACTACAACCGAAGTTACGACACTCTATTCTTTACGAATACACCAATTCACTGTGAGTTTGACTGTGTTCACACGTGGTCTGAAATAAACCTGGTAGATAATATGGCTTGCTTGTTGTCGTAACAGACAGAAGAGTGTGATTGGCAGTTAACAAAGAAACAAGATGTGATCACATGCTCAGGCCCCCCTACGTCTAGTAAAGTTATTGAATGGGAAAACGCTGTCATGATAGCCCCCTATCGTGTGGCGCACTTCCCGACATGGGCAGCGCCGCCCATGGGATCATCGAAACAAGGCACTCTTTCGCATAATATATACTCTCCAACAACAGCTGATATGTAATGCAGTGTCAAACTTCACTGGATAGCCACCCAAGTTAGAGCTATCCAGTACTCTGATTTTCTCAAACAGTCCTTGTTCGTATTTGAAGATACCATAGGCCTAGTGTGGGCTCAGCAAAGTGGACTTCCATTTACCTGAAAGGCTATTCAAGTGAAACAGGCCTATCCTCTTAATTTAATCGTTGCACAAGGCTTTCAGTCCTGCACGCTCAAACCAACATTCGAGGTTTAGCAAATCACAGGTGAATTCCAGCTCCTCATTGTCATCTTCATCACCACTCAATTAGTCGGAGACAAAAAAATCAGTTCCGGTTCCTCTACAGATAGATTTTCTCTGTTAAATAAAGTCGGCCTGCGGCTTTTTAAAAAAACAGTGTAAAGATGGTGTCAGGATGTGCTTTAAGCACTTAATTGCGCACCCAGGGGGGGAACTCGGGGACTCAAAGGACCCCTCCCCCATTTGGTGAAGTGGGCAAAAATCCATCTCAGAGAAACGAAAACTCCGAAAAAAGTAGAAAACGATATAAAAGTCCACTGGGCAGCAAATGCCAAATTCATTCATAGCTCTAAGCATACCCACCGTGAATTTTACTAAAAGGTCCACATTCTCAAAAGTTCGAACCACCTCCCATTTTTAATCTGTGAGGTTTGATATGGTTAAATGTTTTAGTCAATTGGATTCCACCAGCCACTATGTACATGCATGTGCATTCGTGTACATGTTAATTCTAACGCGCGTGTTAAGGTTTCGGCACTGTCACTTTCGGGATGTTTTTGTTGTCGGTACTATGTGTTATAGCAAAGTTAATGTGGCCAAATACTTTCTATACATCGTGTAGTCATTTGGTTTTAGCTCATTTGAGCTTTTGAAGATGACCCATGGGCCTGTGTGATGCTTTACGAGTGAGTATTCTTACGCGCACTGGGTCACTTGGTAATGTTTACAGTGCAATAACATTTGGGGATTCAAAGGAACACTTACACAAACAGCATAAGATCTGGTGGGAGCCTAATAACGGCACACGGCGGAGCACATACGCGGTGATGAGAAACAGACGATTGAAAAGAAAGAGTTTAGCAGAGAAATATGTGAAAGCCAGAAGGCGTAAGATGAATGGGAAAATAACTGTCAAATACCAATGCTATATTTCAACATGTCGATTAAAAGTGAATCGAAACGCCTTAATCTTCGACTTCTCATTAAAAAGTTGTATTCCAAATTCAAAACAGCTGTATGAAAAAAGTTTAATAATAATGATGGCGCCATCTCTTCTCATCCAGAGTGCACGCGTACACTACATATTATTTGAGTTTATCATGGAATTCTGTTTTTTCAGATTTCTCGTAGATGGACTGTTCTAAGCCCCGTGGCACGCGTACACAGCCACGAAATGGAGAATGCGCTAAAGTAAAAAGCGTCATAGCACTTCGCTTTTTTGTAAATTGAAGTCGGCATCAAACGACAAAACACGGTTTGATCAATGGAAAGCCACCAATTCAAAAAAGTGAGTGAGAAATCACTTGTTCGCTAATACTCCCATCACATCGGAGGTACGGTGCCACTGAGGTGCTTGAACGGCATAAACCGCAGTGACACCGCCATGATCACCGCGGTTCCGCAGTGGTTTCGCCACTGATCGTAGTAGCACCGCGGAAAACTGCCAAAACCACGGACCTTCGCGGTGGCACGACGGATACTTTGAACTTGTTCAAAACTTCCGCAGTGCCGCTGCGGGTTGGGCCAATCCGCAGTGGGATCGCCGCGACACCTTACAAGGACCGTAGCAGCACCTCCATCACCGCCGTGCTTCCACAGTACAACCGACGTGCAATCGCCGAAAATGTAGACTGGCCACCCTACGGCGATCCCATTGCGAACACATGTGTGATGGGTAGGGGAAAACCGTACACTACTGGCGTTGTCACTACGGTGATGGCGGTTTTGACCAAAAACGGTAGTGGCACCGTGGCTCTGGTGTGACAGGGGTATAAAATGCCAAAGAACTGTAACCTCCACTTACTACATGGATATTTGACTCCTATACATACAACTGTCTGAAGGCTCTGTTTTTAGAACTCTAACAAATTTGGCCCGAGATACACTGAACGCAGCATATCATCAACTGCATGAAGTCTGTTTTAAAGAAGTTTGAAGTGGTGAGATGGTTTCAATTAATTGTCAGGTTTTTAAACTCATCCGGCCATCTGATATGTCTATACAGATAATGTAAGATGATTGGCAGATCAAATGTTAGCTAATATTGTGCAGTCGAAGCAGTTCTCATGAAAGGGATGGATAACATTTTTGAAGGCATTGAATACAAGGTAAATTTAAAGACGAGCGCACACACTGTATAACTAAAACGCGCTATTTGTATAAATAGACCAACCAAGTTTAATCTGCGCAAGCTTGAAAACGACAGTTTTTGAGCCTAAAGTACTGCATTGACTGATATGCGAGATTTTCTCAATGATTGTCTCATCTTCATTTTTATGAAATTGCATTATTACGGTCTTTATGTTTATTTAGGGGCTCTGAAAAAGCATGAGCTACTCGTGACCTTTCCAATTTTTGAAATCTAGAATTCAAATAGATGCATTCTAGTACTTTATTGTAACTCTATGTGACGGACGCAACTCATGATACGTAGGTTGGATTTTCTTCTTAAATTGTTGCAAAACTATTCCGTGATCAATTTTTTACATTGATGGACATCGCGTCGACTATTGTTCTATCCATATACGAGATATATCTAATTTTTCATTAGAATTTATTTTAATCCGGAACATGTGAAACGTAGCTACTTAGAAAAGAGTATCCGTTCATTAAGTTATGTAGTTAATTTTGAAATGGCTTTCATACCAGTAGGTGTGGCCATTTGCCACAGTTTTGACTTTCATACAATTTCGGCCTCACCCATGTATGAGATTTAATTCATTTAATCAGGAATTGTGAAAAATAGCTACTCAGAGAACAGTATCCTGCCTGCTTTAAGTACCGTACAGCACACATCACGAATTTTTGGCCGCCCGGTCGGAAATTGGTCGACGACTAGCCGTCGACCGGTCGGCTAATTTGCCGACCGGTCGGCTAAAAATTAGCCGACCGGCAGCCGCCCGCAGTGCCGACTCATAAGGCGACTCCCCAGCCGACCCTTCAGCCGACCCTTCAGCCGACCGGCCATCAGCCGACCAGCTGGTCGGCTGCTATTTTTAGGCTAGAGTAGCAGTTGCGTAATAGGTTGTCAGGCTGATACCACTTTG
>NMRA01000725.1:92375-167024 GCA_002633005.1 Phoronis australis | reverse complement strand
CAAATGCAAATTCGGCAATACCAAATACGAAAACACCATGAAAAATACCTCAATACTGCCGCTCCCTGGCTCTCCTCACTGACGCCAAATATGCACTGCCACAATGTGAGTAAATCGAGTCAGCGCACAACACTTATACTGAAAAGAGGGTCAGGTCATATGCAAATTACATTCAGTCCATTCAGTCATGAATATACACGTGACCATGATGAGCCAACCGGAGCAAATAAACGTGAAGTATCTTACAAGGTCATTAATAAAAAGAACACCACCACGAGCATACTTGTTAAAGTAGATAGATTTTCTGTCTATTAGTATTTCATCATTATGCCATAAACTTGTTGAGAGTAAATCATTCGCATATTTGTGGGGCTGTTTACTTATGAGAAAAGACGAGTTTCTTAGAAGTTCGTTCCAAAAAGGATCGATTACTTCAGTATGGTACTTAATAAAAAACATTATAATATTTGACTTTGCAATCCCTGTTTCAAGTTCAAACAATTTCACCCATTTTGATTTCGATGTAGTAAGCTTTTTATCCATGAAATTTATAAAGCCTTGAAAGGTGTATTAGTGACGTCACGCGGCCGACCCTGGAGGTGCAAGAATAGAGGCAGTTTTCTTCAGGGTAGGACGAGTTATCATATGTATGACATTGATTTTGGTCGAAAACCAGTCAATACGTAAATGTCATGTTGGTCGGGTGACAAACATTTCATGTCGACATGATCAATAAAATATGAATATCTTCGACTATGGCGGCCTGCTCAAGCTCGTGAACCACCAGTTATCGTGATGGACATCGATTGTTTCTACAGCCATGCCCTCAAGTTATACGGTCTACCCGGCCAGGCATAGCTTTATATCGATATTAGGGCCTACAGGAACTCCGAAACTTAGTAGTGGATGCAAAGACAATGAAGCAAATATTTTATTACCCTATTCACAGAGAAGTCCGGTTTTTCTTTTTGTCCATTCAGCGCTGTCACGTTGTTGTGAAAATTGATTTATCGATCAAGTAACGTGCACTGGCCGGTGAAAGAACCTGTGTAAACATTCATTGTGGGTATTTTTAAACAAAAGAATCTTGCTAATGAGGCTAGTGTTCACGTGCGTCCCTTGCAATACCAAAGTCTTGCTTGTCTACCAAGAAATTAGGTCAATACAACGCACAGTAAGTTGCCATGACGCACCACCCAAGGCTCAAGAAAATCGTTTCCAAGAAAAACGTGTCTTGTGATTAGATCAGTCTGCCAGTCGGAAGACGCTGTAAATAAGTTACTACCCTTCTACTTGGGCGATTATTCTGGCGAAACTTGTAAAGGAAAAAATATAAGGTTAAATTTCGTACAGCCGACAGGTTTGTGATCTGGTCCTTTTTATTAGTTCGGACTTTTTGACAAGCGAGTAAATTAGCTTCGGTCTTGTTGGGTTTTCCATTGTACATTTTCCAGTGTTATACGGTATTCAACGAAAGATATTCACCGAATTTTATGAACGGCCACGGTCGTAACTACTAAAACGTCGTTGGCACGTCATCACGAAGGCGACTGTGCATTTAGAGCGGCGAAGCATTACTACTGATGTGTACGTGATCGTAGTTCACATTCAAGCTTAACCGTTTGCTTGTCAATAAAAATCCAGATACGATCGTATTACCTAAGGCAAGGTCTACGGTCTTTGACGAAAAGGGGTCCTGTATTAACAAACGCCACCGACTGTATATTTTTAGCGACTACTAAGCTTTTCACTGAGGACAACCAGGAAACTTATCGCTTAGGACACGGAGGCCATCATGGCGTCAGGCCTATTCCGCAATATGCAGGGTGAGTAAATGGGATTTATTGTCGATGTTGTGTTAGCCCAGTACTCCCACAGTGCGCAAAACACAAACACTGGACGAAAAAAAAAATGATTAAATTGTCCAAAATTTCCCGGTTTTTTAGACAAACTCACTTTCACTGTTGGTGTATGCAACCACCAATATATTTTTATTCTAAGTTAGCCGTTTTCACACTGTCTAGTTCTTGAAGTTACATTTACTGCTTCTAGCGAATTCTTCTGGCTTGACATTTTGAACGTATATTTCTGTTTTACCTTGTGTTGCCGAATTTGCAAACTGAGTAACACCATTTTTGAATTCGGCGAAAGAAATGCCGTTGTTCGAAAAATCAGTCTTAACTACGTCATAATGGCATTGAACTCATCACGCAACGCAAATTGTTGTTTTAAAGTAATTTTGTCGCATTCTTAATGTCAAAACATCACATATTCAGCAATTTAAAATCATTTATTCCACAGATGTAGTTAGCATAACACGTCACAATATCTATTAAGTATGAACTTCGAATTCTTACTTATTTTCATATGTGTGTAGATTATTATATGGCGAAGTCGTTATCCCCCGTTATCTAGAGCCCGAGTGGATTTTGGAGAATTATCACCCGAGTAGCGTTAGCCCCGAGGGTGATAATTATACAAAATCCACGAGGGCTCTAGATAAGGGGGATAACGGCTGAGAACATGTAATAATCTATTTAACGAGAAACATTGCAATGAATCGATTTACCTTTCTCGACTCGCCTAGGCTTGTAACTACTTTCTACGTCAGAGGCCCGGTGTCGGATGTCGTTACCTTTTAAGAAAAGCCGAGCTATTTTTGTCAAATAATGCTTTTACACAAAACCAATTGAAAACTTGAATAAAATAGAAATAACTTGAATTTATAAATTATGGTTTACCTACTATTATAGCTTAAAACACATTTTTTTCACGCTAAGCTTCGACCGGGAAATTATCGTCTGCTAAAGTAGGTTTCCACTGGTAACCGAGTATAATTCTCAAGTCAAAGGATCCCGACGACACGACGATACCCGCATTCAAACTGGAGATCGGTGATTTACAAGTGAGAGAACATGAGAGAAAAATTTCACTGAATTAAGATATCGTTTTTATGGAAATTATGCGTCTTATTTTTCATAGCGTATAAATACAGTACAATGCGGTTTGTTGAACATGGGATTATTGCGCGTGCTCATATAAAGGAAAATGCCACCCCATTTAATTAGTCTTTTTTGCCGTCTTAATCGGTCTATATCCACATCGCCTCGCATACAATCGACCTTACCTTGCCAAGAGGTGTCGCGTTAACCTGTGAGGAAGGTGAGAAACGACGCTAGCGACGTCAGTGGTTCATATGCAGAGTGAATGCCGCTATGTTGCGGTGCGCCCGCATGTCTGAACAAAGCAGTTGCGAGAAAAGCGGGTATATCGTTTTTTTTACTTCCTCGAGAGTCCGAAATGCTTAGGAAGTGGCTCATGGTAGTGAAGAATGAAATGTACGCTGTAAATAGCAAGTATGAGGCCGTGAAACCTCTCCGTGTCTGTGGCCTGCCGACGTCCACAGTGCCTGACGATCGAATGCCGGCTTACCAAATAACTCCATACGTTCCGTTGTCTGAGCTTGTTCACGGCGCCTCTTTTGTATTTCTTCATCACTGTATTCCTGTTCGAATTGATAGCCTTTAAAACTTAACGATCCACCTGCGAAGTCGGGACTGATGAGCTCTAGCTCGTCCTAGGTCGCGATTGCGAGTTGCCATGTTGGCGTTGATTACTGAGCGTTCTGTTTCAAAATGAATTATTCTCACCCTAACCAATACTTATATAAAACTTAAACAAAGTTTGTCACATTAGATGCAAATTGTAATGCCTGTGGAGTGTTCGTGAGTGCAAATGATTTGAGAAGCCAGAAATGAATAAATCACTGCGTTATCGGCTTTAGGTGCAATAAAACTAATTGACGGGACACCGAGGCCGTGTGAGCTCATGCTAATTTAGTGTTTGCTGGCAGAAACTGTTGTGAAACAACTCGATTTCCATCCCACGGCCAGGTGTTAGGGTAATCTTTATTTACATTGACATTACTCAAACAATGATTGTCAATGTACAACTTCTGCCCTGACGGTGCTGAATTCGCGGCCCCCGACGAGTAAGTAGATTTGCAGTTTCGTGGCTAATTCACCAACATAATCAAATGCACATTACTTTGGCTCACTACTTATAGTATTTTCTTGACTGGAAGTTTACTTTCCACTGAACTTTGGCTGGTTTATGTTCGTGATGTCTGATCAGTTTCCAAGCCACTGGTGGGGATAACTAGTCAATCCGGCCGGCCGCGACAGGCCTGATCGGCTCCGAGCCACTGGCCAGGATAACAAGCGTTTTGTGTTTAGAACTCAAAAAATCACAAGTCTAAACAACACAGATCTAAGTTCTTCTGTCTGTATCTCACGGAAAATACTTCGAAATTATCTCCGAACAGACCCCAAACTCCTGCTACGGACCTTATTGCCCTGCCGAACTTTGTAGGCTACGGTGTGTCCAAATACCAATAAATCCGTAAGAGCGAAATGAAACAACACGTTTTTATAAGAACTCGGTGTATTTTTAAGGGTTTTACATCGAAGTTTGATGATTTATTGGTGTTAAACGATGAATTCAAGCGATAAGCTGACACCAGTAACCCATGTTGTGAACTGCTGAACAGACTGCGTGTGAAACCGATGACGTCATTGAATAATTTCAACACCTCCGTCTGCCGTCAGGTAACGCAACCGTACGTGTCCTTATGTAGTAGAACTACTCGATCTAAATTGATACAAATTAGGTTGTTGTTTGGGTGGCATGCTCCTTTAAGTATTCTATTTTCACGCTTGGTGACGTCACCCGCTGATTGTCGTAGTGGTAAAGTCGGTGACCAGAAACTCTTGAGGCCCGGGTTCGAATCCGGCCTCGGTTTCCCGCCAAAATGTTACCACATACTGAACGAGAAACATTGCAATGAATCATCTACCTTTCTCGACTCGCCTCGGCTTTGTAACTACTTTCTACGTCAGAGGCCCGGGGTCGGAGGTCGTGACCTTTTAAGAAAAGCCGAGCTATTTTTGTCAAATAATGCTTATACTCAAAACCAATTGAAAATTTAAACAAAATAGAAATAAAGTGAATACATAAATTAAGGTTTAGCAACTATTATAGCTTACTACACATTTTATCACGCTAAGCTTCGGCCGTGAAAATATCGTCTGCTAAAGTAGGTCACCACTAGTAACTGACTATAATGCTCAAGTCAAAGGTTCCCGACGACACGATACCCGCATTCAAATTGGAGATCAGTGACTTACAAGTGAGAGAACACGAGAGAAAAAAAAATCACTGAATTAAAATATCGTTTTTATGGAAATTATGCGTATTATTTTTCATAGCGTATAAATGTCGGTGGAATGCCGTTTGCTGAACATGCGATTGTTGCTTGTGCTCAATTAAGTATTCTATTTTCACATTCGACGACGTCAGCCGCTGAGTGGTGTAGTGGTAAAGTCGGCAACTCGAAACTTTGAGGCCCGGTTTCGAATCCGGCCTTGGTTTCCCGCCAAAATGTTATCTCACTAGTGAGATAACTTTATGGGTTATTACACGGTTGTATCTGCCATTCGACGCTAATATTGTGGAATAAATGTTACTATACGCTGAGGGAATTTGGTAGAAAGCCAGGGAGTGTAAGTAAGCGCGTAAAGTGTAACCCGGGATTACAGTTGGATTTTCAAGTGACTATTGTTGCACTTTCATAAATGAAATGTGCTTTTCCCGACATACCTGCAACTATATTGATGAAAAGCAATGTATGTATACACGAACCGTTTGCAAGCTATACAAAGACCTAAGTTTCAAACTGAATGTGCATATGAGAGCCAAAAGCTTTGATTGAAATGGAAATAAAAACTGGGGTCGTTTTTTATCAAGTTCTAACATATCTATAAGTCACCATTACTAGTAGGTATTTACGTGTATGGCAGAAAGTGTATAATTTAACCCTGGAAGAAAAATCGAGGGCATTACCCTACATGGAATGGCTCGGTACAAATTGGTGCATTTCCTTCAATCATTCACTTATTTCGAATGGTGAACTTCTTGCAGATTTTGGCATTCTACAGCCGAGCCTAATAGAACAAATGAGGTCAATTTTGGACCAGTATCCAGATGACGGCCAAATACTCAAGGTAGGAGATAACCTATTGAGCAGAGTAAGCTGGAGTTAATTTTCTAGGTATGACTGTGAAAAGAATTTAATTACTTGAACGAAAAGGAATTATACGTTTTTCAAATTATATATTTGACTTTTGTATGAACTGAAAATTATGTTTAAATTACTCGATCAAACAGGTCCAGTTCATTTAAACCAATTTTCACAAATTTATGTCCTTTTGACGGAATATAAGTTAAATTTTTGTCATGATAGTCGTAGTTTGCAAAAATGCGTGAGTAGTAGCCTGTTTTTGGCAGGTGCAGACGAGGTGTTTTTTTACTAAGCTGTCCATACACTAAAGCCATGGAGAAGTCAACTGGCAGTACCTGACTTCAGCTCAGGGTGCCGGCTAACATGTTGTTGGTGCACGGATGAACCAGATATAAAATTCCCATTAAAAGGTAGGGCACGCATTTGCATGCTCCTACATATACCTGGAACTTCTAATACTAGGTCAACCCAAAACTAATTCCATGCAAGTATATTCACAAAAATTTCCAAGAGCATGCCCATGGACGTATTTTTGGTAGTTGTTTTCATGTTTTGAAAATCTTATGGATTGTTCTATAAAATACGTATGTAATATGTTTTAATGTAAGTTTTTTATTTTGTCGAGACATTAAGTTTTGAGATCCCAGTTTCATTAAATGACTATCATTTAACTAGATATTGGATGAATTCGTTGCTAAATAACCGTATTACGTATCGTTCTTTGAAAACAGTCTTCACTGAATAATTAATGATAACTATTTGATTGAAAAGTACGTCATCAAATGTTTGACACAGTTTCCTAACGTAGGCCTACACCCATTTAATCGTAACCTCGGTTACATCTGGTAACTAGTCCCTACTTCTATCTACGTGAGCTTATCAGATGCAAGCAGACAATAGGAAAGCTGGACTGGTTTGCCACCGTCAAACCGATAACGACACGGCCGTATCCCTACTGGCCGATCAATCAATCGCTATACTCATTGCACCGCGCGGGTGAGTTACACTCAGTTCCATGACGATCGATCATTCACTCGCCGGGTTGCGCGGGGCCCCACCACGAACGAGTCACTACACAGAAATCCGTTAATTATTGTGTCCTGCAATTTACTGAACAAGCACATACTTCCCGGTGCAAGACTGAGAAATTTGCTGCCTCGAAACCGACTTCATCTGACAATGTTGCAGACGTAGCAGCAACTGCAACATAAAATAACTCTTGAGTTCGACAACTGATTGTATCAGTAAGGGTTTTGCATCGTTGTTTGGTGTTTTATTGGTGCAAAATGATAACGTCAGGCGATAAATTTCTTGATTTGTGTCCAGGAATGAACTATGCGACACACAAACCCTGTTGACGCCACGGGCTAATTTTCGCGCCATCGCCTGCCGTCTAGTGTCAGGTAAAAGAACTGAACGTGGTGTTACCAGGAGGAACTATTAGCCTAGCTGAATTGATGCAAAATGCATAGTTTTGGTGGAATTCTCCTTTAAGTGCGCAGCCATGAGGAAAACTTGGCATCTGATTGGTCGTTCGTTGTTAAGCAAAACTGCGCCTACGCCGGACACGCCTCAGTTATAGCTTCTGATGTGTTGTTTAAACAAAATTACAGGAGTAACTAAGTTTGATTGTGCTGACGTCGCTCTTTAACACATTTGATTCTTTAAAATTTTATACAGCCAATTAGGAACCAAGTTACGCTCGTCGTCTACGTGCAAAATTTGACTTGAAAAACAACCCAGAAGTCTAGTTACACTAGTAGCTATATAGGCGCGTAATTTTGCGTTAAACCAATTTTAGTGCCTATGAACAACCAATCAGAAGTCAAGACACATGCGTAACTTTTGCTTAAAGTCCTGCTCTCACACGTTGTTAACCCTTATTACATGGCTAGAGAATGTTACAAGGATCCAAGAAGTACCTACCACATAACTAATACACGATCCGTATTCGAAAAAGTTTAAATGAACGCGCCACTCACGATTCGTACCCAAAGAACCACCGCCATTTTGAACTTGCCGCGAACCAGGAAGTACAATTCATTCAGGAACCCAGGCTAAGAAAACACCGTCAGTGTGAATGGACGAGTGCCTGTTATCGAATTTGCTGAAAAAATGTGGCGAATAAATTTTGATAGAAATTATTTTGCCGGACTCGGGACCGCAGCCTATTCTGAGACCCGGTGCGGATCGAGACAAACACTGGCGAATGGTAATGGCATGCGGTTGCAAGCCGTTTTGTCGAATTAAAATGTTCAAATCATAAATGCCGTATATATTCAAAGGTAGTTTCAGACACTTGCACAAAATTACGGGCTGGTAATATCCTGTGTCACACTGCCGCGGCAGCCCTTAGCTGGCCTCAGTGCCAGCTACCAGTATGAAGACTACCGTCAAAATACAGCTAGCTTGTTAGCAGGCCCCTACAGCTTTGAGCCAAGGCTACCCTTAGGCTTACCTGGTCACTGGCCACACCGCTCGCTCAAACGAGGTTTATTTAGAACTTGGGTACTGTGCAAAGTTGTTGGCTTTCAACAGAGATTTTCCCAGACTTTGTATGAGCGCACCAAGCTTAAAAAAATGGGGGGCTGGAATTTTTGGGAATGTCTATCTTTTACTACACGATTCACTGGGTATGTTCAAAGTTATGAACTGCGGACGCTAAAGTTTGGTACTTCCTGTCTTCTAGTGGAATATCGTCTCGTTTTCTACTGTTTTTCGGAGTTCGTGTTTCTCTGACTGAGGCAGAACTTTTTCCATTTCTCCAAATAGGGGGCTCGTTCGAGCACATAAGTATGACAAGACCAATACAAAATGTTATCATTTTTTATTCATTAAGCCAAAATGATTAAAACTTTTAACATAATACGTATTAACTTAAAATGCACAATACTTTATAACATTTAGCATTACAAACACTATTCAACAGCAAGTTTCCATGATATGAAGTGAACATACATGTAACTATTACCCTGGTGACGGAATAGTGTTTCCTTACACCAGAATTTGACAAGCCTCATTTAAAAAATATGAAGTTGCAAGGAACAAGAATTGGAGGCTTGAAGCTTCACAATCCAACATAGCTGATTTCTCAAATTAAGATTATTCATATTGTTGACTGATAACTTGAATTAAAAAGCAATAAGTTACAAAACATGACTTGAAAGCAATTGAGACTTAAAACTTAAAAAATATGAATCATTTTGTGATACCTAATCAAGCCTTGAACAGCAGTTGATAATCAAACAAAAAACCATTTCAAAATTATTTCAACTATATTTTTAGCTAAGTGTAAGATCACCTGAATGGGAAATTCACAGTAAAATAAGTCGAATTATCTTGTATTTTTGCACAATAAACACGAAAATTGAACAAAGTTCCTTTTTTGTAGCAACGTTTGCCAAAATGTATCAACGTTAAATCTACACAAATTACAAAGTAACAGGTTGAACATGCCTTCCAGTTCAGCAAAAGTCGCCATGTTGTCGGTGCCGCCAGAAATGAGACGAAGTCCAACGGGAATTGTTAGCAAATTTATCACTTAATGAGTAGCAACTGCGAGGCTGAAATTTGGTGAACACTGTTGAATCGTGCAGAATAGTAAGTAAAGATATGTCTCACTAAATTTCACCGTAAATTGTTGGCGAAAACAATTTACAGTAACACAAAGTTTTAAACTCGTAAATTATACCGCTGTCCTCCAATATGGGCGAAGCGATCCAAACAAAGTGACCCAAATTTCGCCACAAAAATTGCAATAACTTTACACTGCTTTCCCCGATTTTGATACTTTTTCGATTTTTACTGAGTGGAATGCACTACGTTCCCGATGATAGCAAAGTACTTTTTCAAAACGAGAAAAAAAATCAAAACGGAAAAAAATTGGTTCGACTCATATTGGTTCCTAGGTTCGACCGCCCTACGTAAAGAACTAAACACCAATGCTATTTTAACATAATAAGTACGCGTAACATTCCACTAACTACAA
This sequence comes from Phoronis australis, assembly GCA_002633005.1. Classification (NCBI taxonomy): domain Eukaryota; kingdom Metazoa; phylum Phoronida; family Phoronidae; genus Phoronis; species Phoronis australis. The sequence continues at coordinate 156,957 of NMRA01000725.1, read as the reverse complement.
ACTATAAATACACTACACACACAAACGAATCACGAGGTATTATTAATAAAACAAAATAATGAAGACTTTTCGAGCAAGCGATTGCACATTCAGTTACAAGAAAAAAATGGCGGCGTTCAGGAATTTGCTGAAGAAATGTGGCGAATAAATTTTGACAGAAATTATTTTGCCAGACTCGGGACCGCAGCCTATCGGACCCGGTGCGGATCGAGACCAGACACTGGCGAACGGTAAATGCATGCGGTTGCAAGCTGTTTTGTCGAAGTAAAATGGTCAAATGATAAATGCTGCATGAGTTTCAGACACTTGCATGAAATTACTGGCTGGTTAGTCCTGTGTCACACTGCCACGGCAGACCTTAGTTAGCACCAGTCACCAGCTACCAGTGAAGACTATTGTCAAATACAGATTGTTAGTAGGCCTATACAGCTTTGCACCAAGACTACCCTTAGGCCTAACTGGTCGCTGGCCACAAACACAAAAACAAAAACACGAAAATTAAACAAAGTTTCTTTTTTGTAGCAACGTTTGTCAAAATTTATCAACGTAAAATCTTCACAAATTACAAAGTAGCCGATTGAACATGCCTTTCAGTTCAGCAAAAGCCGACATTGTAGGTGCCGCCAGAAATGAGACGAAGTCCAACGGGATTTGTGAGCACATTTATCACTTAATGAGTAACAACTGCGAGGCTGAAATTTGGTGAACACTGCTAAATCGTACAGAATAGTAAGTAAAGATATGTCTAACTAAATTTCACTGTAATTTGTTGGCGAAAACAATTTACACAAAGTTTTAAACTCGTAACTCATCCCGCTGTCCTCCAATATGGCCGACGCGATCCAAACAAAGTGACCCAAATTTCGCCACAAAACCTGCAATAACTTTACAGTGCTTGCCCCGATTTTGATACTTTTTCGATTTTTACTGAGTAGAATGTACTACCTTTCCGATGATAGCAAAGTACTTTTTCAAAACGAGGAAAAAAATAAAACTGAAAAAATAGGTTCGACCCATATTGGTTCCTAGGTTCGACCGGCCTACGTAAGGAACTAAACACCAATGCTATTTTAACATACTAAGTACGCGTAACATTCCAAAAAACACAACGACCACTAACTACAAACTATAAATACACTACATATGCAAACGAATCACGATATATTACTAATAAAACAAAATAATGAAGACTTTTCGAGCAAGCCATAGCACATTCAGTTACAAGGAAAAAATGGCGGCGTTCAGGACAAGTTCCTGAACTGATGAGCCGGAAATGTGGGTACGGAAATAACCGATGACAACCGGTAATTATACGCTCACAGAGAAGGGTCAAATACTGTTAAAAATCGCTTTTGGCAAGAAAGGCGAAAAGAATATAAAGAAAGGGTGTCGAAAATAAGAATTTATGTAGTAAGTATTTTCGGATACTGGAACCACATGGGCAGTTTGAAAGAAGGACTTTAAATGGTTATTAAATGGACACAAATACAACACTTTCTTCATGTCGGTTCTGAATCATTAGTAGAAAATCAGAGTAATGAACTGTCGGAGTTTTGGTTTCGGAATTTTGCACATTCGAAGTAGTGAACTTTCGACGGTAGCGAACCTTCGGAGTAGTGAGCCTTGGGACATGTAACCTTGGAAATCTTTTCCATCAAAATTGTTGCTCGTATGACTAATCTGCGAGGCTGTGCACCATTGTCATTGATTTACAAGAAAAGACTTTCTTCATTGACCAAAGTTTTAATTAGGTCTAGACTTGCCTTATAATGCGAACATTCGGGGATTTCTCAGAGCAAGAAAACGCAGTAGCTAATTGAATGATTTTTGAGAAACGACAGAGTAGTCAGTGAACTTACCGTCGGCGTGTACTGAATTTAAAAGAACGGAAACGCACACAAGTGTACACGCATGCATGTCAATCCACCAATCCACAATCAAAGTGAACGCTTGATGAACAAGATATTTGACGATCACTTTCAATTCGAAATTTGAAAATGCCTGAACTTTATCCACACTATGCTAGAAAATACACCAAAGTAGCAAAAAACAAACTCAATTTCTGCTGTTTTGTTTCTTGGTCGATTTTAAGGCATTCACACCGCACTACTTTTGGGGACCTATCTCAATGCTATATAGTTTGGCTTAAGCATACACATTTACTTCTAGAATCCCTTGTTACCCAAGGCCTATGGTATAGAGATCACGCGCTTTCAATGCCAATGAATAACATAAAGCCTCCTGTAATCGTCATCTACGCAGTCACCACTCGGGCCGGATACGACCCGATGGTTATGTGAAGCGCTTTAGATCGGAAGCATATTAAAAATTAATATTAACTTGCTTATGATTGTGGTTAGTAGAACTAGTAGCTACAACAATTTTGTTGTCCATCTAAATCATATTTTATCCTATCGGATAGGCTAGGGCTGGACCTTTTCCTCTGAGGGGGGGGGGGTTCGATCGAACTCCCCGAACTCCCCCCCCCCTGGCTACGAACCTGGGCCTTTATTGTTTTATACCTCTGGTCAAAGCATATCACTTCAAAATATCTATCCAGTTCCCCAAAAATGACTAAAATTGATGAAGTTCCTTTCATTATCAGCAAGAAGTAACTAAGTTTTTAGAACTCGAGTCAGCAGTAGCAGCCAAACTCTCTACCACTGAGCCAAATCCTACGCGTTGGGTAGCGAAGTAGTTTAGTGTGGTGAAGACATCGGCTTTCGTTTTAGCGAATGTCTTGCAGACAACGGCGAGAATTGGCGATTTGTAATAGAATCACAAAAACACAACGAATTTTGTTGTTTTATAGCTGTGGTCAGTGCTAACGACTTCAAAACGTCTATCCCATTGAACAATAATCCCGAAATTACGTTTGTCGGTTGTTATGAGACAACGTCTACGCTAACATTTGAGGTTTTGTTACTCCAACGCTTAAAGCGAGCCTGGGCCAGAGTGTGTCTCAGTAACCTGTCTTAATCGATTCACAAATTAATGCTCGTGACTTAGCTGCGAGGCTAGGGAAAACCTATTAGCTAATTTATCTTATAATGCATTGATTTCAAAAATTCAAAGACGGTTACTGTTCACTTTTCAATTTTATAAACAGCCATGTACATGTAGATAGTTTGCCTTACTTATTGTTGGTTTTTGACTTTGCAACTCGTACGCTAAACAAGCGTATTGTTTTACGACGACAGTTATCTCATCCAGCACATACAGCCAAGCCCATAAAAAGCAAATAGCACCATCAAGCCCGGCTGACTTCAATGTCGTCATCATCGGCCACAATTAGAGTTTGTTATCCTTTACGTTTTCAGGAGCTAATTCAAAATGCTGAGGATGCCAAAGCAAAGACAATCAAGTTCTTATTTGACAAGTCGACTTTTCCAACAAATACAGAATACTTACTTCATCCAGAACTTGTGCACTTTCAGGTAAGACATGTGAAAAAAATAATGGTACATGCAGTTGAAATGCCATTTAGTTATCTCTAAACAGTTTGAAATAATTTACGAGTACCCTGCGAAGGGTCACCATATCAATATTGGCACTCACATATCATAACTGTTACACCTTTTCGTTTACTGCACGAACTGACCGGGCAAAGATGTTGTCCAACTCCGTGCGATATCGTAACTTTGGTCTCGGTCGATACGCGTAATAATCACGGGTGAGAAACAACATGACGGCAGGTCCTCTTAAATCGGACCGCCTCACCCAAAACAGGACCTCCGGGGATCAAATGGGACCGTCGCACCATAAAATGGGACTGACGCACCTAAAAACATGACCGCCCCACCAGAAAACAAGACCGCCGGGGACTGAACATGACCGCCGGGGATTGAAACCGCATATTGCCCGGCGGTCCTCTTTTATGGTGGGGCCGTCATGTTTTTAGGTGCGTCAGTCCCATTTTCTGGTGCGACGGTCCCATCTGATCCCCGGAGGTCCTGTTTTGGGTCAGTCCGAATTAGAGGACCGGCGGTCATGCTGTTTCTCACCCGTAATAATGTCTTGCGGAATATTACTTCATGTACGCCACTCTCGGTACGTTTTGTGTATTTATCCCAAACGCGTTGAATCTGTCGAGGTAATTACGGCCATGTAATAATGTTTTCCGTATTTACCTCCCGCACTACTTCAACAGCGACCTCTGACATTGAAGGTTCAAAAGGTAGGTCAATGTCGACTCGACGTCGTTATCCGGTTAGATCATCAAACTTTCGGAAGATTGTTTAAAGTAATACAATTGTAGCAGTGTAAATACTACTCAACATGCAACCAGGTCTTAATCGTAACAGGACAGATGTTAATTATACGGCAGTTCTGTCTCAGTTTTCAATTGCAGCTAGCTGTATCTACAGACTGTCGTATATTTAGCATACAGCTTTGTACCAAGGCTACAGAATCCGTAGAAATGCGACAACGTACCTGCAACAACACTAAAACAGGCATATTCGCCGGAGCTGTCACCAACGGTGGCACTTTTAATATCTTCGTGAAAGCAGACGACGTGTAGGATACGCGCTCCGGTCAATGACCTAGTTTCATGAATGAGTGCAGCTCTACACGATGTGGATTTTACAATGTTATAAATGTTCTTGTTATTTATTTATTTTCGAAATATGATACAAGTTCAGTGCACGATAATTGTCGTTTTCACACTTTTTATCATTTTCAAGTAATAAACCGCTTTCTTTTACTATAGTAAGTTAGCAACATAACGCGCACGTACATGGGTTGTGATTAGCCATGCAAACAGTTAGGGTGAAGTATTTATAAAATGCCGAAAGAAAACAAAAGAAACTCACGGATTCGGTGCGTATGGGATAAATACAAAACGTACCCATGCGTGCACTCAGGGGGGGGGTCAAGAATTCAAGCTCCCATATTGAAGGATGGGTGCGCGCATGGTACCTCGAGTGACGTACATGACATAATATCCCAACCGACATTATTCCGCGTATCGACCTCGAACTGCGGTCTCGGTGGATACGCGGAATAATGTTTCGTAGGATATTTCATGGACGCCACGTTCGGTACGTTTTGTGTATGTATTTGACGTTATGTAACAACAAGCCAAAGCAAATGACAACAAAATATTGCCGTAATGCAAATAAGTTCATATATATGGAATAAATAGGTTATCCTACAAACATAGGAATACCACTGCGATATCCTATCTCAAAGTTATTTAATCTGGGAGTGTACCAATTCGACTGCCGACCTCGTTGGGACATTCCCAGATGGCAGTAGTATTTCTATGTCTGTGTGATAACTTATGTTTACATACACGCATACATACAAACGCACACACACGCGCGCGCGCACACACACCCACACGTGCACACAAACACCCACCTACCCACTCACACAACCAAACACAAACACATGCACACACACACACGCACGCACGAACGCACGCACGCACGAACGCACACACGCGCATGCAGTATATATATTGTATATGCAAATGGTTTCAATATGGGGTAATTGATTGACGTAACTCGGCAAGTCACGAGAACCATGTAGTCAAGTTAATTAATCTGTCATGCAGCCTAATGCTGTTAATTTTGACCTTTACATCGTCGACAGCCTCCGAAGCTTACGCAGCTGTGTAGCAAAACTAGAATGCTGTCACGCCATGACAGTCCTGTTTCATGATTACCATGTTTACTGAACCGGTCCCTACATCGAACGCGAGCAAGAATATGTCCTTCTCTGAAGATCTGCCACCTGAGACTTAACGTGCAACAGCGCACTGTAACTTGAAAGCGTCAATAACGTTTGGATGAAAGACGGGTTTTATGTTTACTTTTCAAATCTCAGTTGTAACTACTTCATAGAAAAATTGTCGTTTGGTAGAACATAGCCCCTTTGACGCACTTCAAGTCCCCCACTGGATCTCAACTGTAAATTCAAATGATTTGTATTTTAATTAGAATATGTATTTGAAAAGCACACAAACATGCAAGGACAACCATTAATGAAGATGAAAGTCACTAACCTGCAGTTGCTCTGTCAGATTTGAGACTCCCAAATCGACGTTTTTCTAAAATCAACCCTAAAGCAAAACATGTTTAAATTGAAAGAATGTCCGTGATAAAATTCGTTTTATGAACTTTTGAATAAATCGAATTGTAGATAGTGTGTTTAAATTAGCAAGATGTCGTTTGTGTCATTAAAATATATTGAGAGATGTGCCAATTGCCGGTGTAGCCACGTACTGTAGCACAAGTAAAGCAAGTCACAGAACGAACGCTGGGAAGCAATGCAATATATTCAATTCATGAATGTTCATTGTCATATTGACGCCGAGATAGGTGTGAACTAATAAAGATTCTTGTGTCAACGTGTTTTTCTCTTGATGTGTTTTCAAACGAATTAAATTCTATATTTGAGTATCGTATTCAATTGTAACTTAAAATTATGAGTTATGGAAGCATCTCAAGTGCCAGTGAGCGCACAGTTGGGCAGATAAGGAGAGGGTAAAGAAAGACGGAGGGTGGAAGCTAGAGCTGGTGGAAGGGAGTTTAGAGTGGATCAAGGGTGGGAGCGAGCGAGCGAGCAAGGGGACAGCCATCGCGGGTGCGTGGTGAAAGGGTGGGGGCAGGCAAAAAGGGGGGGTTGGTGCCTTCCTAACTGAGTCTGTTTCTCGCCACAAGTGCGTTTTATGAATTGGATATACAAACCAAACCTAAAATAGCCACTATCTGTACTTTAGGGTCCTGCGCTATACGCCTTCAATGATGCCACGTTTAGTGAGCAAGACTGGACGGGAATTCGTACCATTTATGACAGCTTCAAGAAAGATGACCCGATCAAAGTGGGTCGGTTTGGACTGGGATTCAAATCTGTATTCCACATGACAGGTATTTCGATTGTTTACACATGGCACTTCAGCTTGATTTTTTCAAACAAACCTTTGTTTTTAGATATTTCAATTCAGAAATCGTTTGATTTAAAGATCCTTGATACGGTTTTAAATATGATTGCATTGCATTTCATTGTAGATATGCCGGGTATTCTCAGTGGAGACAAGATTGGCTTCCTTGACCCGCATGAGAAGTATTTTTTCGATGGCATGACAGGTCGTACCACGAAAGGAGCTAGTTGGAATCTGGCTGACATAGGGGATGACATATCGGGGTTTTATTGGCCATTGACTGACCCTAACCTATGCCTCATTTTCAATCAAACGCAGCTTGCGGAAAATTACTATCCCGGCACTTTATTCAGATTCCCGTTGAGGATATCCAGAAACAAGTCAGAACTATGCCCCGATGAATATCCTTTAGATAAGGTGAAACTTCTGTTTGAGCAGTTCAAGCAGTACTCTTACATGTGCTTGCTCTTCCTCTCGTCATTAGAGTCAATAGAGTTGTATATACGCGAGTCTCGCGACCAGCAACCGAAGATGTTTTTCAAAGTGGCACTATCTGAAAATTCCACAAGTGTTAGAGAGAATATGCAATCATTTCTGGCAACAGTTGATCCCAAATCATGGTTGAATGATTCTGTTTGCTTTAGCCAAGAAAAGGCAATTTATTCAGAAGACACCACATCGACAAGAACATGGCACCGATGGCTAGTCACAAGTGCTTTCGCCGGCGGTGATCGTCTGCCTAAATTAAAACAAATGTTTGAAGAAAAGATTTTGTACTATCTTCCCTGGGTAGCTGTTGCAATGTCTCTGGACGGCTCCTTTCAGCCTCAACACCCTCAAGGACACGTGTTCTGTTTTTTACCACTCCCAGTGGAGCAAAAAAGTCAGACTGGTCTGCCTATCCACATAAACGGCTTCTTCGCCATCGATCAGAATCGGCGTCACTTAAAGTGGCCTGATGCTGAGCAACTGGGTGCTGAGTTGACCGATAGGAGTTTACTTTGGAATCAAGCAATGCTAGAAGAGGCTGTACCTCTGGCTTACGCACAGCTCATCTTGGAAGGAACAAGGCTCAATATTCCACAAAACCTCATATATCAGGCAATTCCAAACTTGGAAGTTGTACACAGCAAGTGGGTACCAATGGTGCATAAATTTCTGGATTATGTTACGACTATGCCTCTCCTATACACCAATCAAGGAGGCGGTCGACACGTAACACTTGATGAAGCATTGTTCAGCTTCCTTTCTGATGCTCACAATCCGATTGTAATCAACACCATATTACTGAAAGCTGGCAAACCGGTCGTTTGCGTTCCAGAACATGTTAAGTTTGCCCTGGAAAGATTCAAGAAAACGGTCGTCACTCCTTGTTGTTTTAGAAAAACAATACAGGATATTCAAAACACAGTTAAACAGTTTCCAAGAAATGAAACTCATTGTATGGAGGTCTTGTGCTATGCAGTTGAAGACGGGAATTATGATGAAATTGTCGGTCTCAGGTTGTTGCCGTTGGCAAGTAAGCAATTCACGAGATTTCAAAGCCAACACAGTGAACGACACAAGATTTACATTACAAACAGCAATCACCCGGCGACACTGTTTCCAGGACTTGAATACCGACTTGCCACTCAATGCGTGGACTCAAGTGGGCTACACCTTCTTCATAGGATTGCAAAATCGGGTAAGGCAAGGATTTAATTTAAAAGAATAAAATCAAAACAGGAATATCGACAAAGGTACATGACAATGAAAGTGTTATTGTCGGTCTGAGAAATGGTTTATGAGGCCAGCCTCAGTACGGAATCGAACTCACAACCTCAGCGGTCGGTGTTCAACGCCGTGCTGCGAGAATTGAATTTTAAGCGTATTAACTGGCACAGTTGCCAGCCTTGAGTTCAAGAAATTACTGGCAAACAACGGCGAGAATTGGCAATTTGTAATAAATATAAAACCACATAAGCGGATCATGGTATGTTAAAGCTCTGCCCAGAGCTAATTACTTCACGAAATACATCCAATCCAACAATTATCCCCAAAATGCCTTTTTGCCCATAAAACGGATTATGTGCTTTTAAACTAAGTAAAGGGAATGGGTTATGAATAAAAGGAATTTTGCTTTTATTAAGCTTCTTAATTTTTATGGATAATTATGTTGAATTGCTATGAAGGTATGTAATATATTGGGTGCAAAATAGAACCCCAAGGTACAAACAACTCAAGTTTTTTCAAGATGGACGACTACAAAACTATCCCATAATGCAGTAGCAAAGTACTAGCTACAGAAAAAAGGTGGCAGCTTCATACGCAGTGCCCAATACTCTACAAGGCATTTGCCCCCGACAAATTCACTTGACAATGTACCAGCAGCCATACGTATTTGGCCAAATTTCCTTTTTTATTATTTCAGGCAAAACCAACTTAACGCTGATGACAAAGAATCACGCCGTGGAGCTGCTGACTCTAGTAGCATCTGAGCCTGTGGCTGTAGACATGCGGCGCTGGATTCCCCAGAAAGAGAGATTTCTCACACTGGGTTGGACAGAAACTGTGTGGAACTATCTGGTGAAAATGTTCCCAACAGATCTTTGTAGTATAGAAAAACTGTTTGTCCTGCCATTGCAAACTTGTGATGGGTTTATGTATCTTAAGAGACTGGTCAAGGAGAGCCCAATTATTTACAAGAATACGAAAGAGAGCACTGTCCGCGACTCCGCATTCAGTTTCGTAGGGAATCTGGGTGTTATTGTTGTTGATGGGTTGTTCCCTTTTGTAAAACGGCACCAGATGATACACACATATGTAAATCCCCCATCAGTTTCTGGGTTGTTACGTGCTCTGTCATTCCTCAAGAGAAGTGATGTTATAGAACGGATGAAAGTAGCTTCTCGCCACTTGGTATTCGAATTTCGCTCTGAGGTCGAGAAATCCGATGCCCATACGATCAGTGTGTATCGCGAATTGCTGAGATCTTTGCCGATGTTTAAGGTGACACCATGTACACTTAGTGTCTGTGAAGATAGGCTTCATTCAGTTCAAGAAATTGAAACAATGTCACCTATTAAGGAGGCCCCATTCAGATTCCCAAAGCCAATGATCCTACCTGAAAATGAAAGAACGAACTACTTTTGCCTTTTATTAGAAGTAAAAGAGGTTACCGTGACGGATCTACTCATAAACAGCGTCTTCCCTTGTATCTCCGAGTACTCTGTAAGAGAAGTCGAAGATCTTGTAATTTACGTCATGAAAAATCATATGCAGCTGGTGAACACCAAGTCTAATCTGCGGAAATGTATGAAGGAATATAATCTGTTTCTTCGCAGTGATGGAAAGCTTGTGAAGCTCACAACATTGTTTGACCCGGAGGATCAGACACTTCAACGTCTTTTCTATGGTCAACCAGTCTTTCTTCGGGGTGCTTGTGCTTTGGATGATGTTTTACCACAATTACGCAAGCTTGGGTTAAAGACTTTAAAAGACGTGCAGCCACAAGAAATACTCCAAGCTTCGCAGTTAATAGACAGGCTACCCTACCAAACAGGCGTTAAAAAGGCGTACGAAATTCTCCAATTCCTGCGTACCAGACCTCAATTTCTAACTGAACGAGTTGACGGGACTGCTACTTTGAGACAAGGGTTAGAAAATATCTCTTGGATCCCTGTAAAAACGAGGCCAAGTGAATACCCCGTGTCTCTGAAATGGCATGGAAAATGCAATACGTTTCAGAAACCGTCGTTGTTATATCACGTATCGACGGATAACCTCGTGGGAACCGTGGCGGAAATTGCAAGTGTCGAGATGATTCCTGTAATGTCGAATGCTGACCTTTCACTTGACGTCGTTACTCAAAACCTTTATAACGTGGTTGATGCAATGGACAAAAGTAGCCCAGAAGAGTCGCCAGGTTTGTGTCGGGTAACTCAAGGTATTTACTCGTGTTTACAAAGAGGGCTTGAATGCAATACAATGAAACGGCAACATCTAAATATGTTTAAAGAAATTAGGGTCATTCTCATCGCTGACAGAAACAAGTTTGTAACACCACTTGAAGTCTCTTTTTCCGAAGGTTTTCCACCTTTCCTCTACCAAGTTCCGGCTGAGATGACCCGAGATTTTCGCAAGCTTTTAGAAGCAATGGGTGTTGCCCAAAGGTTCGGTGTTCAACAATACTGCAAAGTTCTTTCTGATATGAAAATATTGTACGGGAATAATTCGTTGCGTTCAGATTCTCTACGTCTTACGAGAGACGTTGCAGTACGTATAGCTGATTCCATGGAAGACCAATCGCTTGATTTCGATGTATATTTGCCAAATGAATCGGAGAAAGTCTTACAGCTGTCATCCACTCTGTGTTTCGATGATTGCTCTTGGATAGCTGATACCAAAATGCCATTTGTATATAATTACATACCGTATCCCGTGGCACGTGTTTTAGGAGTACAGACAAAACGCAGAAAAGTACTGGAAAACGCATCGATTGGAATAAAATTTGGTCAAGAAGAAAAACTTACCAACAGAATTCGAAGAATTCTTGAAGGGTATCCTTCCCAGGTCGACGTATTGAAGGAATTGTTGCAAAATGCAGACGATGCGCAGGCAACTGAGGTTTACTTTTGTCTTGACAGTCGTCAGCATCCGATTGACCGAATATTCGAGGACAGTTGGGAACCATTGCAGGGTCCAGCTTTGTGTGTTTACAATAACAAACCGTTCACTGAAGAAGATGTGCAGGGGATTAGACATCTGGGGAAGGGAAGCAAGGAGATTGACCCCACCAAAACAGGCCAATACGGGGTCGGCTTTAATACAGTGTATCACCTTACGGATACTCCCTCATTTCTTACCAACCTTTCCGGTAAAGGCGAGAGGTTGTTTGTGTTCGATCCTCATTGTAAATATGTTCCTGAAGCCACCCCGGAATATCCAGGAAGGTGCTATGAAGACGTGGAGAAGTTAAGAAACACGTTTTCATCTGTTACTGAATGCTACGACAGTGTACTTCGCAAAATCGGGCTCTCGGTTGATGATGGCACTCTTTTCCGATTTCCTTTGAGAAGCGACAAAATAGCGAAAACATCTGAAATCAAGACAGACTGCACTAGTGTTTCAAACGTTCGAAGCATGCTGAAAGCGTTTCAGAAAGTAGCTCGGACATGCTTGCTTTTTCTGAACAACGTCAGAAAAATAAATCTGTGTGAGATTACAAAACACAGGTCGAAAGTTGTTCCTTTCACGGTTACAGCAAATATTGAAAAAAGCCACGAAATGGAAGACTTAAACAAGTTTAATGATTATACGAGAGCACCATGTTGCTTTGACATTTGGGCTGTCCAATCACAGGAAGTTGCATACGAGATATCGATACATGATTCGATAGGTCTTAGCCAAAGGTGGCTCGTTGTTCAAAAGTTCGGATTTGAAGACTGCGAACACAAACCTTTGGGTATATGCAACGCTATTTCTCGAAACGAGTTACAACTTCTTCCTCGAGCTGGTGTTGCGTATGAGTTATCGGCCTCCAGACAGATGTACCGACATAATGTTTTCTGTTTTCTTCCGTTGCCTCAGGAAACGCATTTGCCTGTCCATGTTAATGGACACTTTGCATTAGATCACGAAGCTAGGCGGAATGTTTGGGAATGTGCAGATGGAGACATCAAGACTGAATGGAACAATCTTTTGAAACGCCACGTCGTTGCTCATGCCTACGTGCGGCTGGTAGCAGAATACAAGAAGCGCTATGTTTGTTTGACAAAAGATAGCTTAATCACATATCTTAGCGTGTTTCCTAAAACCAGAGGCAAATCTGGCTTCGCCAACACTATTGTCCGAAGCTTTTACAGCATCCTAAGCCTGAAAAAAGTTCATGTGCTACCAGTTTTATTTTGTCCTCACAACTGTCAAGACACCTGTTCAGTGACATGGCTACCAGCTGGTGATAAAGGTGTGAATGGTGCTGTTTTTGATAACCTGGGAACAAATACAACCACTTTGCCAGCACCAGAATCTGAAAGAAAAGGGCATCAGAACCTCGCCACTCTACTTGTCAGATGTGGACTTAGCCTTGTATGGCTCCCATTCTCTAGGCTGGCTGAAGAATTCCAAACAAGTGCCGTTGCAATTCGAATGTCAACCCCTGAAACCATAATGGACTTCTTCAAGAGCCCTTTGCTGTCCAACGAATCAGAACTGACTCCTGGAGAGGTAATTGAAATTCTTAAGTACTGCAAGGAATTTGAGAAGGAAGCCTTTGACAAGAGACTGGAAGGCACCAAATTGTTATTCACCGAATCACGGGAATTACAGAAGTTTTCAGTCCACAACCCGAAGTATCTGACTTCGTACTCTTCTTTAGCAACGGAGGACCATCATGAAAAATTCGTTCACCGAGAACTGGTGAGTGAAGTATTTTGGCCGCCTTCCCAATTTCTCCAAGTACCGGTATTCAAAGACCTTTCACTTCAGCACCTCTCACACATGATGCCTAACGAATTTGCAGGTGAAGCCGAAGTGGCGTTGACTGAAACGGGATGGTCACTAATCAAACTATTTTGGTCTCTCGTTAATGAGATGACTGAAAAAGACCATTCGCGCTTCTTTGATCCTGTGGCAAAGTTGTGCCTCATTCCAGCTTGCAACAGTAAGAACGAATTTGTTTTGGTTCAAACTGAAAGAAGTAAAAGTGTTGTCATTGACAATGACACATTACTAGCACGTCCAGTTGTTGACCACCTGAGATTATTAGGCGTGCCAATTCTTGTCACTGGTGCGGGAATCGACTATAGCGTCCTTTCTACGCTTGTTAGCAGTTTAGACCAACCATTGGACATATTACGCGCCATTGAATTACGACAAGAGCATTTTTCCATTCAAAATATCTTGGGAAAATTTGAAAGCACTGCCCTTCTTCAATATTTTTGTAGCGTTGAAAAAAGTGCCAGAGTTTTAGGGAGAATAAAACGTCTACCCTTTTTCTGCACAAACACAGGATCTCTGGTCAGTCTCAAAGACAAGCACGCCGTTGTGCTTGAATGTAACGTACCATCAACAGATGCGTGGGTGTGGAGGGATAATAGGATAGTGTTTCTAGACAGTAAACTCGACAGAAATGTTATGGAATACCTTGAAATCGAAGAAATTGGTCTTGGGGATGTGTATACTCGGTACATACTTCATCACTTTGGCAGAATGTCAGACAATGGGAGGCTTGAACATATAACTTTCATAAAAGAAGTCGTCGTCCCATGCATGAGAGATCAGCAAAAGAGAAGATTGTTTTTTGCCTGTCTAAGAAATGTGGCGTTCATGAAGTGCAAAGAAAGGAAACTAAAAAAAACTTGTGAATTCTTTGATTGGAAGGATGACATCTTCTCCAAAATGTTGGATGAGCGATATTTCCCGCCGGCACCATTCAAGGAAAATGCGTGGCATTCATTCTTAAAGAATCTAGGTTTACAGCAACGGTTTTCAGACGACCAGTTGCTACAGTTTGCTGAGCAGGTTGCAGGACTTGATAGTGAACAAATGAATGAAGTCAAATGCGACAAGTCCAGATTACTGATCGCTTATCTTCTGGAAGAGCATGAAAGACATACGCGAGGTCTCAATAAGGTGAAAGACATAGCCTTTATTGAACGAGCAGAAGTGGATGATGAAATTACCAAACTTCATGGCCACTACAGTGAAGACAAATTTGTATCAGCTAATGGAGCAGTTCTTGGCTCTCTTGAAAACGTAAAGCTTTGTTGGAGCTCTGCAAAACTTATACGAAGCGAATTAGGTGCCAGTCTTGCTAAATCGTTGGGTGTTATTCTACAACCATCAACGACCCATGTTATTGAGCATTGCTCTAATCTATGTACCTCTTTTCAGAAGCCAAAGCCACGTACCTTTATTTTAGAGGTTATGGGAGCCATTTACTCGTTTTTGAGTCGTAATGAGTTGAGCGTACCTGAGCAAGATATTCTTCGAGAGACACCTTTGGTACTTATAAGCGAAAGCAATATGTTCGTATTTGCAAAACAATTGGTTGAAAATATCACTCTCGAGCAGCAAATTGAACCCTATGTATTTAAGTTGCCTCATGACATTGCTCCATTTCGTGACCTTTTTCTGAAATTGGGAGCAAGTCAAGAGCTTAACGTGGATGTTCTTGGAGGCGTGCTTTATGATATCATGAAAAAAGCTGATGGAAATAAACCTCACTCGGAAGAACACGAAAAGGCGAGGAAAGCTTTTCTAGCCTTGTTACGTTGTTCTGACGAGGCCATTAAGGATGCAAGTTTCAGCAGAGGTCTTTATTTACCAACTCGGGACGGGAGTATGATTTCTTCCAACAAATGTGTCTTCATCGACCACGATAGGATGTACGAAGATGTTAAAGGCAATTTTTCCTGCTATCTACTGACCGTCCAGTCATATCCTGTATTCAAGCGAAAGATATCAATTCTTCCGGAACAGTATCGTCCGTTTATGTTGTCGGAAGTTATACATGTGCAAACGGTTACAGAGGGTAATGTAAGTCATGACCACTCAAACAATACCTTAGTCAAAGCCATGTACGAGCGACTTACTTGTGACTTGTTTTGTCGTGCTGTCGCTAGACTTGTGTTTCACAGCAAAACAGTGAAGAACCAGAATCCAAGTGGTATCTTAGAAACAGTACAAAAGCAATTTGGTGGAGTCGAAGTTTTTGAAACTGAAAGAGTGAAGGAATTTTACATAGACGCGGAGGGTATTACATTGTGTGAGAGAAAGAATTATACCAAAGGCGTCTCAGTCATTCGTGACGAGCGATGTTTCTGGAAGGTTTATATTCAGTCAAGTGCAACGGCATCCGATGTGTATAGGTCGTTAGCAAAGCACGTGTCCCAGGATTCAGAATGTGAATTCGGTTCTAACACGTTTCTACTGTTAGATCTGTTAAATCTTGACAACTCACCTCGCGATTTTGATTCCCTTCTTGACCAAGATGACGTTCAAAGACTTCCCCTCGAAAAAACTGAGGTGCGTCCTGGGTATAAGATTCCTGTAGCTTTGAATCATATACTAACTCAAGAGTTTCTGAAGTTTGAACTCAATGAATTGGTTGGCTATGATACCGGTAGGCGGACTGAAGCTGGTGAACCAGAGTATGTCATAGCCAAGATTCTCAGAGACTGCACAGAGAATCCAGTAACCGTTATAAGACGCTACGTGATAAGTGTTGGAGACGAAGAAGTCGAAGTTTATGGTTCTGATCTTTACAAGTTCTGGCATCCCATTTCGGGGAACGGGGACCCTGAAGACAGTTTCTTTGACAGTGAAGCCGCTATGCAAGAAATTGATAATCAAATACAAGAAGCATGGGACATGGGAGACGATGACAGAGAAAGAATTTTGGAACGACTCTTCATGCTCTGGTACCCGGCTAGGAGCGAAGACAACACAAGGGTGTTCCCTGAAATTTTTCATCATCTCGAAACCACTGTGGCCGGGTATGAACAGGCTCAAAACCAGAGTGCGCCCGCTGCGTCCTACAGACGACAAAGAACTCGGAGTTTAGTAAATGTGTACTCCGAGAGAAGAAGACGTTGGAAACAGAGTTATATATCATCCGGTGGTACTGAAAACACCCTGTGTTTTTTCAGTTGCAGTCCAACACTCCCAAATCCCCAGCCTACGTTAGCGCAAAAATGGTACCGTCAAGCTATGGAGGATTTCAAAGCTGCCGGAAACGACGTCCCACCAGAAGCGGCTGAAGTGTCATTCGTCTGGGCATGTCACAAGTGCCACCAGGTGAGCTAATAGCAAACGGGAGCTACGTACATACATGTATATAGGTCACATCAGGAAGATATGGAGACATGTATGTATATAAATGTATTCTATTTTTAAATGTAGTGTTGTATATTTTTAGTTTAGTCTTAACGATCTGTGTGCGTGTATTTCTGCTAGTGCCCTCCGGGAAACCAGTTCTTTCCACTGAAAAGGCTTCTCGTCTGTGCTGCGTAATATCAATTCTCCTTCATTCTTATCTTCTGACTGGTTTGTCCAAGTTATCATTCCCTTTCTTTACTTCTCTAAGCCCTGTATTATCATTTGCATCAATCATGTAAATGAGAATGAGAAATTCAGGAACGCAGTTAGTTTAGTTATAAAAATTTGTCTCCTCATTGTATGCCGATAATCATTTTTGTCTACAATTTGCTAAGTTGGTTCATTTAATCAAGTTTAAATGTGGCATTTCACCCTGTTCACGTAAAACGCTGCTTCCAGAATCCGTTGTGATTTTGTTCACGCGTGAATCTAGACTGCGTGCATTAGAATTTGCGTATCCTTGTTGTGAGTGTAGTTAATGAGAAATAGCTTGACTATCTTACCATCCGGAAAAACTTGGGTATTTTTGTAGCCTAAAATATCCCCTCCCTCGAAGGTGAGGTTTTATTATTTTTGGCCTGCATCGTGCGCTGCACCTTGACCAAAATTCATGTTGCTTTGCATGTGTTGAGTTACTGCCAAATGGCATGTCAGAAATTACTGGGTATTCTCTGTTTCACAATGTGAGGCAGCGCTTCAAAAACAGCGTGGGTGTTCCTTATGCCTCATTACCAGAGATTTTTGCAAACAAGACATTTTAGGAACCAAAAGTTAAATTCAAATATTTGTCCAGGCACATGGACTGTGCCGTATATAGACCAAGGTTTGTTTCACAGACGTCAAAAAGCAATAACTCACAGAATCATGCTTAAAGCGAAAGACGAACGTTTTGAGAGTGTAATATAAATCACTGCTTCCTTTTCTTATGTCGAGATTTTTCTCCTTAAATGCATTACGAGTGTCTTGGGTATACGGAACGCAACCCCGGACATATCACAAAATCTGCGCATCTGTCGATTACCGACCTGAAGCACATGCATTGAGTTGTTTGGTGGAATTATGGTAATCTCCAAGTAGCGAATTTGCTATTGCTGTTTTGGTATCAGTTTTGTTCAGGCTGAAAGCATTTTTAAGAATTCATTTATGCCAGACTTTCAGAAATATGTGCCTTGATGGAATATCTTAAAAATTGCTTTAATTTTGCCAAATGGGCGTATGTTAGCGGATAACTTCGGGATTTTGAAATAGGTTTGTCGCCATCCTGATTTTCAACGTCAAATACACGAGTAGCCCTGATGTTTGCGCATCGTGTTCCTCGGGACCGACGAAGAGAGACTTACAAAGCATGGCCACTTTTTCGTCTCCAAAGCCCGTGTTTTCAAAAAAGGTGTTAACGATTAGTTTTAAGCGTCATTAACCGAGTGCAGCTGTATTTATTTTATTTCTATTTGTACCGATATGCTTTTGTTGTGCCATTATGTACGATTCTAAACACAATAACTACAGTAAAAACGATGGTAGGAGTTTGCAAGAAAGCTTGTTCCTGAGGTCAGACGTTCATTGTCTGGATTTCCACGTTAGCTTAGCCTGGTTGTAAAAAATAAATGTAGTCGTTCACGGCAGGGAGTTGTAGGTCTGTATCCCTGTTCCTGCTGAAATGACCGGCAAATGCAAACAGTCACGGTTGACAACACTCCTCTCTCACGGTCCACGCAGGCGTTCCCATCAACTTTTACGAGTTGTACGTCTTTTCTTAGAAATTTGTTTCTATTTCATAATTTGGCGTTCTTTTTCCGAGCAGTTATTATTTCCTGGAAATTTTACAATTTCGCCTTCACTGCGTGCTTATTGTGTAATTGATACTGTTAACATAATCACGGGTGTGACATGGGCGGCGCAACACTGAAAAAAGTAGGTTCACCGCCCATGGCTGTGAGATGAGCCCTTTGTTTATGAAACGACTTTAAACTTAGTGACGCTTGAATTGTTCTGCTTCAAGCTTTGGCATACAAATTTCTGTTCTGCGTCTTACGGAGTGTGTGCGTGGCTGCGCACGCTTTTGGTAATGAAAGCAAACTTCTACTTCCTTTAATTTCAGTCGGCAGAAAAGGCGTTAAAGGCCGCCCAGTTGGCTGTTGATGCGAATCTTAAGTCTATGACGCATGACTTGGTTACCATAGCGTCCACTCTTGATATGCCTGCAGCTCGACCGCTTCGGGATTTGGCGTGTGACCTTCAACATCTGCTGGGTAACCCGGCTAAACTTCGATACCCGGATGTGTGCAGCCAAGGAATTCCCAGCGACTACTTTGAAGAACGTGATGCGCGACAAGGGATCAAGATAACTGAAGATATTTTGAAGGCTGTAGCTGTATTTCTTAGAGACCACGGCATGTCACTCCCTGTCATCAGATCAGCTGAGTACAGTCATTCATTTTCAATGGCTGTTGATATTAGCGATGACGTAATTGGGGCAGAACTGATGCCGCGTGGGGGCGATGGTGGTGGCAGTTGAGCATCCTGTTGCTCATTTTTAAATTGGCTTCAAAGTTATTATTCCGATGTTGAGAAGGACGCCTTTGCATTATTTTGACTTTTCAGCTAATTGATGTTGATATTTGTACGCCTTTGGCATAGTTGGGTCCTTGAGAGGGATACAAGTGGTTCAGACCCCCAAACAAAAAACGGGAAATGGACAATTTCTATTTTTTCATATATGTAGACCGCTGCCAGCAGAGACCGGGACACTGTAATTTGTTACTGGTTACCAATTCATTGTTTTACACGGAAGTTTCTTCAGAAACTTATCATTTTAGTTCAACTTCCCGTTTCGAAAAAAAAGCTGTATTCGGCTTTTTCTTCTGTGGAAAATGAACAACAAAAACAGAGGATTGGTGGATTGGAGTTTGGTTCTTCAGGAATAAAATTTCAATTTTGTTCACACTAAGCGCAAAGGCAAAGGGGTCTCTGATTGTCCACCGAGATGTTGATTTTTATACATTTTGCGTTTACATGCTTGATAAGGTGTTGGTTTCTGCCTGTCATTATTATGCTCTGTAGATCAACCCTTTTTAGGAGAGGAGGTGTTCTGGTTGTAACTAAATGGTTGCTACTGTATCTTATCGTGCTAGTTTCATTTCTGGGTGCCAACACTTGTTTCAATGTTAGTTGCTAAGCAGCAGAGCTGGTCGTGCAGTGATATGTTGGTAACAAACCGGTGTTCCTGTATTGTGCAGTAGCGACTTTGGAACATTTTAAAACTTGTGTTGGCTAAGTTCCTTGTTAAAATGAGTGACGAACAGTATTGTTCTATTGCGGAAGACCTGACATTCGGCTGTGGGCGCTTCACTTGAAACTGCCGCTTATTGATTTTCGGCAGATACAGAACTATGAACTCCCGGTGATGTTATTACTACATTATTTCACAACTGGACTGCCAAGCAAACAACCAAATGACATCTGGCTCAGTCTACTTAGGAAGGTTTAAGTATAATAAAATTCCATCTAAGTAAGTGGATGACTCCGTGGTGTAGTGGTTAAGGACTCGAATTATTTGTAGTTTCAGAAGTCGTGGGTTCAAATCCTGCCTAAGAACGTGTTAACACCTGACGATGGCCGGAGAATAGACCGACCGAAACGTCGTGATAGTGTTAATAGACAAGAAGTCGGTGTAAATAGACCAAAAATTTTAATAATAGTAGGTTCTGAATAATCTGATTGGTCAAAGCCATTGTTTACAAATTCTGCTAGCCTATTGTGAATGTCCTTGTAGTTATTTCTTATGTCACATAGTTTCTTCTACACCAGCGTGGCTTATGAACAATTAACTGAAAAATTTGGCCAACTTAGGATTGTGATTGATATATTTTATAGTTTAAAGTATGTTGTTTTTGACTTTCATTTTTCCATGCTAATAGTTGGGGTATGAGCCACAGGTTGTCGTCTTGACTTTTTCCATTTGCGATGAATTTAATTTTTTGTTGGAATTAAATGTGTATGTATTTCACTGAGGCTTTTCTCTGGATCAATTTTCATTTTTTTATAATTTTGTATCATAATTATATGAACTGAAAATAATTTTATATGTTTCCCTGCAGCAAATCAAGAATAATCTTCTGTCACTCCCACTGCAAATTTTGCATCATCACCTTTGTTATTTTAATTTAAAAAAATTATCTTTTGTTGCATCTAATTGCGTTCATTGTTGTTGCTTAAATAGATGTCAGGTACTGCTAAAAATGAGTGCGTATTGCCGCCACGACACAATTACAGGTCATCTTGTGATGATAATATTTACTTTCGATATGTTGAGGTATGGTTGTTTAGAATGCAATGTGTATTTGGGGCTGTAAAAATCCTCTTTTTTGTCACAGATCATTCCAAGCCCTGTTAAGCAACCAAAATCTGTCAGTGACGATGGGAGGGGCTCAACACCCATGTGGCACACCCCTTGGTTTTACTTGGTTGGCACTCCCCTAGGAGAAGGTCAAAACCTATTTGACGCCCACATGGTTTTACCTGTTTAGTACTCCTCACATGTAACCCTCTGAGAAGGGTTCGTGACACCCATTTTGCGCCCTCTTGTGTTTTTTTACCTGTTTTTCACTCCTCCCATGTACCCCTTTTCCGCTGTCACCTAGGGACAACTACCCCCTCAGCTCCCAAAGAGCAATCACTAAAATTTTGTTGTCCATGAAGGTATCAAATGTAATTAGGAAAGGTACGTTGCCTTATTAAAAACTCAAACACGAACCAAGACCAGCCCAGCCCCAGCTGTATTTATAACGTATTTCTTAGGCGAAGAGTTGTTGTTTACTAGTGAATTAACAGAGAATGAGAAAGGTTGGTCATATTTTCTTGTTTTGTTTGTTTTTTCCTCCTTGTTTTTTACGTTTTCGGTGATTGCGACTAACATAAGCCCCAGCTGTGGCTGGGTGACAGATATGATCACGTGGTCAGGCTCATTTCAGTTCATTTATATCAAGTTATACAGAATTTGTTAAATGCACGACACTTTTCATTGTTTACAGTCTTTATTCCGTTGCGTTCATACTTACGGAACAAAACTCTACTCTCAACTGAACATAGATACAGTAACTGTCCTAGCGACATAATTAAAAGACATACGATATCTCGAAACATACTTGTTTCATTCTCAAGTGAAGATAAAATGACGCAGTATATCAAGTTGTGTGCGAAGTTGTGTGCGAAGTTGTGTGCGAAGTTGTGTGCGAAGTTGTGTGCGAAGTTGTGTGAATACTTTGATCGCTCTTCAGTACCTCTTATAATATTTTATGAGTGATGATTTACCCAATGTTAATACGTTTTAAAAATGTGAGCTATTCTGTAGATTAACAACTGACTTGCAAATATTGGTTATTGTAGGGGAAAAGTGGGAAGTTTACCCTGTACTGACATGTCCCTAAGAAATAATGGGATGTTCTAAAATTACATGTGAGATTGCATCAGAATGGATTAAAATGTTGTGGTAGTGATGAAATGTCTTGCTTTTTTCTTCTTACTTGTGTAGCACCCACTGCACAAAACAATTGTCTGCATTGCCAGTAGTCTGGCGCGTTCACTAGGGACAAAATGCGAAATTGTTGGTGAAGATGAAACGAGCAGTGAGCTGGGAGCATCTTGCAACGAAAAGTTCGAAAATACTCAGGATGGTATTGACATGACCACAGGGGCATGGACACTGGTCATTAGAAAAAGGGCGTGCACGAAACCAACTCAGCACATATCGTCAATGGTCAGGGAGGTCCACCAACCAAAATTTGGGGCGATGGGAGGCGCTGAACACCCATGTGACAAACCCCTTGGTTTTGCACTCCTCCCATGCACCCCCTGGGAGAGCATCAACACCCCCTTAACCCCCAAGAGCAATCGCTGAAATTATGTAGTCCATGGAGGTATGAAATGTAATTAGGAAGTTACGTTAATTTGCCTTATTAAAAATTCAAACATGAAACAAAACCATGACGGGAGCTTCAAGAGAATGAAAGCAAACATTTTGCTTTTCTCTTACACATTTTCGTTCTCATTTGTTTATAAGTGAACGTAAGCATAGGTATTTCACCCATTTTTAATCACATAATAATTTTATAGCACGTCAAACGTCATTAAAATATGAGTTTATCAGTGTTCACTTTATTCGGACTACCGCCGCTAAATTAGTTTTGCTTATTCGCCGCTAGTTTCTCGACAGCTAACGTGGCATTGAAAAGTTAGGCAGCGGCCGCGGCCAGTTTGCACTCCCAAAATATTTAAATTTTGGGGTAGGCCAAGTTTGGAGGCATTTTGTAGGTAGGCATTGCATGTAGACTCAGTGAATGTGGTTTGTTTATGTTTGTGAACATGCTGAGAATAAAAAAGGCCACTTGCTCGGTTGTAGCTGCACTCTTCTTCAAGATGGTGACCCCTGTTGCATTTGTGCTTTGTTGTGTAGCAACTGAGAAATTTGCCGCGATTTCAGTTAGCCCTCAAACAAGCCAGATTTGCAAAAAACTAGTTGGTTGACCGTACTATTGGACCACATTTCTGGAATTGGTTGGAAATTTGCTTTCGGAATCTAATGTTAGCTTTAGTCGAGTATTGGCAGGGAAGTGGTGGTTTTGGGGTGAAAAGTGCCGATTTTGCATATTTTTGCCCCTATTTTTCTTAGTCTAGCTTGGTTTTCAGTGGGAGTGAAAGGGTCAAAATTACAAGAAAGGATAAAATTTCTGTGCTCATGTGTAGGGCTTGTGATGTGAAATGGCTCAAAACTTATCTTTATTTGCATATAGTTTTTGACAGAGTGAAGAAAGGGTGAAGAGTCCATAGACGTGTGTTCTGATAGGCAAAACCCTGTGAGAACTGTTCTGTGCATCCTAACCATTGCGGCGAATGGCAAGATGGCGGAATAGGACCTACTATAATACTACACTCCTTGGTGTAACTCCAGCGTTTTAAGCGTTGGAGACCAGCTTAATTAATAAAATATTGTTAAAACAACCAAAAATGTGATATGTAGGCTACAGACTGTTCACCGGTACTACACTGAGGCACAATGCCGACTACAAAAATTACCGTTCTCTGATGGACCTGTTAAATGAAATTCATGCAGTATGGTAATGAACCATCAATAAACATCTTCAACAGTATTAATTGGCTTCGTTGTACATTGCGAGCACTGTCTTGTCCTACAGAGGATGAACATCCAAACCACTGGTTTGTATGACAAGCAAAACCTGATACACAAAAATGTTTATATGTTTTCATACAGCGCTGAGAAAAAATATTTGATATTATGAATGCTAATTGTAATTAACGCAACATATAATATAACTAAACGGGTGTCAGTCAAACAAATGCTATTCACAGACGTGGCCTTAAAATCTGAAAATGCCCAGTCTACCCAATAGCCGCCAAATTTTGATGAAATTGGGGAACTATATAAGTTCATCCGCGGTTCAAAACATTATTGATTGTCACTTCTTAAAAGTTTAAAACTATCTAACCATGAACATGCGGAAACTAAAAATGTGCTTGTACGCAAAACGTGTCTGAAATCATATTGCAAAATATTTAAAAGACTTAACGGAAAGTAATCCAAGAGAGTACTGTCAAGTTGCATAGGAGCAGTATGATCACAATTACATTGATGTTGGTCTGAATTATTATAAATAACACTTTTTGAGATTAAATTCTTAGTGGCATAAATGTAGATTATTACATGGCGAAGTCGTTATCCCCGTTATCTAGAGCCCGAGTGGATTTTGGAGAATTATCGCCCGAGGGCTCTAGATAAGGGGGATAACGACTGAGAACATGTAATAATCTATTTATACCACATACTGAACGAGAAACATTGCAATGAATCGATCTACCTTTCTCGACTCGCCGCGGCTTTGTAACTACTTTCTATGTCAGAGGCCCGGGGTCGGGGGTCGTGACCTTTTAAGAAGAGCAGAGCTATTTTTGTCAAATACTGCTTATACTCAAAACCATTTGAAAATTTAAACAAAATAGAAATAAAGTGAATACATAAATTAAGGTTTAGCAACTATTATAGCTTACTACACATTTTATCACGCTAAGCTTCGACCGGGAAAATATCGTCTGCTAAAGTAAGTTACCACTAGTAACTGACTATAATGCTCAAGTCAAAGGATCCCGACGACACGATACCCGCATTCAAATTGGAAAACAGTGATTTACAAGTGAGAGAACACGAGAGAAAAATTTCACTGAATTATAATATCGTTTTTATGGAAATTATGCGTCTTATTTTTCATAGCGTATAAATGTCGGTGCAATGCTCTTTGCTGAACATGCGATTGTTGCGCATGCTCATTTAAGTATTCTATTTTCACGTTCGATGACGTCAGTCGCTGAGAGGTGTAGTGGTAAAGACGGCGACTCGAAACTCTTGAGGCCCGGGTTTGAATCCGGCCTCGGTTTCCCGCCAAAATGTTATCTCACTAGTGAGATAACTTTATGGGTTATTACGCGGTTGTATCTGCCACTCGAGGCTAATATTGTGGTATAAAGCATTGTACGAATAGACACAACAACAAGTAGAACGAACTCCACATTTGACATTCCTTATGTTTTTCGCGCAAATTCCTGTCACTTTAGCACACACAGTTGGTAATTTAAGCCACCATGTACCCGACGTAATAATGTTTGGTGGTTTGGGTATGACTAATACGATAGGTGTGACGAAACCTACTATATAATGAAAGTTCACCAGTTTTTAGAAAATCACATAATTATTTTGGTGGTAAGTCTTACCCGGAGCATATTAAAAATTACAATTCTTTACCATGACAACCCTTATGAAAAATATTACTAAATAATACTTTGCCAGGAGAAATACCTCTTGTGTAACTAAATGAAAGGTGCCAAAGCCTCTTCAACTTTACAAAAATCAACTTTGCGAAGAGTTCTCTTTACATCGATAAGTATTTTTTGTGCGTAGGGTCAAATCACAATAAGCCGTCGGCGTCGCAGACCGAATTTTGACTACTAAAAGCCCTTTAGAAAAAATTCTATATCTAATGGAAGTGAATTTTTTAGATTTTCTGTTGTGTTATAGTTATGTTATAGTTATGTCTCAAAAACGCTCTGGCTAAAGAGCTCCAGTTGAACCCTTTCGGAATCCAATTCACCTACAGGCTACTGACTCCCTTGAACAGATTCAAGGAGACAACACCGACTACCATGCAAACTATTGGGTTAATTCGCTATCTGTTTTTATGTACAGCAAAGATATCGCAATTTACGTCGAGATCAACATGGTTAAGAATCCAGTAAACTTAGACCTTGAACTTTGTCGTGGTATTTGATCTCAGCCTTGCACCCAAAGAAGTTCAGAAGAGAAGTTCATTTTTCGGGCCCATGACATGGAGTGGAAAACATTGGTGTTCGTAGCCATTTTGACCGGAGCGCATGCAGGTATGAACTTAATTTCATGCAAGGTAAGATTTTTCCACTTTTTATTTTTTACATTTCTGGATCACATTCACATCGCATTGGTAGATTTGTACAATTCTGTTGAAAGAGCTCAAATCCGTTCGCTGTAGTACACTGTACCTAGCCAGCCAGCTAGCTGTATGAAGACTATCATAGTCAAAATGCGGCTAGTATCTGTGTGTTGAGCTGCGTTAGGCCCCGAAATTTTACACAGTCCAGGTAGTCCTGCTCGCCACCTGGTCGTGAAACTTATATAAACATCTAGAGCTAACGACCTGCCGGGGTACATGCAAAATCTGGGAGTCAACCGACACTCACCTTGCCCGTTGCAGCCGTTTACGTGAAAAACAATCCAATAAACGTCATTTTGTTGCATAATTCTCCGACTTTTGTAACAGTGAAAAGTCTGTTGTCGTTTTGAAAACAGTATGCTCGTGACACGCGCATGCGCCATTTCCTAAAATTATGCGACATCTCTCTTGAGATGATGACAGCTTCGGAAAAGCAAAAATTATTCTGAATTTCTGTTTAATGGCATTAGAATACTAAAAAAATTGAAACGAAATGAAATGAAAGCAGTTCCGATAATTTGTTGTGACACATGGAAGAAGAACAATTTCGTGAATGGAGAATCGGGGAAAAAAGAAACTGGCCAATAGGTAACAAAAAATTTCATGTCGCCGAAAGATGACCCAAAAGATCGCACCACAAATTTAGCAGCAAAATAACGGTAGAACGCCACTTTTTCCAACACCGGTAAAAAATGTAGTTTACTCAAGAATTAATCAAGTTTTTAATAACACTAATTTTGTTTTAGATTTTATTTGCCATTTTTGACCCACATCTGCGTAAATCTTTATAGTTAGTATACAGCATTGCACCAAGGCTAAGTGGTACCTAGCTGTATTTTGACGATAGCTAGCTGGCTACAAGATCTGGAGTGGGAAGTTCGACGCTTCGTGTTACGATAGAGACGCGGTGAAAACGAAATTTCGTTGTGTCGATGATGTCATAAGCTTTGACTGGTGGGAGCCTCGTTTCAGTTTTGGCGCTAAATGGGGTTCGTGATGGGACTGCTGTGTAGAAATGGACCTACTTAACTAACGACTGGGGTATGGTGGTGTTTCCATTAAAACATATATTTTAAATATTACAATAGTCATTTTGGCAACATAGTAGGCCTTTAAAGAGACACAATAGAATTTAAGGAAGAAAAATGTAGTTTTTGAGATTATTTTTGGATGAGATTGGCTTCTTGAAGTTACTGGTTTTGACCAAAGCAACAAAACAGCAAAATCTGATGTTAGGGGATTTCATTACAAATCACCAATTTTCGTCGTTGTCTGCCAGCCACTCGTTGAAATCAATGCCGGTTACTTTACCAGGTAAACTTCACTAGGGTCTGGCTCTAGCAAAGAATTGAATTGCAGTCCTGCTGTTGAGATTGGGAGTTCTATTCCGTATTCAGATTGTTCTCAGAAAACAAACCCCTTTTCCAGTCGATAATGTCAATTGAGCACCTTAATCGATGTATACAATCTTTAGACTTTCGGTTTGAATGCACGAGCTGAATATTTTGGCGAAATAACTCTCGTCCATTTTTTCTTGACTATCTCTACCTAAGAATTTGTACCCGAATATGTTGCACCCTGCTGCCATCACAACTTCCGCTGAATGGTTTGTTTGTGTATCTGTTCCAGGCTCGTTAAATAAAGTTAGCTTAGAAGCAAACAAACGCAAATGCTCACAAGTGTGCCCTGGTAAGTACAAAATAATTCAACACGTAGACCGAAAGCCGCTTTAATTGTAACAATTAAGATCTAATTAGGATCTCAGTGAACCCTTGTCCGGGATCATGGCATCCTACGTAAAGGAAAGTTGACAGTCGGAGTTCGTATATTTCTAATGTCGCTTAGAGCCTTGGCGATAACTACATACATCTGGGCTTCAAAATTTATAGCAGGCCCTTAAAAATCTTTGTTGATAACAAACTGATGATAAATGATGCGGATGTCACTATATTAAGACTTGAACAAATCAAGATTTGTGTCAAATGCTTGGCGAATCAGAAATGTCAACGCTGCGTACTGAAATCAGATTGGAAAATACATGTAGAGTCCTTTCAATGTTTTGTCGTTAACATAAATAGACTTCTTAAATGTAAAGATCTTGAATGGTGTTTGTATATTATTTAGTCAACCACGTACTTTTCTTCGCCCCTGAACTACATACCTTGCTACAGTATAGTGCATTCTATCAGTGTTTATCCGATATGGATGTTCTAGGGACCTCTAGATGTAGTGTGCAACGACTATTCAGGTTATAGATAACAGAAATTTTGATACTACATCTTGACACTGAAGGTTGACGATGCAGAATGTTCCAATATATACATGTAACATCATAGCTTTAAAGATGTGTAGAGGCCTATGAAAATTGTCTTCGAAATTTTGATATCTTAATTAAAATAAATGACAATTCATATTTCCTTGCGTTGTACAAAAGCGAGCTTAGCTTACTAGACCGAGGTTACAAGTGAGACTTTTTCTCGCATAGGGGTAGGCTACTCTCTTTGCCTTGCTTACAGAGTCGAGCAAGTTCAATTACATATCCGGCAGGACATATGAGTTCTTTTACGACTCCAGCTTCATTACCGCTTTGACTGGCGCCTCGGAAGAAGTCTCTGGTCCGCACATAAAAGCGACAGTGGACATTGAAGTGCTGAGCAAGTGCGAGCTTGCATTGAAGGTAGGTTGAAAGTCGATAAGGGTTACACGGCGGAACTTATTCTTCAGCACGTTTTTCAAACCTGCTATAAAATTGCTTACTGTTAAAAATAACTTTTCATTTCGACGACTCACGTTCTCAAAAGAAATAGTTTGAACTCAGATTTCTGTGCAAAGAGACGCTGAACACTAATAAGATGCTCCTCCGAACTAGCCTTTTTGTTTGGATCTGCCGAAATGCCAAATGCTATGCCATCTACGTGTTAAAGCAAGTAAATTATACTCTCTTCTGGAAAATCTTTGGTACAGGGGCGTGGCGTAGTGACACAGGACCTTAAAACGGCTATACTGAATCCGCTTTACGTTACACAACCAACTTTTGAGTTAGACCACTCGGTGTAACGAAATTAGTCTCGAAATTTGTATTGATTTGTCAAAATAGGTGTGACTTCTGGGCTTTCAAAGAATCAACAGCTTGTTATTGCTTGAGACAAAGCTGTACAAGTTGACTTGTCATGGCTGCGACAGACATTACACCTAGACATTACATGAACTTTACACGACGGTACAGACCTGTAAAATGTGTTAAACTCGATGTGTAACAGTTAAATATATATTGGATACCATATAACAGGCATTTTACCTCTTATTTCTTATTAGCTTCGCAATGTTCGCCTGGAAGAGGTGGACCCCGCGAACCCAGAGAATAGACTCGCTTCCCCTGGCAGCGCTGAAATGCGCCACCTTTTGGAGACCGAGACTCTTCGCTTTGCCTTCCAAGATGGAAAGGTTGCCGAATTGTGTCACACAGGAACCGAAGACTGGCGAGCACTTAACATTAAACGTGGAGTGCTGTCAGCCTTACAGAACACCATGGACAAGTTAACCGAAGATAAAACTACCACAGAGGTTTGTTCACTGCGTTTTGTATTGAACAGTTCACTGCATGTGTGCATGCAATCTGTCTGTGAGTATTAAAATTGATTAAGGCTTGAACTTTTCTGAAGTATTTCATTTGCTTACTGCAACTGTACTATTTCGTTATTTTTAATTTAAAGTTTCTGTCTTTATGGTTGAAAATGACATGGTGTTATTTTGAGCACGAAATAACTTTCTTGTTTAGACTGATGTAGCAGGCAACTGTGAGGTTAACTACAACGTCCTTAGCAATTCCTGGGGACAGATCAAGATCTCTAAGGCCAAGAAGATCCTCGGATGCACTGACCGCCATGGCAAACAAACATCATTTCATGCTATGCCATACAGAGTTCCATCGGTAACTTTAGCAAATGTTATGTTAACACATCATGACACTACTCCTCTAGCTTTTCGAGGATCTCCAGCAAAATGAAACAAGTGGACTGATTGTAAAATAATTTGATTTTTTAACTGACACTTCATCCTAGATTTGCCTCGTGGTTGCCACGTGACCGTCAATATACATGTACAAAAGGCATTGATAGGGAAGGTGGTACGAAGATGCACAAACAAAAATTATTCATGCAGTTAACACACGTATAATATCCAATATGGCGAAACGCTGCAACACCTCAGCAGCTATAATACAATTCTTCTTCAGACCATCCAGTCTATGCCATTGATGAAGAGTTCTCACAACTGTGACCAGAGCTTCCACACTGATGGTCGTCTCATCCAGTCCAGCTGCAAGGAGGTTCACACTTTCCGTCCCTTCAGCTACGGCAAGAGCGGCGCTACCACAACGGTTAAACAGACACTCAAGTACAACACGTACAGGAGTGGTGTCTCCACTAACCAGAGTAAGAATGCTTTTCTTGTTTTCTGTTCAGGGATATCCTATTTGTATTTGTAGATTTTATTAGATCAGATGTATGCAGTGTAATAGTCTGGCCATTGTAAATTTCCAGTGAATTCATAAATTGGAGTTTATAATTGAAAGTGGAATAAGATTTTGTGCCCCACGGATTTTGTATTTATAAACAAGATAATCAGAATTGGTAGAGATAGGATGGCCAACAATTTTGATAATTATTTCTTCTCTTTGAAGGGAATGTCGAACATCGCACGGATCTGCGCTTCGAACACGCTTATGAAGGTGAACGCTTGGAAAGAGACTATCGTGATGTCATCAATCAGCTTCGGGAGATCTGCTCAGTTGCTAAGGATGATGTTCGCCCTGAGGTGCCTCGCATGTTTGCCAACCTCGTCTACAAAATGCGTCGTCTCAACACGGAAGCTCTCGGCAATGTTTGGCGCATAGTTGATGACAACCGCCGCCCGTTTTGTGCAAAGTCACAAGTTGCAAGGTAATGAATTGTTCAACTGTCCTCGTGTCTTTACACGTCGTACTTTTTAAGAAACTTGTTTCCATAAAATTTGTCAGTTTACCGCTGCATTTCGCCCTGTTCATCAGTTAAAACAAGAATCGAATTAGACCTTTGACTTTCATAATTTCCATACCGTGGTAGGATTCCATTTTAGTTACGAACTTGAGTCACAGGCCGAACCTTTTGGAATTCCTAACTGTAGGGGAGGCCAACCTCAATAATTTTTTTTTTTGTTCATTGAAATTCATTTTTAGGCAGTTTAGCAATTATAATGTGACACGTGACGATGTATAGCCCTTTGGGAACAAAGACTTTGTTTCATTAAAGCCAAAATTTTATGGAATTTTAAGTTAAAGAAAGATTCAACATGAAAATTTAATAAGTATAAAAATTACCAGCCAAACTGTTGAAAGTATTGTGCAAGCTGAAATTAATTTGTTTAAT
The DNA here is from genome assembly GCA_002633005.1 of Phoronis australis. Lineage (NCBI taxonomy): Eukaryota > Metazoa > Phoronida > Phoronidae > Phoronis > Phoronis australis. Next base: position 125,275 of record NMRA01000725.1, on the reverse strand, counting down.
TACTCTCGACTGCGTTTTCAGGAAATACTTCTTGGATGCCGTTCCCAGCTGCGGCACCATTGCCTCTGTGTCCTTGATCCAGAAAATAATCAGCCGCGATGATCTGCCAGCCCCCATGGCCGTTCAGTGGCTCAATTCTCTCGCATTCGTCAGTCGACCAAGCAAACTGATGCTTGCTGAGGTTAAGGTATGTGAGAAGAGGAATTTGTGAGCACATAAGCTGTTTTTTTACTTCTCTAGTTAAAATTCCTCGCTGCTTAGTATTCTGTAAAATTTGTTTTTAATGTCTTGACAAAATACTATTCTAAGATTTTTAATTGATATGTGATTAATCAAATTTAATCAAAGTGCAATATTATCAACATTTCCCTAAGAGTGTGCTTTACTTAACGAATTTCTGCAAGAGGTCAAATGCAATGAGTTTATGAGTTACTGCTGCTAGTGGCTCTAGATGTCGCTGTAAACTTCACTTTCAACAACCAGAACTCTGTTAAGATGTTCGTGCAATAAAAATATAGATTATTACATGGCGAAGTCGTTATCCCCCGTTACCTAGAGCCCGAGTGGATTTTGGAGAATTATCGGCAGAGGGGAGTTAGCCCCGTGGGTGATAATTCTATAAAATCCACGATAAGGGGGATAACGACTGAGAACATGTAATAATCTATTTATACCACATACTGAACGAGAAACATTGCATTGAATCGATCTACCTTTCTCGACTCGCCGCGGCTTTGTAACTACTTTCGATGTCAGACGCCCGGGGTCGGAGGTCTTGACCTTTCAAGTAAAGCCGAGCTATTTTTGTCAAATAATGCTTTTACTCTAAACCAAGTGAAAAACAAAATAGAAAGAAAGTGAATCCATAAATTAAGGTTTAGCAACTATTATAGCTTACTACACATTTTATCACGATATGCTTCGACCGGGAAAAATATCATCTGCTAAAATAGGTTACCACTAGTAACTTGACTATAATACTCAAGTCAAAGGATCTCGACGATACTTTACCCGCATTCAAATTGGAGATCGATGATTTACACGTGAGAGAACACGAGAGAAAAATTTCACTGAATTAATAATATCGTTTTTATGGATATTATGCGTCTTATTTTTCATAGCTTATAAATATCGGTGCAATGCCCTTTGCTGAACATGCGATTGTTGCGCGTGCTCATTTAAGTATTCTATTTTCATGTTCGATGAAGTCAGCCGCTGAGTGGTGTAGTGGTAAAGTCGGCGACTCGAAACTCTTGAGGCCCGGGTTCGAATCCGTCTTCAGTTTACAGCCAAAATGTTATCTCACTAGTGAGATAACTTTATGTTTGTACATGTATCTGCCATTTGAGGCTAATATTGTGGTATAAAATATCTGCTCAACTTGCTTTTGTTTTGAATGGACTTTCAGCCAGTTTACAATAAAAGTCGAATTTCCTGGAACACTTGGGCATCTCCAGAAAAAATATACATCTCTTGCAGCCTCTTGTCACTGTGGCCAAGCCATCTCGTCAAGCCGTCCTGGCCGTCTCTGCCATGGTCAACAGCTACTGCCGCGAAAACGCTGAGTGCAATGATGACTCAGAGGTGATGGACCTCTTTAAGGTCTTCGAAGACAACCTTGGTTATGACTGCAAGAACACCAACAAGGACCAGCGCGAGAAGGTGCTTATGTCCCTCAAGGCACTCGGCAACACTGGACATGCTATGAAGGCCGTCGACACTCTCGGCCGATGCATCACCAACAAGAAGGAGGCCACTGATATTCGTGTCGCTGCCATCCAAGCTTTCCGTCGTCTTCAGTGCCCCTTCGACGTGAGTTATTTCCGTAATTGACATTCATGAAATTTTACTTTTCAGATTCCATTTTGAAAATATTCTTAGATGGTTATGAAGAATTTGGTGTTTTTAACACCCAAGATATTAACAGATTACGATTTGGAAGACCATAATTTATGAAAGTTTCTCTGAAATTTTGTAAACCTTAATTTGTTGAGCATACATTAACCTATTTGATCACATGTGCTTCTACGTGACCCATTTCTTTCATTTGCTTGCAGTACTCCAAGATGATGTCTGTGTTCAGAGATGCTGAGGAGGACACTGAGATCCGCGCCCATGCTTACTTGGCCGTGATGCGCTGCGCCGATAAGAACATCATTGATAATGTCAAAGCCGTCCTTGAGTCGGAGAAGTCGAACCAGATTGGCACATTCGTGTGGACCCACTTGACCAACTTGATGGAGACCTCGGACCCATTCAAGTGGACCGTGCGTGAGATCCTTGAAGAGGAGGAGCTGTCAAAAGAATACAACAATGATGCTAGGAAGTTCTCACGTAACTACGAGAAGTCATTCTTCTCCCAGATCCTCAACGTCGGAGGCAAGGTTGAGAGCAATGTTCTCTTCTCCACAAAGTCGTACGTGCCTCGTTCAGCCACGGTCAACCTTACCCTGGATGTGTTCGGAGAGTCACTGAACTTTCTAGAGCTGGAGGGACGCATCGAGGGATTCGAATACCTCGTCGAGTCATTCTTCGGCCCCAATGGCTACTTCCAACAGAATGAGATGAGCAACATGCTCAACCGCAAGAGACGCAATGTTATCAAAAACGATGATGTCCAGAAGGTACATAGTAAGGTATGTATCAAAGTCTGTAGCTTACTCAAGATATAGTGTTTAGGTTGACCTTAATGTGTGTATGAAATGGTCTGCCTTCTTGTATACGTACATCACTTTAAAGACCTCTGTGTAGAGTATGGTTTTTATTACAGATGCATTTCCACTGATGCTGATTATAGAGTCAAAACTTTATTCATTAATTCATCTGTTGCTCCGGTGGCATGTGTCTTATATGTTTCAATAGATGCAATGTACAACCAAAGGTTAAGTCATACGCAAACAAAATTGTTGCAGGTTATATTTCTGCCTCTTTCTCATGTGCGTTTTTACATTTTTTAGTTTGGTGCCCATATGGATGACATGACGAGGGGCTCTGCTTCTGTCAAAGTGTTTGGAAATGAGATTGCCTTTGGCGAGTTCGCTGGCTTTGACCCACTCAACAACAAAGACACTTTCAATCCTCTTGATATCCTCATCAAGGTAAATACCACCGCACATTATCAATGAGTGCAATTGATATCAAGTCGTCATATCAAACTTTCATTTGCAATTGAAAATGCATGTTAAATCCACAAAATATGTGTTTGCAGTAATCTGCCAATTGGGTGTTTTGTCATCAATAGACTGAATTGATTAAGATGTTCACTTTGCATTATAAGTATCAAATCTGTTTGTGTTATAACCACAAGATTGCAGGCGGAGTCATTATGACCATCTTTCATATGTTTTTCCAGTTGGCATCTGACCAAGATATTGACTACTCCAAGAGCGTCATGTTCCTTGACACCAGTTTGATTGTACCAACAATGATTGGTCTGCCTCTCAACCTGACTGTCAATGGAACCGCCTCCATCAACCTGAAACTCGGCGGCCATGTTGATGTGCGCAAGCTGATGACTTCTCCACACGAGTTCGACATTGACGGGCACATTAAGCCAAGGTATGAAGCTGTTTCATTGGACCATGTTCTAATGTCGCAATTGCAGTCAATGTTCAATTCCAATTATGGTTTCTTCTTGTAGAATGGGTTTTTTTATGTTGATGTTGCAACTGTTGACCATGTGTAATTGACTTAGTTTGATGTTGTTACATTGTCCTGCTTTCAGTGGTGCTGTTGAAGTGTCCAGTGTGATGACAGTGGACGCATTCGTGGCCAGGTCAGGTATCAAGATGGTGACCACCGTCCACTCCAGTACCTTCATGGATGGCAAACTGTCGATGAAGAATGGAGAGTTCACCTTCAACTTGAACACGCCCAAGGACAAGATGGAAGTCTTCGACATCCAGTAAGTGTCCCACAGCAATAATGAATTGTATTTTTACTCTAAGAAGCTATGATAGTAATGACTGTAGTCTAGTTTTGTATGTTAGCGACTATCAACTCGTACAGCGCCACCTATCAACCCATGACTGTAGTCTAGTTTTGTATATTACAACTGGTGATTCAAGAAGATGTATCTGGTACCAAGCGTGTGTTTGCACAGCACCACCTATCAACTCGCACAGCGCCACCTATCAACTGATGACTATAGTCTAGTTTTGTACTATACCACTGGTGATTCAAGAACATTTATCTGCTACCAAATACAATCTTGTCCAAGTTTCATGTAAAATAGCCGCATACTGTCTTCTTTTGTTTTACTTTTTTATATCCATACAGAGTACAGCTACAAAAGTAAAAATTGTTTTTGCCTCACCTTTCTGACCTAGGATTTTATAGGCGTTTGTCTTTGTTCTTATGAATTCCAATTTCCTTTTCTTTTCCAGGAGCAAGTTCTTCATCATTCACAAAGAAGAGGACCGTGAACAGAAGATGATCACCGGCACACGCGTTGAGAAGAAGCGATGCACTGGTTCTTACCTGGAGAGGGCGCTAGGTATCAGGCTGTGTGGCGAGTTGCAGTTCCCCAACGCCTTGAGCAAGAGTGGTGCCCCATTTTTCCCACTAACCGGCCCCAGCAAAGTCAGCGTTGTGCTACATAAGCCTGACTCAATGGAAGGCTACAACTTCCAGGCCAAGTACAAGACAGAGAAGGTGCGCCGTGGCGGTGAGACCTACATGAAGTACATGACCAGCATGGGTTTCAACACCCCAGGATCCAGCATTGATCGCAACATCGCCGTCGAGTACGAGTTGAACACGGCTGATTGGTCATCAAAGCTTGAGTTTGTCTCACCCTGGAAGCAGGTCAATTTGAACGGTGAGTCTTGTTTGTTAGCGAGGGAACATGCTCTGAATGTTTTACCCACCAATTCCAGGACATGGCATTTTGCGAAAAAGTTATAAGAATACACCAAAATTCTTGTATTAAACTAAGAATTTGATCAAAAACATTTGTTCTGTTTTGATTTTTATTTGTTGTTTTAAAGACATCTGTAGCAAGTTGATGCATTTAAAGATCTAGGTCTCGTCCATCTCAGATGCATCGCTTCTGCACGCCTCTTGTTTTTTTATGAACGGTCAATTCTGTTAGAACTTTTACAATGTTTTCTCCCTTTCTGCAGGTGCCTACACAATCCGCGACGACCTGAAGCGTGCCACTCTCACCATGATAGTGGATGAAGAGAAAGAGTACTACTTCTCAGCCCAGCTGCGGACAGATCAGGAGAACAAAGTGTTCACGTACACGCCCAACCTTGAGGTGCGCATTCCAGAACGTAAGCCAATCACACTGTCTGGCTCCGTGAAGTACCAGAAAAACAAGAAATACTCTGGCGATCTCACACTCAACAAGATGTTCAAAGTACCCGTCATGTTCAAAGGTTAGCACGGCAGATTCGAAATTTCAATGACAACCAGGTTGCATGTTTCATTCATATCTAATAATGAAATGGGAGCCAGTATACCACGGTGGTGCGATACGTGAATTCTCACTTTTAAGTCATGCATATATTAGCAGACACGAAGCCTGAATACATGTATTGTAAAGTAATACTAATGAAATTGAGAACAGGATGAACTTTAGCTTGGTTCAACATAAAACTTTGACAACTACACAGCCCCTGTGAATTCTTGTTTTGCGCATCCAGGCTGCAGGTTACAGTTTTCAACATGTCTTTTTTAATTTTCAAACAGTGAATCTTGAACAGTCTATAAGCTCCAGCCAGAAAAAGTTGATTGGATCTGTGCAGCTGCGCAGCGAACTGTTTGACTCCAAGGTCTCGGGTCTACTCAACTTCAAGGGCAAGGCTATAGCCACTCGTATTGAGATCGAGTACAACAGTGCTGGCAAACCCAAGAAAAGCTTCGTCTTTAGCGAGAAAATCAGGAATCTAAAGCCGGGATCATATTCTCTCAACACGTGAGTCTCCATCAAAGTAGACCGATTGAAATTATTTATCAAAAGAATACACCTGGGCCCGGTCTCTAATCTTTGTACCCAATCGATCTCGAATATTTTTTACAATTTCTCTGCTCCTTTTGTGCGAACTCGAGATAAGTGGTTATCAGACTGTGCTCGATTACATTATACATGTAGTTTATGCCTATGAATTTCTAGTCCAAGTTTGCACTTGAAGACCTTTATATTCGTGCTACTAACTCGAGCAAAATTCGAAATTTCGAGTTCAAACTCGAACTTTTAGCCTTAATGTTGACTTCTCAACTGCAAACTATCTATTCTCGTAAGTCATTATGTACTCGAGCATAGAATGATAGACACATATTTTGAGTTCCTACAAAAGTAGAGTAGAAAAATACCAACCATAATTTCGAGTTCCATTTCGAGTAAAAAAATTAGAGATCGGGCCCTGGTTTGAAGTTGATAAGTTCGACAAACGCGATATTACAGGCTTATCTGCTTTGTAATTAATAAAGCAAGTTAACGAATAACGAACTGTCAGGTTTGTTTGGAGACCAGAAATCACTGTAGAAACTCTGTGAAAGGAAACATTTAAGATTTATTTTATTGTAGTAAGACGTCAAAATCTAAAGCTCGCTGCTTGGATGGAATGAGGGTTTATACAATACCAAACCCTGTTTTGGTAATTTCATCAAATGTGTTTCTGCCCTTTGGTAATACAATTGACTGAAAAACTAGAATTCAACTAAACCATTTGTTCCATGCCATAAGCTGGGTCCCCTGGTTTCTGGTTTGTAGTCATTCCACACATGTATCTTGTAACTCGCTTAAAGTGTTAGTCACGTTTGTTGGTTTTACAGGCTTTGTTTTCAAGCTTAATCCATACTTTTGAGAGCTGACGAGTTTTTCAGAACAATATTTTGTATCACAAACCTGGATGGGAAATGTCGTCCTTAATATCTGTTGATGGGTCTAAACCGTATTTTTTAATAAAAAGCCGAACAGTTGACATTGTTTAATATTCTCATGTATTTGGTTTAAAATGTTTCACCTTATAAAATCGTGGTTTCAATACTGTGAGATTTTGCCTTTGATTTTGGCAAGATAATAGCAAGGGCGAAACGCGGATACCATTCATGATGTCTTAAAGTACGAAGATGTCTCTCTCAATTTACAAATATTGTCTTACATGTACCTTGAGGACAATTGTTTCTAAGCAAATTGGAACCAATGGATTTTTTATTTTCAGCTATATCTATAACTGTTCTCTCTTTTTGTAAAAGCCTGGTGAGCAGCGACGCCTACACAGACTACAATCACCAGCTGGCCGTGGAGTTGAACTTCAACAAAAAGCACGTCGATTTTGAGATTGACTTGAACTACGGTGAGGACTTCAGGGACAAGAGAAAAAATATCTTCATTTCGCACGACACCGACTTTGGCACTCAGTTGCCAATGAAACTGGAGTCTAGGAGCCAACTGAAGTTTCCAGGCTTGGTAGGGTTTCACTTTGCTGTTTTTACCATTTTGTAAAAGCGCCAGCTTTGCATTGTTTTGGCTCATGCTCGTGGGTGGAACCCATTGTTCCTAACAACACGCGATAACGTCATAGGCAGAATGTAGTTTATTGAAGGCTTTAGCACGATTTATTCCCACTGAGTTGGTTACTTCGAGTTTGAAATTTGCAATGTCAGCTTGATTCAGTTGGCACTTCTTATTCTTCTTGGGAGTTTGAGTTCGAAGTTTCGTCACCTAAATAGACAATAATTTGAAGCAAAGTCAATAAACTGTTACCTTAAAAGAGCAAGCATTGGTTGTAGTAATTTTGGGGCCACGAATGTTTGTTCTTATGTTTGCTGTGTTTTGAGGGGGAGGGGACATTGGCTGAACTAGAACTGGATAACCTACGTTTGTTTTTCTTTCCTCTCAAACATTTTGACACCATGAAAGCAGACATTTCCAAATATCGCCAGTGAAAACATGTTTTCCAAGAACACACCAAATTCTTTTAGTACTACATAACAATATCTAATTTTCGTTATTTTAGGACCTGCTCACTACCTACGACATGTCGTACAACGTCGAGACCCTGATGGACCATGAGATGAAATTCATTGGACACTGGAACAATAAGAAATTGAACAGCAGCTTTTACTTGAAGGATGAGAGCTCTCATCGACTGAAGAAGTTCACAGCCAACGGCAACCTGGAAGCTGACACGCTCAGGCTCAGCTTTTATGACAAGTTTGAACAAACTACCACCAATGCTTTCACTAACGACTTGACACTTGACCACCAGGGCAACAATTTCGTCATGCAAACGAGGTACTGTCAGCCCCAGGTGGGGAAACACACTTTCTCCACGAGTGTTCAGATGGCAAACGAGGAACAGATTTCCATAAATGGAACCGCCACACTAGGCTGGAAGGATTTTGATGCCTCAACCTCAGCCCAACTCCGCGACAAGGCCTATTCTACCCAATTCAAACTGATGAAGCAGCCCGAGGGATGTTCAGCCACCAGTAAACTCAAACTACCTGGAAAGAGGTATTCCATTGTTGACCTATACACCTTCAACCCTCGTGTAGTCACAACTACTGTCTCTCTCAATGTCCAAGGAGATGAGTATTCTATTGAGGCTCGTCTTGTTAACAAAAATAGAAGCAAGGAAGTACTCCTTTCCACCAACTTGCTGGGAAATGTGTACTCGGCTGAAGCGAAGATGAACATGAACAGTGAAGAAATGTCTGGCATACTTGACTTGGTCTTTCCAACAAGGCAAATTAAAAGCTACTACAAGCTTAGTAGCGATTTCCCCTTAGCTGTTCACGGCCAGATGTCCGTGAATTGGGATGCTGGACGAGATGAGAGAAAGAATGTAACCCTCACTGGTAGCTACAAGAATAACAGTAACAGGTCGTCTTATAAGCACCTCGTTAATCTTCGACTCATTCACCCAATTCATGTTGGCCATTTTGACCTCGATTTTAACTCGGGTGAAAAGTCCACCGTGTCCGCTCAGTGGAATCGCGAAAAGATCTCTGTTACTGGGGAATTCAAAATAAGGCAATACTCTTCTGGTCCTTTTGTCAACAGTGAGCTAAGCCTGGCAAGTACCATCGAAAATCTTGAAGACATCTCTCTGAAATTTAAGTACGGAATAAGGGCCACAAACTATTCAGTTGGTGGTTCTTTCGCCTGGGTCAAGGACAAGAAAGTCGGTGGTAACCTGGATGTGCAATATTCTTCAAAATCAAACATCCAATGTCACCTGATAGTCAACACCCCATTCAATGACGCGAACACTCTCAAATTTGTATGGGGCCACAAAATCGAAGCCAAATCTATTAAGGCACATACCCAGGTCAAGGTTGACGCTGTCGACTACAAAATCACCGTTTTCGGTACCGACAAGAGCTCACCACGTCGTCCATGCTTCGAAGGCCAGGTGAACCTGAAAACTCCACACAAGCACGTGAAAGATGTCACGGCGAAGTTCACACACATACACGATTCTCGACAGATAAACTCAAGCTTGGAAATAACTCTGGAACCAAAAGAAGTCATCACCGTTTCCTTTACCGGTGAGGGCAGAAGTCAGGATGGACACGATATTCGAGGCAAGGTGACCCTTGAGACACCGTGGAAGGAATTAAAAGACATTTGCGTTTCATTAAAACACAGCGATCGTGCTTTAGCTATGTTGAACACTGAAATTGTGGTCAAGTGGGACCAAGTCAACGTTACAATTAACTTTCAGAACCGAGGAAAGTCCACAAGAGATCTTGACGGTTCCATTACAATCAAGACACCTTTCAAAGGATTTTATGAAGTGTCACTGACGGCTGCTCATAAGGACGATCTCCGGCAGTTTGAAACCGGCATGGCATATAGGAGAGAAGGACGTAAACGAGCCGGCTTCAAGTTTGACATGACACACCATGCTCGCAAATGGCGTATCAGCAACACCGGCAAGCTCGACATCGCCGTCCCTTTACCGATCTTCTTCAGGTTTGCCCCCCTTGACTTTTACTGCAAATGGAGACATCGTTCTACCGACTCCATGGTTGACTCTGAGTTCAGCGTACAGTCCCCCCACATGGAAAACATTACCCTGACTGTTAACGGACAGCACATTGTAGGTGACCGACGTACCATCACTGCCAACGTAGCTCTGAAGACCCCATTTCAGCCAGTTGAAGATGTTGCCTTCTCCTTGTATCATCAGAACGGTGAACGCGACTTCAAACTTAACTCCACTGTGCAGCTCTCTGATAGAAAGACAATTGTCTTGACCGCAGACTTACAGGAAAACAACAAAAACATAACAAGCAATTTCATGCTGAAGACTCCATTTGCCGAATACTTTAGCTCGAAAGTCAATATTCAGTCTCAATCAATGACTATCAACGCAAATTTTGGCCCCCACCTACTAAGTATTGCTGCACTCGACGGCTCTCTAAATATAAGCAATGGTTTCAATGGTCATCTGAGCCTCATGACACCATCCGAGAAATTCCTACTGACAGCAAACCATGAAGACGGTATTTACAGTACAAGAGCAACTTTCAAGTACGCTTCTGGTAGGCGGCTTTACCTGAGATCTGATGTCAACTTCAATGGAAAGTTTGTAGCGAACCTGCGCTTCAAGAGTCCATTTGAAAACTTTGAAAGTATCGAGGTATCTTTCAGTTACAGCGGCGAACCGAAGAATTTCAGTTCCCATGCCGAAGTGATCTATGCTCCGAATGGTAAGTTAGGGTGTGGTGTTTCTTTTGACATAAAAAAAGACATTTTAGCATCTTTGAATATGAGTACGCCATTCAAAAACTTTGAAGACATTTCAGTCAACGTTGTCCACAAGGGATTTTCGTGGAGATCAATCTCCACCATGGCTGTAGTCAAGTACTCTCCACGGAACACCATCAGTGTCTCAACTACATTCAGGCTGGCCAAGACAAGCCTACTGGCCAACATTAAGTTCTCAAGCCCATTCAAGTATTTCGAACAGTTGAGCGCTGAAGTTAACCACAATGGCGGTCTCTCTGCATTTGAGACAACTGGGGAAGTTTCTTATGCACATGGGAAGACCATTAGTGTATCAGCTGCTGTGAAGAACAGTGAATCGAGAGTTGAATCGGAAGGAAATTTCACACTAAAAACCCCGTTTGACAAGTTCGAAAACCTGCAGGTAATCCTCAGGAACCATCGAAAGGGTGAACAGTACCAATCTTCGTTTGATTTCACTTGGGCCCATGGAAAGACTGTGAGCATCCAAACTACCTTTCAAAAAAGAGTCGAGCTCTACAAACGCAACGATACCAAGTTCTACGTTTTTGGCAACAACACAGTCAATCCTACTTGGAATATGTTTTGGAAAATGGACCAAACCCGTGTGTGGAATGGCTCAGCCAACACCAGAATCAGATGGGGCGGTGATGGACGTATATTCCATGATGTCACTGTGAACTCCGAAAGTATTGGAAATGAAGATCGTGGCTTCATTGAGATGACTAAGCCTCTGACAAGAAAAGTTGAATTCTGGAGAAAGATTGATGTTGGCAACGTTGCTGCAGAAGCAATCTATAGTGAGGGAAAGGGATATCGCATGAAGAGATTCCGTTTCACATTAGATGTTAAGAATCAAGATAAAGAAGGCCAGTTCACGCATGACACAGTTTTGAAAATGCTCACACCATATCGCACTGCAATCTTTGAGCACAAAATTGTCCTTTCTTCAGAGCTCATTCAGCACAACACTGTTTATTGTTGGGACCCTAAACGTGAAAAGCAGGTTGCACACGAACTGACAATCATCAGAGGCCGGCATAACTGGGAAATGTCTAATAAGCTGATATCACCTTGGCGATCGCTTAAGCACACCGCCTCGTTCACCGTCAGAGGGCGCGTATACGAGATGGATTCAATCTTCTTCTGGAATGCTGACAAAGATGAGAGCAAAAAAGTCAAGCTTAAGGGCAAACACGAACGTTTTGGCAATACCATAAAACAAGAGCTAGGTATCAGGCATCCCAAACTGAGGCACGATATCACTATCCAAAATGAGGTGAACACTGGCGAAGCGAACTCCATCTGTAGGACCAACACTGAGATTAAATACTCCGGCGACCATCAAAAGAAATTCACAGTCTCCACCAATATCCGTAAAGAGGCCATTCGTTTCAGTGGCACCAACTATACCATGTTGCTAGAGATCAGGCATCCTGCCTCCTCTCTTGACATTTCTGGCACCACACAGCTTGGTAACTCTGACAGATTCTGGACTGCTGGCATTGGAATATGGTACTCCATGTCTAGGTCTCACCTGAGAAAGTCATTCCTCCTCAACACTAAGATCAACAAGCTCCGCAATGAAGTTGAACTTCAGGTTGGTAAAAATTCGTTCAGCCTTTTGGAAATTTGACATTTTCATTGGAAGATTTTGTGTACGACCTTAATCACGAAAATTGCCTTTCATGAGCTTGGAAAAAACCAAGCCATTGTTTTTGAAATTTCAGATATTGAGTCCTCGGGCAAATTGGTACAACTGGGCTAAGATGAAAGATCTGTCCAACAAAAAGTACAAGAACATACACATGGAGATGAGAAACACCTATAATCATAAGACTGTCTCATCATCCTTTGACATTGACCTGCAAAAGAGACTGGTTGACCTGAAGATTAACTATGATCTTGGTGAGTATTGGTCTCTTTCAACTTTCAGGTCGTGATTTAAAAACTTGAAATAGATTGGCAATTGTTAGTTGTTACCGGATAATGGATTAGACAGTGCATGGGCAGTATTTTTCTTATTTTCGTCACTAACTTTTGGCCCCTTTTAATCATGCTACTTTTGTCAGCCTCGCTCGCTCTCCCTTGCATCGTTCTGCTGCGTCTGTGGCAGATTTGACCCACCTTTACAGCTCAGCATATTATATAACTTTTGTATTTATCGATATCTGTAGTAGTTTAGCTTGTTATAATATATATGACCTTTTATCTCACCTACTCGTGTTGTTTCACTGTAAACTAGCTTCGGTATCGCTTTGCAGTTAGCGCATATAAATACTATTTCAGTATTAAATTATTTTATGTAAGCTCTACTGCTTCGTCCTCATTATCATATTGTTTGGATTCTCGTGTCAGTGACCCTCTCTGTTCAACGATTATTGGTTTAATTGTACCACGTGATCTCTTTGTCTTGGCGCAACACTGGCCATCGTCCATAATTCTCTTCTAGTTTCGAGTTTTCAGTCAATTTCTATTTCCCTTCCTCTCTCAAACCATTTTTCCTTCCCTGTTTACACTTAATTTTCCCATGTCGCTGTCCTGGTGTTGCTTTGTTGCTTCCGCATATTGTTACTTTTCTTTCTGGTTCAACACTTCTGTATAACTTTATTGCTTCCTTGTACCTCCAATAATGTTGTTTGTACAGCAGATTGTCACCCACCCTTACAGCTCAACATATTAGGTAACTTTTGTATTTATCGATATCTGTAGTATAGTCCAGTCCTTCTACGGATGACGCGGAAAAAATGCAACTGAAGGTTTTATTGCATAAATCGTATTCTCTCACACCCCTTAGTGTGAGAAAAAAGTCTACCGGAATCGGAGTGGCAGAAGTTGGTTTTTCAAGATGGCGGACGAAATGGCCGCCAGCCGCATTGCAGATGACCATTATAACTCAAGAGTGTCATGTGATAGAGTAAAAATTCAAAAAGGTTTACCCATCTTTCATGGGTCAACAAATCCATTGGAAATAGTTTTGCATGGTTGTTGTGACACCGTCCACCATTTTCCAAGATGTCCGCCAAAACTACTTCGAGTCGTACAACTTTGCGCGAACAGATTAGTGTGTCGTCTTGCTTCAAACACTGCATCATAGGTTTTCTGGGTCAACTTATCCATTGGGACTCATTGCATTTGGCTCTAATTATTATTTCCACCATTTGCAAGATGGCGGACAAAATGGCCCCCAGATTTGCAGATGACCATTATAACTCGAGAGTGGAATGTGATAGAGTAAAAATTCAAAAAGGTTTACCTATCTTTTGTGGGTCAAAAAATTTATTGGAAATAGTTTTGCATGGCTGTGGTGACACCATCAGCCGTTTTCCAAGATGGCCTCCAAAACTATTTCGAGTCGCACAACTTCGCGTGAACAGATTAGTACGTCGCCTTGCTTCAAACATCGCTTCATAAGTTTTCTTGGTCGACTAATCCATTGAGACTAATTGCATTTGGCTCTAAGGATTACTTCCACCATTTTCTAAGATAGCTACCACATAGTTGCTTCATGTAAGAACTTCAGATTCCAGAGACACGCCATCTTCACACATTTCATATCCTGCGTTTCTTAGGTCTGCACGACCATTACAATAATTTTTGTCTGACTGTGATGATTACGACTACCATTTTCAAGGTTGTTTAACGATAACTTATTTGGGTGAAGAACATCAGGTTCGCCTGGACTTAAGGTTCATTCTCCTCCTGAAAAAGGTGCTGTATCGAAAATAACTTTCTGCGATTGTGATCTACTATGCACACCGTCTGTGTCATCTCCAGTTAGTTGTAGATGCTAGTGAATACAGCAACAGTTGAGACAGGAGAAAGGTTTACAATTGTGTGTTTAGAAAGTTAAACAGTTTATAATATAAGTGCTTGTACAGCTCCCACTAGGCTTCTCTTAGTGATGTTACAAGTCTGTCTGAAGCAGTCATTCTCAGTCTGTGGTCAAAATCTATACACAATCAACCAGTATTTACACAACTAATCTCTGTCAACTGGGAATGAATTGTAGCAGCTTAAGCCACGGCATTCTCTACATGTAACAGAGCACGGCAATCCTAATTTCTTGCAAGAACATCTCTTGGAACTACAGTTGGTATTACACGAGCATCTTACTACTTTCAGCAGGTTCTCTGGTGCTGCTGACTAGTCTGTCGTCGTGGGAATGAATATTCCACCTGCCAGCATCTGTCCCCACTACAGTGAGTCCAGGCCACTGCCACGGAAACTTTACCACTCGTGTTCTTAATTGATGGACTTTAGCTACTGAAAAAAGTTGGTGGTAATGATTGTATTTGGACTGGGGCTAGTCTGGCACCTCATCTACAAATCGCCTGCACCGCAAGTCATCCAATTTTTAGAGCCACTACCGCCATAAAGCATAGACACAACTCTTACCAGCTTCAAATATGTGTTGCTTCAGCTGCATGGGTCTAGTGAATACTCTGGCGTATTCGCAAAATTCTCAATCATGCAGTTTCTTGAATGGGAGAGCTAATACCGAACAGCCGTATTGTTGTATTGCAGCCACCTATTGCATGTACAAATGGCAAAACTGCGCAAGTTTCGGCTCCAAGAGACAACTGTTGTTTCTTGATGTCCCACACTCTCCTCTTGCTTTGGTGGCTCTTGTCAAATTTCTTGAACATTGGAAATTGTTGTGAAGTAGCATGGTAACACAAAAGAACCAACAAGTCTGTATCGTCTACAATAAGGGTAGTTGGACGTTATGCTGCGTTCTCTACTGCTGTTTCTACAATTAAAACATCTGCGTCACCTTGACTTGGTACCACTGTGCAATCAGTATTTCCTAGCAAACTTGACAAGAAGTGAATGAATCATTGTTTGTTTTTGCTCTTTGCCAAAAATGTTCCTTCCTTGACTTGATCACCATGTCACCATTGAAGTGAACTTCAGTTCCAACCACCCCACCCAGTCCTCAAACATGGAAGACATCTTTAGTTGATGGGCCACCTCCATAACCATAAAAAACAACAGTAGTCTGGGTGCAATCGACTGAAACGTTGCATCTCTAGGCCATGGAATACAGTGAAGGAGAGAACCGCCGTCGATTACGTGCATCACCGTGTTTTGTGGAAACTGAAATCCTAAGGTAGTCCTCCGCTGGACCAGATTGCATCAACTAATATTTATTTATTAGAGACTCTGGGAAGACCCGTTGTATCAAAAAGAGCAGTGGAACCAGCAACAGTCAAACTTCAAAAGTCTTCAGGAACTTTCACTATTGTTTTTGCAGCTGTCAGGATTCGCTGCAGTAGCAGTCGTTGATCCACTTGTGTAAAATCACTATTAGCAACATGAAGTGATTGACTTGTCATTGCCACAACCTTGTCTTTCTTTCTGAATGTGAAGTCTTTCACACTTGACCCCTCCATGGACAAGCGAATTGTCATCCCCACTTCTCTGCCATTTTCGGCATTGACGCGCGTACCTGCAGTCACACCAATGGCGATGTTTTGTAATGTTTCTCTTTAAAATGGGTCTCTGTTGTGGAGGAATTCAACAAGGCTGCGGATGTCTTTGTCGTCGCGTGACTGTCTTGCCTGGGTACATTCTTTATGTTGCTGACATGTTTCACAACTCAAGTTTGTCACAGTCTACATGGCACAATTTATACTTGAGCATGCCTGCAAGGAAAGCAGCCACGGTGCACTCTGCGTATCTCCCATTTTGCAACCTCTAATTAAACCTCCTGGTGCTTCAATGCATTTCATGAGCGTTTGTTCAAGATCATATGACAAGCCTGCCCCAAATCTGTCACTTTGTCTTATGATATCTGGACGGGTGTCTTTGAGTTGCTGCGTGTGCTGCAAGTATACGTATGCAGATTTTGCATAAGGGATGTGACCAGCAGCTGCAAAGTAAGGCAGCATTTCAGAAACTGCTTTTAAGTGAAGCCCCCAATCTGACGTTATTTCTGCTTTTAAAAATGTCGAAGGATGTCAATCATCTTCATATACTGTAGCCAAAGACTAATGATTCGACTTTGCAAGGACAAGTCTAATTTATGTGCTTCGATTTTTATGGATACCTACAAGACGAGCATACATCGCCGCACACAGTCGTCATGCCATCAATAAGTTCACCATACAGCTTCAGACCACCTCTCAAATCATCATGAAGAATATCATTGGCCATTGATTCTTCTGACGAACTATTCTCTGGCACTGCGAATTCTGAAGACCTGTACTCTGATTCAGTCGTTTTTTAGAAAACCAGTGGCAGTAGGCCGGAAGCCAGAAGTGAACTCTCATGAGGGTATTCCACTGTAATTCAAGGTTCAGAATCGGAAGACACTGGCTGTGCATTGCATGCCCCAGCGTATAAATCTAGTTATGTGATCAGTTGGGACGTCTGTCTCCATATTCTAACGAGCCAACATTGGTGTACAAGCATTGAATTGCTCCACCTCTTGGCACGGAATCTGTGTGTTCTGCGTTGGTGACATTCGGGACTCTTGGGATTTCTGAAGAACCGGAATTTCTTTATTGGTTCTGGATTGACGTTACTTGATCTGTCAATATTTGGAAGTGGCACATAAGGATCACACTGTTTGATGCATGCACCATCTCAAGAACTTCTTGAAGCCCTGTGCCTGACATTACGTACCCAATACATCCCAGACAGCTCATCTCAGTATGAAATCTGCCAAGCCTGGATAAGAACAAGTGACTGCAGACCACTGGCCTTTTGTTTGATGGCACTAATTTCCTCTAAAATCAGTTACTTTTGTTCAAAAAAAGCATGCACATTAAACAAATTGTGAGTACTAAATATTAAACTTCAATTATCAACTTTTTGTTACACAATTTTATTTGCTTTTTATCAAATTCAGACGAAATCAACAGCCAAATTCTCAACACATGCCAGCACCAGAATTTCGTAGTTTTCTAAGAAATATTATTTTTGATACCTGATGAATATATTTTACAGAAAAATAATTGAGTGTGTGAAATTTATTACGAAAATTTAACCAAAGCCTTTTCTGAAAAACGCACCAAACTTTATGTTATGTAATCTAAAATGTGATTAAAATTCCACACTTAGTATCTAAATCTGAACAATAAATTATAGAAACAATCGAGTCATTAACCCTGACTGTAGATTGTAAAATGTTTTTGTGTAAATGCCTATCAGGTTACAAACGAAGTTTGCGGAACGTTAATTGTGGCCATTTTGGTGGCCATTTTGTCAGCCATCTTGATTTTTTTCTCTCCAACCAATGACAAATTGTAAGGTCCAGATATTTTCAACTGTCTAACTTACAAAAGAATAAAAATTTGGCCATTTTCAGGGCAAAATATAAAAAGAAATCTTACAGCATGTACCAAATTGCCGTTTCGGCCGCCATTTTATCTGCCATAGTGGTTTTCTTTCACGGAAAATTGGCATTTTTTATTAGTATGCCTATTACGAACAGTATAAAATCAGTGACGAACTTTATTGTTTTATTTCCAGCTTTTACATATGAGTAACATGCCAGAAAGTAGTAAATACCGGCTTAGGCGGCCATTTTTCCGCCGTCTTGAAAAACCGACTTCCTCCACTCCGATTTCGGTAAACTTTTTTCTGGCACCAAGGGATGTTTGAAGATTCCATTCATGCAAAAAAATCTTCTGTTGCAATTTTTTCTAGGTTGGGCCCTCTTGAGTCCCAGAATGACTGGATTTGTAGTTTAGTTTGTTATAATATCTATGACCTTTTATCTCACCTACTCGTGTTGTTTCACTGTAAACTAGCTTCGGTATCGCTAAGCAGGAATTTTTAAAGCTTCTTTTGGAATACGCAGTGCTATATCACCGTCTAATCGAATCTATTTACGTAACATGAACTATGAATCTTCTAAACTGGATTCGACGTATTAATCCAATATGAACTTTTTAAGCTTGTTTTGGAGTATGAGATGCTATCTTCACTGGATTTCGATACTACGGCGTTTTCTCGTTGCTCCCAACTAGTTCGATTCTATATCCCAACAACAAGTTGGGAAGATCACCCCTGTAGCCAATATCTTACAATACTGATTCGCTCCATTCTGGCATTTATGGTTGGAGGGTCGGCTCTCTTTTGCTCGATAATTGCTCTAATCTCCGATCAGATAGTATCTAGCCTGACTGGGTTATGCTGCTAAAAATGAAAGTTAAGTTATAGTATATTTGAACATAAACCAATAGCATTTCTGAATTCCTTGTCAAATGCTGATCCTGTTTAGTCTTGAATCACCAAAATCGCACAACTTCAACAGAAGTTAAGACAATCCATTCTGCCAGGTTTCAGTAACCCTTTGAAGCCTGGGAGATAATTGGCNAAGGAGATGAGTATTCTATTGAGGCTCGTCTTGTTAACAAAAATAGAAGCAAGGAAGTACTCCTTTCCACCAACTTGCTGGGAAATGTGTACTCGGCTGAAGCGAAGATGAACATGAACAGTGAAGAAATGTCTGGCATACTTGACTTGGTCTTTCCAACAAGGCAAATTAAAAGCTACTACAAGCTTAGTAGCGATTTCCCCTTAGCTGTTCACGGCCAGATGTCCGTGAATTGGGATGCTGGACGAGATGAGAGAAAGAATGTAACCCTCACTGGTAGCTACAAGAATAACAGTAACAGGTCGTCTTATAAGCACCTCGTTAATCTTCGACTCATTCACCCAATTCATGTTGGCCATTTTGACCTCGATTTTAACTCGGGTGAAAAGTCCACCGTGTCCGCTCAGTGGAATCGCGAAAAGATCTCTGTTACTGGGGAATTCAAAATAAGGCAATACTCTTCTGGTCCTTTTGTCAACAGTGAGCTAAGCCTGGCAAGTACCATCGAAAATCTTGAAGACATCTCTCTGAAATTTAAGTACGGAATAAGGGCCACAAACTATTCAGTTGGTGGTTCTTTCGCCTGGGTCAAGGACAAGAAAGTCGGTGGTAACCTGGATGTGCAATATTCTTCAAAATCAAACTTCCAATGTCACCTGATAGTCAACACCCCATTCAATGACGCGAACACTCTCAAATTTGTATGGGACCACAAAATCGAAGCCAAATCTATTAAGGCACATACCCAGGTCAAGGTTGACGCTGTCGACTACAAAATCACCGTTTTCGGTACCGACAAGAGCTCACCACGTCGTCCATGCTTCGAAGGCCAGGTGAACCTGAAAACTCCACACAAGCACGTGAAAGATGTCACGGCGAAGTTCACACACATACACGATTCTCGACAGATAAACTCAAGCTTGGAAATAACTCTGGAACCAAAAGAAGTCATCACCGTTTCCTTTACCGGTGAGGGCAGAAGTCAGGATGGACACGATATTCGAGGCAAGGTGACCCTTGAGACACCGTGGGAGGAATTAAAAGACATTTGCGTTTCATTAAAACACAGCGATCGTGCTTTAGCTATGTTGAACACTGAAATTGTGGTCAAGTGGGACCAAGTCAACGTTACAATTAACTTTCAGAACCGAGGAAAGTCCACAAGAGATCTTGACGGTTCCATTACAATCAAGACACCTTTCAAAGGATTTTATGAAGTGTCACTGACGGCTGCTCATAAGGACGATCTCCGGCAGTTTGAAACCGGCATGGCATATAGGAGAGAAGGACGTAAACGAGCCGGCTTCAAGTTTGACATGACACACCATGCTCGCAAATGGCGTATCAGCAACACCGGCAAGCTCGACATCGCCGTCCCTTTACCGATCTTCTTCAGGTTTGCCCCCCTTGACTTTTACTGCAAATGGAGACATCGTTCTACCGACTCCATGGTTGACTCTGAGTTCAGCGTACAGTCCCCCCACATGGAAAACATTACCCTGACTGTTAACGGACAGCACATTGTAGGTGACCGACGTACCATCACTGCCAACGTAGCTCTGAAGACCCCATTTCAGCCAGTTGAAGATGTTGCCTTCTCCTTGTATCATCAGAACGGTGAACGCGACTTCAAACTTAACTCCACTGTGCAGCTCTCTGATAGAAAGACAATTGTCTTGACCGCAGACTTAAAGGACAACAATAACAAAAACATAACAGGCAATTTCATGCTGAAGACTCCATTTGCCAAATACATTAGCTCGAAAGTCAATATTCAGTCTCAATCAATGACTATCAACGCAAATTTTGGCCGCCACCTACGAAGTATTGCTGCACTCGACGGCTGTCTGAATATAAGCAATGGTTTCAGTGGTCATCTGAGCCTCGTGACACCATCCGAGAAATTCCTACTTACAACAAATTATGAAGACGGGGTTTACAAAACAAGAGCAACCTTCAAGTACACTTCTGGTAAGAGGTTTCATTTCAGATCTGATGTCAACTTCAATGGAAAGTTTGTAGCCAAGCTGCACTTCAAGAGTCCATTTAAAAACCTTCAAAGCATCGATGCATCTTTCAGTCTCAGCGGCGAACCGAAGAATTTCAGTTCCCATGCCGAAGTGATCTATGCTCCGAATGGTAAATTAGAGTGTGGTTTTTCTTTTGACTTAAAGAAAGACATTATAGCATCTTTGAATGTGAGTACGCCATTCAAAAATTTTAAGGACATTTCAGTCAACGTTGTCCACAAAGGACATTCGTGGAGATCAATCTCCACCAGGGCTGTAGTCAAATACTCTCCACGGGACACCGTTAGTGCCTCAACTACATTCAGGCTGGCCAAGACACGCCTACTGGCCAACATCCACTTCTCAAGCCCATTCAAGCATTTCGAACAGTTGAGCGCTGAGGTTAACCACGATGGTGATCTCTGTGCATTTGAGACAACTGGAGAAGTTTCTTATGCACGTGGGAAGACCATTAGTGTATCAGCTGCTGTGAAGAACAGTGCATCGAGAGTTGAATCGGAAGGAAATTTCACAGTGAAGATCCCGTTCGACAAGTTCGAAAACCTGCAGGTAATCCTCAAGAATCATCGAAAGGGTGAAGAGTGCCAATCTTCGTTAGATTTCACTTGGGCCCATGGAAAGACTCTGAGCATCCAAACTACCTTTCAGAAAAGAGTCGAGCTCTACAAACGCAACGATACCAAGTTCTACGTTATTGCCAGCAACACAGTCAATCCTGATTGGAACATGTTTTGGGAAGTGGACCAAACCCGTGTGTGGAATGGCTCAGCGAACACGAGAATCAGATGGGGCGGTGATGGAGGTGAATTCCTTGATATCACTGTAAATTCTGAAAGTATTGGGAATGAAGATAGTGTCTTTATTGAGATGACTAAGCCTCTGACAAGAAAAGTTGAATTCTGGAGAAAACTTGATGATGGCAACGTTGCTGCAGAGGCAATCTATAGTGAGGGAAAGGGGTATCGCATGAACAGAGTCCGTTTCACATTAGATGTGAACAATCAAGATAAAGGAGGCCAGTTCAAGCAAGACACAGTTTTGAAAATGGTCACACCATATCGCACTGCAATCTTTGAGCACAAAATTATCCTTTGTTCAGAGTTCATTCAGCACAACATTGTCTATTGTTGGGATCCTAAACGTGAGAAGAAGGTCGCACACGAACTGACAATCATCAGAGACCAGCATAACTTGAAAATGTCCAATAAGCTGGTATCACCTTGGCGATCGTTTAAGCACACCGTTTCGTTCGCCATCAGCGGGCGCGCATACGAGATGGATTCAAGCTTCTTCTGGAATGCTGACAAAGATGAGAGCAAAACAGTCAAGTTTAAGGGCAAGCATGAACGTTTTGGCAATACTATGAAACAAGAGCTAGTTATCCAGCATCCCAAACTGGGGCACGATATCACTGTCCAAAATGAGGTGAACACTGGCGAAGCGAACACCATTTGCAGGACCAACACTGAGATTAAATATTCCGG
The DNA here is from genome assembly GCA_002633005.1 of Phoronis australis. Lineage (NCBI taxonomy): Eukaryota > Metazoa > Phoronida > Phoronidae > Phoronis > Phoronis australis. The sequence continues at coordinate 102,724 of NMRA01000725.1, read as the reverse complement.
CGACCATCGCAAGAAAATCGCCGTCTCCACCAATATCCGTAAAGAGGCTATTCGTTTCAGTGGCACCAACTATACCATGTCGCTAAAGATCAGGCATCCTGCTTCCTCTCTTGACATTTCTGGCACCACCCAGCTTGGTACCTCTGACAGATTCTGGACTTCTGGCATTGGAATAGGGTACACTATGTCTAGGTCTCACCTGAGAAAGTCATTCCTCCTCAACACTAAGATCAACAAGCTCCGCAATGAAGTTGAACTTCGGGTTGGTAAAAATTCGTTTAGTCTTTTGGAAATTTGACGTTTTCATTGGATGGTTTTGCGTAAGACCTTAATCAGGAAAATTGCCTTTCATGAGCTTGGAAAAAACGAAGTAATTGATTTTGAAATTTCAGGTATTGACTCCTCAGTCAAATTGGTACAGCTGGGCTAAGATGAAAGATCTGTCCAAAGAGAAGTACAAGAACATACACATGGAGATGAGAAACACCTATAATGAAAAGACTCTCTCATCATCCTTTGACATTGACCTGCAAAAGAGACTGGTTGACCTGAAGGTTAACTATGATCCTGGTGAGTATTGGGCTTTTTCATCTTTCAGGTCATGATTTAAAAACTTGAATTAGATTGGCAATTGTTAGCTGTTACCGGATAATGGATTAGACAGTGCATGGGCAGTATTGTTCTTATTTTCGTCACTAACTTTTGGCCCCTTTTACTCAATGCTGCTTTTGTCAGCGTCGCTCGCTTTCCCTTGGGTGGGTGGATGCATCGTTCTGTTGCATTTGTGGCAGATTTCACCCACCTTTACAGCTCAACATATTATATAACTTTTGTATTTATCGATATCTGTTGTAGTTTAGTTTGTCATAATATATATGACCTTTTATCTCGCCTAGTCGTGTTGTTTCACTCTAAACTAGCTTCGGTATCGCTTTGCACTTAGCACATATAAATACTTTTTAAGTATTGAATTATTTTATGTAAGCTATACTGCTTCGTCCTCATTATCATATTGTTTGGATTCTCGGGTCAGTGACCCTCTTTGTTCTATGATTATTGGTTTAATTGTACGACGTGATCACTGTGCTTTGTCGCAACACTGGGCCATCGTCCATAATTCTCCTCTAGTTTCGAGTTTTCAGTCAATTTCTATTTCCCTTCATCCCTCAAACCAATTTTTTCCCTTTCATTTCTACTTAATTTTCCCATGTCGCTGTCCTGGTGTTGCTTCGTTGCTTCCGCATATTGTTACTGATTTTTCTGGTTCAACACTTCTGTATACCTTCATTGCTTCCTTGTACCTGATCCAATAGTGCTGTTTGTCCGGCAGATTGTCTCCCACCTTTAAAGCTCAACATATTATGTAACGTTTGTATTTATCGATATCTGTAGTAATCTAGTTTGTCATAATATATATAACCTTTTATCTCTCCTACTCGAGTTGTTTCATTGTAAACTAGCTTCGGTATCGCGTTGCAGGGATTTTTTAAAGCTTCTTTTGGGATACGCAGTGCTATATCACCTTCTAATCGAATCTATTTACGTAACATGAACTATGAATCTTCTAAACTGGATTCGACGTATTAATCCAATATGAACTTTTGAAGCTTCTTTTGGAGTATGTGATGCTATCTTCACTGGATTGAGATATTACGGCGTTTTCCTGTTGCTCTCAACTTGTACGATTCTATAGCCCAACACAAAGTTGGGAAGATCACCCTTGTACCCAATATCTTACACGACTGATTCACTCCATTCTGGCATTTATGGTTGGAGAGCCGGCTCTCTTTTGTTCGAAAATTGCTCTAATCTCCGATCAGATCGTATCTAGCCTGACTGGGTTGTGCTGCTAAAAATGAAAGTTAAGTTATAGTATATTTGAACATAAACCAATAGCATTTCCGATTTGCTTGTCAAATGCTGATCATGTTTAGTTTTTGAATCATCAAAATCGCCCAACTGCAACAGAAGTTAAGAAAATCCATTCTGCCAGGTTTCAGTAACCCGTTGAAGCCTGGGAGATAATTGGCGTGCTTCTTGTCATACGGGACATGTGCTGGGCAGTTAACAAAGGGGTCATATGTTATTGCACGTTCAGAACCCCTCACGTCTGGAAAAGTTACTGAACGACAGAACGCCGTCATTGAGGGGAGCCAAGGGGGCCATGACACCCATTTCACTTGTAAATGTAACGGGAACGATGATGCTTGTGTTTAACTTGCATTTGCTTTTTCTAATTGATACAGAAAACCCAGTGAACCAGTTGCATGCCTATGCCAAGTTCAACAATGACTCTGCTGTCACTGCTGAAGTCTACCGCATACACAACAGCAACAAGGTGACTGAAGGTCTGTTCACAGCTCGACTCAACAACAGTCGACTGATGCACACTCGTGTACACTGGAGACCTTCCGCTTTCTTTGACATCGAGGTAATTGAGCCCATGTCATGATAGATTTGACAAATTGCCATTTCATTTATTCCTGTTAGGGATGGAACAGGATAAATTTGTTTTTATCTGTCGCTGATGAAGCCGTGGTGGAAATTGGTCTCTTTTTAGCCTCGAAAGGTAAAATAAATCATTGTGCCTTAATGTTGAATGAAATTCATCAAGGAAACTTTCCGCTATTTTTAGCCATCATATTTGGCTCTAGAACACAAATTTGGGCAAGAACTTTTCTGAGACTGTCGGTACCATAATTATGTGGTTGGGAAACCGATATCAACTAAAACATTTTCGATGGCAGCAGTAATTATAACTTCCTAACTTCAGGATGCTTACCACGCCGTGAATGAGAAAGTATACTTTTCCCAAGGAAGCATGTTCGCCGTCGTAGCCGAAGAAGCTAGTGAAAAAATGCGCCGCACGCAATACCAGATCACTGTGGACGTGGAGAAGATCGCCAAACAGTTAGATATGGACCGTGAGATGCGAGATTTGGAGGACGACTTCAATCAGTTTTCTGGCGAGATTTTCCACATGATCAGGCGCAACGACTTCTTCTCTCGCGACATACTCGACTATGTCGCGTACGTCCACGATTTGGTCGTGTATGAACGCAGTCTTTTCGTGTAAGTAAATTTGACTTCACTGTTATGATACAAATATGGTGATAACATTGATAACGATACTTGCATCAGTGTTTTTTGCACTGTAAAACTGATGAATGCTAACCTCTGGATTTAGTTTAAAGTAGTTTAAGGTGTGCAACTACAGGATTTTCAATTTTTTAGTCAATTTCCGCCACAAGTTATAGTGAAAGTCTTTACAATTGATTTCAGAATAAGATTTCACAGGATACCGAGACAAATGCAAAAACTTATTGGAAATTACATTGCCCATTGTCAAGTCAGGTTGGAGAAGTATCATCAAGACGTGGCTACGGAATTAGTCGCCTTGTATGAGACATTGTACAAGGAAATGAATGAACAGATGACTGAAGTTATGCGAGTATGTCTACTGCACTCAATTATCCTGATACACAATCCTTGTAACTGTGTACAGGTTTTGTGTCTTAAAGTAATGTCCCAAGAATACAGAGATTTTAAATATTTTTTGAAATACTAAAAGATCTCCTTATTCTTATTTTAAAATTGTTTACTCTATCCTTTTCCAGTAGGCCTGTCTAATGTTAAATGGTTCTGAAATTCTGTTCTTGTATATTTGTATGGATAGTATACTGAACAGTTTCTTTTAAAACATAGTAAGATTTGTATCCAGTATAACTGAAAGGTATGTATAATGAAAATATTTTAGTTCCATCTCTTACTCTCAAAATGCCGTAACCGCCACTCCAACTACTGTCATCATCCAACCTTGCTTTTCGTGAACTGTTTCCACTGTTGTTTTAAGGTGCTGAAGGCGAAGGCAGCTGAGATGATGGATGAAGCCTTGATCAAAGCGTCTGTGGCTCTTAAGCCCTATGTCATTACCTGTAAGAAATACCCCAACATCGCTTCAGAAAAAATAATCAAGCTGATGCAGAAGACCAATATCAAGTTCCAGGATATGATGACCAAGCTGCGTTCCACGGCTTACTACCAGGAGGTCATGGCCAAGGTTGAACAGCTGCTGGAGAAATATCACGCCATTTTGAACCATCTCTACGCAGAGTATCTGCCTGAGATGCCAGAGATTGACTACAGACGCTACTACAACCACGTTCGCCAGAAGGCTCAGCAAAAGATGAATACCCAAGCTCTGAGGAAGGCTGTCATCATCGTTGTCGAACTTGTAAGCGAATGTGTTTTTGACTTAGATCACGCTTACTTTGTGCCGTTGATTCTTAAATGTGGTCTCAGCCATCAGTAGGATTGTCCCAAATTTGCACGACTCAAACAACTTAACAGTAAAAAATGATGAGCAATACTGTTGACTTCGTGCTGTGATCAATATTGCAAATAGCAGTTTATTTCATTATTTGACCGAGCCACTTCTCAAGTATTATGATCACTACGACAGTCACTGTTGTGTTCGCTCTTTGTCCAATACCTACAGGGCAAGTGGGTTTATGACAACTACGAGCTCGAGCGGCACGCTCAAGATATTGCAGTGAGCCTTTGCAAAGACGTTCAAGGCTACGTCTTGGATACAGCCAGGGATGTTGCCAATGAGTACCTACGCTTCGACGATACCCGATTCACCGTCTGGAACCCCAAACAAGGTGAAATCCAAATGGAGGTTGGCCTTCCTTTCACCTGGGAGTCGTTCGTCACGGTGCCCAAGTATGAAAACTTTCTCGTCGAGACGTCGAGGCTGAAGAAGACAATGAGACTGCCTAATATGGACATGATGTACCTCGACAAGAACACCGTCATGGATTACGTGTACCAGTACAAGCCAACCAGAGACTACATGAATTGGATCCCTCCATTCAAGGGTATGTAGTTTACCGTGACAATGGCGTTTCTATGCATTGCGAGCTGGTGTAGATTTCCTCGCCCAACTCATGGTAACAATTTGAAGTTTTCAATGCAATCCCAGTATAGCAGTTTTATAATTCCAATACTTTGAGCACGCCTTTGTACTACAGTAAAGTCCAGTCAGTGGTGCGAATTCCCAATTTACCAACAACGTTTCAACTCTTAAGTGGAACAGTTCAAGAGCAAGAGTATTGTTCATGTTATTCTCGAACTCAATTAGCTGCTCAACAAACCTCATCTCGTCGTTACATCAACAGCTCACGCCACCATTGCTGGACAGCACATCACCACCTTCGACCATCGCCATTATGAGTTTAAGGGAACGTGCAGCTATATCCTGGCCCATGACTTCATTGATGGCAACTTCACTATCTTGGTGAACTACCACGCCAAGAGAGGCAAGTCCCTGGTCATTCTCACCGACGACAAGGAAGTACAGTTGCGGCCATACTTCACTGTGAGTGTCGTGAAATAATATTTAGGTGTTCAAGGTGGCTAGTTTATTTTGAATAACTTATGAAGTGTAAATGTTTTTGAGTGTTATCAATACGTTGTTTTCAGTAACTTCTATCAACGATCAAGTTTTTCAATGATATGACAAAACATCCTTGGATGATCGGAGTCCCACGTTCCACCATTTCTAAAGTTTCTCTTGTATATCATCTGTGGACAAGGAAACAACGCTGTTTGAAATTTCATTCCATCCTGTAGGTTCGCCTCAATGGCAAGAAGACAGACATGCCAGTGCAGTTCGGTAACACTACTATCATGCGCATTGGCAACGCCATTCGTGTACACAACACTAATGGTGTGACGGTCACATGCGACAACGTGCACGATGTCTGCACTACCAACGTGACAGGTTGGTACTACGGCAAAACAGCTGGTCTGTTTGGCACATATGACAACGAGCCCAGCAACGACTTCACCACGGTGCAAAACCGTGAGGCAGAGAACACACTAGAATTCACCAGGAGCTGGGCGTTACGTTGTAGGAGACACCAGAACAATGCCAATATCAATACACCCATGAGAAGCGGCAAAATTCACTCCACATGTGCTGCGCTCTTTGAGGAAGAGTCATCGTCGCTCCGCCCTTGCTTCAAGGTCGTCGACCCATCCAAGTACTACACCATGTGTTGCAACGATATGTCTTCATCCAAGAAGAACTCTGATGACGAGACACTGGCGTGCAATGTGGCTGCTAACTACATCGTGGAGTGCTCGGTATATGATGTGTATGTCCGTCACCCACGCCACTGCGTCAAGTGCGAGACTGGTGACAAGAAAAAGGAGTTTGTAATCGAAGGCGAAGACTTCACCATCTCCAAGGATGCCATCAAGTCACCCAAGTCGGCCGACGTTGTTCTTGTCGTTGAAGAGAAGCCTTGCAACAAAAAGACTGTCAAGAGACTGCAGGACATAGTCAAGAACATTGGCATCGCCCTGAGGAAGCAAGGTTAGATACAAGTGTTGCTTGAGTAGTTAATAACAGTATTTTTAATGCAAAAACCCTTCACGTTGTGACTAAACCGGTCTGAAAAGCAACGTTTATATACTTTTCAAATTTAATTCTGTACCTGAGTTGTTACTTTCTCGCACAAAATGGTGTTCTAAGTTTATTAATCGGCATTTTGAATCAACCAACTGTTTCGCGACCAGGTTTCCATTACCCGTGGAATGACAGATATCAGGTATCACATGAAATAGTAGGTAATACCCTCAGGTCACAACTAGTGCCTCTGTCGTCATTTGTGCTTGATTGACGTTATGGACAAATTCAGCAAAGATGCTGTCATTTACAGGAATAATAAACAACCATTTCGGCTTAGTTGGCTTCGGTGGTGAGGGAGTGCACGACTTTGAACAGAGCCACACCATGGACGGTCAGCTGTTCAACACGTACCGTCTTTTCAAGAAGGGTGTCAACACGCTAGACATAGGCAGCGGGGGCTCCAACAATGACGTGATCCGCGCCATTCGCATGGCCAGCATGTACCCATTCCGCGCCGGTGTCGCCAAGGTAATCGTGACATTGCCGTGCTCCGCCTGTGGCGAGGCCTCCGTCAGCTACAGTGAGATCCGACAGCTCCTCATTGAGAACCTCATCCAACTGCACGTGATCGCTGGGTATGACTTCGCCATCAAGGGCAATAAGAGCTACAACTACTATGGTCAGTTTTACATTTGAGAAACTTTGAAATAAGAAATTTGTTGTTGGTTAATGTCGACAAAAATTGTCTTCTCTTTCGAGGCCAACCTTGTCTCTTGAGCGCCACATGACATAGAGTCACAGGTAGTTGGAAACCTTACCTTACAGTTGCTATAGCTTTAGGATCAAGTATGTCCAGACTCGCTTGATTACCTGTTCTTCTTAAGCATGTGTTATTTATGTTTGCCTCTTTCTATATTGCAGGTATTGATACCAACAAAATCTACACCTACAAGAAGATTATTGACGAGTCCAGCCTCCGAAAGCACATCAGTGTGCCTAAGGACCTATGTGTGGCACTCGCTCACGAGACCAATGGCTCCATGTTCAACCTCAACGCGATCGCCAAGAAAAGCTCCATATTCGCAAAGAAAATAATTTCCGTCTTCGCGAAGCGCGTTGCCGCCACAGCCAAACCAGCTGAACGCCAGATCTGTCACTGTGTTGCCGATGAGCTCGGTGTTGGAAAGTCCATCTGCCGCAGTTGCGAGATGAGCATCTTCAAAGACTATTCCTTTGTAAGTGGACGGTGGTCGTATTCAGTTACCTTTTTTTTCAATTGTACTAAGATATTACACATGTTTGTTGTATACCTGTAGTGTGTGGTTTATACTCTTGAATATTGGTCGAAGGCCTGTTCTTTAGTATTTGTCCAAACATTAGTCATGATGACAGTTCAGACGCACACAACACTTATCTCTAGAGTTTGCCACTTCGTGGAATGGAATCAATGTGCGTTCCATCAGTTTTGAAGTTATGTCGCGTCTGCTGAAATATTTAATACCGTTTGCTTGTTATCATACCATGTGTCATTCTGTAGAAAATCACGAGGAGCAAACTTGAAGAAGGTGGAGATGACAGCGGCACTGACAAACCCCAGCCCCATAGGATTTCAGCTTCAGTAAGTAAAAGTTGACCTATCTTACCAACGAATCTCACTCAATACCAATTGTTCAACGAATTGTCACTTAAATAAGTAACCTAATTATTGCCATGATTTTGCAAGACATTGAACATACTGTTTCAATTATTTTCCATGTAATCCTGACCCAATGTGTTATATTTTAAATATACTGTATGTAACAGGAATTCTCCACTTATTTTGCACAAAAACAATCGATAAAATTATCAGTTTTCATGTTTCATAAGCTGGTTGCCTAATGCTACAAATGATATAATATTCATCAAACGCTGTTTTCGACCTTTCTACACTACAAAGCATACCAGACAAGTGTCTTGTCTTGATTTTTGTGAAAATGTTCTCCAAAAAAAGAATCACATTTGACATCCATATTGTGTATTATATAAGTCAAGAGTTACGGTACTACTGTGGTAGCCTCTGAGACAAATTTGGATGGACTCGTGTTGATGCCGGAGACGTCTCGTACAATTCTTAGACAGTATTCACGTGACTGAAGCAACATTGGTATCAAAAGCAACCGCTATTATGCCCCGTTCACACACAGCCTACCCCACAAGAGCAACTAGCACTAGTTCGAGTTGCCCTGCTTTAAGTGGAGCGTTCACACACAAATATCCGAAAACTAAGGCCGAAGTTGTCGGTCTGCACGTTACAATGAACACCTAATGAGAGTATGGCTCACAAAAGAAAACCCGGCTGTATGTAACCTCAGGTGCTAATTACTTCTGCCGTACCCCAAGTTTGCGGCTACATGGCTATTAGAAGTGACGCAAGTTACCGTAGAATAAGTTAGCCTATCTCGATAAGGTGGAGTAAGTTGTCATAAGTGGTGTAAGTTGCACTAGTTTAAATAGCGTCCACATAGCCCCCTAGCCTTGGAGTAACTTGTTCAAGGGTAAGTTTGTGTATGGACGACACTTAAAATTAATACTGTATCATCAAGTTCGAACTTCCCATGTATTCTTTTCTTCATCGTCTTCACTTATTTTAGGACGCCAAGGTGAAGAAGAAGCCGAGAAAGTCAAGGGGTTAGACAGTCTGACATGTGCATTTATTTCTGCAAAACGATCGTAAACGGATGTTTCTACAATCTCTTTTTACTGAAAACCTTAGATTTAATTGTGTACAGTTTGATATGTCCAAGATATGCAATAGTAAAATGCAGTTGTCTTACATTTGATTACCAAAACTTGACTATTTTTTCAAAATTTGTGTTAGTTGTCGAGATTTTATGTTTTTCCATGTTACTTTGATGTAGCGGAGCACACATACGCTGGTTAGTTTTGTTACCATCTTTGCGCAGCACATTTTTACCACCGAATTTAATGTTTCCATCCAAGATCTATGAATTGCGTTCGTGTTGGCTTAGTCTCTGCCAGTCATGATCAAACGTAAAACAATGCAAAATGTTGATAAAGATTTTCGTGTTAATAAAGTTGAAATTGTTGCTAAGTACTGTCTTCTTTTATCCACCTTTTCAATGATGTATTCTGTAAACATGGATATTTTTCAAGTCCTATCTGCGACTGAAATTAAGCGCTCTACCAATGTGGCTTTCATTTTTGAGGTGACAATAGCGTGTGGATATTATAGTTCACTGAGCCATCGGAACCATAACACGTAGCATATTCATATATTTCATGTTCTATGAAAGAAGAAAATGTATATTTCTGAGCGGTCTAGAAAAAGCTTTAACGTGCCCACATACGCACTCGACTCTACACCATTATTGGAGATATATGAATGATTATTAATATATGCTTTGTTTTTTATTGCAGATGTCTTCACATTTTTCCCAGTTTGGTACATGTGGATCTCTCACTTGTCCTATGATTGATATGGAAATTTGTTGGCGTTTTTTAGGACTGCAAAACTTCGAAATTGTGATGTTGTGATGGAGAAATGATTCATTTTTCTCACCACTATGTTTTTCTCAAAAACACCCATTTACAAGGGAATATAGAATGGCTCTCAGATAAGCAAACTACTCAGTGCTTTGCCGTAGTGTATTGTCTTTCTCTACTAGTTGTCATTAAATGGATACTAGACTAGGTAAAGAAACTGAAATTATCAAAAGATCTTTACTGAATATAGGATAATTTTGTGAGAAATCTACGCTTAACGTTATACTTAAGTATAAGTATTCATTACTTCGAATACGCAAGGAGTGTATATACTACACTCCTTGGATTAAGAACGTAAGTAGAGATGTCTACTGAGATTACATGGGCTACGTGTGATTATTGCCAAAAAATAACATTCGGAAAACAGAATGAGTCTCGTTGACAAGTC
>NMRA01000725.1:0-91995 GCA_002633005.1 Phoronis australis | reverse complement strand
ACAATGCAAAATGTTGATAAAGATTTTCGTGTTAATAAAGTTGAAATTGTTGCTAAGTACTGTCTTCTTTTATCCACCTTTTCAATGATGTATTCTGTAAACATGGATATTTTTCAAGTGCTAACTGCGACTGAAATTAAGCGCTCTACCAATGTGGCTTTCATTTTTGAGGTTACAATAGCGTGTGGATATTATAGTCCACTGAGCCATCGGAACCATAACACGTAGCATATTCATATATTTCATGTTCTATGAAAGAAGAAAATGTATATTTCTGAGCGGTCCAGAAAGAGCTTTAACGTGCCAACATACGCACTCGACTCTACACCATTATTGGAGTTATATGAATGATTATTAATATGTGCTTTGTTTTTATTGCAGATGTCTTCACATTTTTCCCAGTTTGGTACATGTGGATCTCTCACTTGTCCGATGATTGATATGGAAATTTGTTGGCATTTTTTAGGACTGCAAAACTTCGAAATTGTGATGTTGTGATGGAGAAATGATTCATTTTTCTCACCACCATGTTTTTCTCAAAAACACCCATTTACAAGGGAATATAGAATGGCTCTCAGATAAGCAAACTACTCAGTGCTTTGCCGTAGTGTGTTGTCTTTCTCTACTAGTTGTCATTAAATGGATACTAGACTAGGTAAAGAAACTGAAATTATCAAAAGATCTTTACTGAATATAGGATAATTTTGTGAGAAATCTACGCTAAACGTTATACTTAAGTATAAGTATTCATTACTTCGAATACGCAAGGAGTGTATATACTACACTCCTTGGATTAAGAACGTAAGTAGAGATGTCTACTGAGATTACATGGGCTACGTGTGATTATTGCCAAAAAATAACATTCGGAAAACAGAATGAGTCTCGTTGACAAGTCGGGGCGTTGAAGTATAAAGAAGCCAAATTTTGTGCCACCAGAAAACATTGAGCTAGCTGCAACCGGAAATTTTTTGGAGACTCAACTGGCTTCCATTGTTACAATCAGTCGTGAATGGGAATCTCCACTAGCTACGTTGTTACTAACAGCTTACTATTTAAAATGACTTATTCTTATTAAAATGACGTAGGCAAAAATTGAATTTCGGGCGTTAAAAGCTAGGCCCCCCTTTATTTTCATAGTGAGCCCCACTCTCCGGCCGCTTTTTGGCAAGGCTCCTGTGTTACTATATTATTATAAAGGGCCTCGCCGAAAGGCGGTCGAAAAGCAGGGCCGCCAATATTAATACAGGAGGCCCCGCCGGAAGGCGGCCGGAGACCGGGGCCTTTCTATATTAACATAATGAGCCCGCTCTCCGTCCGCCTTCAGGTGAGGCTCCCTATATTAATATGAGTGACCCCACCCGAAGAGCGAGGCTGTCAATTTTAATATAGGCAGCCCACTTGAAGGGGGTACAGAGTCTATAGTAAGCTCTGCTTTAAGGCCGCCGAAGAGCGAAGTGTGTCACATTGTTAGTACATCATTAGTACAGGGTGCGCCTCTGTTTGTCTACCTTTGGTCACTGCCCCTGACGGAGGTCCCAATGTTCATCCATCTTCTCGTGGGGCCCTGTAAAATTGAATAATTAGCCCGCTTTTAGACTGGCTTTAGATGAGGCGCCCTATCATGATACAAACATCTCTGTTCTTCAGTCGCCTTCGGAATGGGCCCCTCAAGTCACATGACAGAACATGAATCGGCACGTAAATCATAGCCAAGTCAAATAAGACTTTCCATCACCTCACAATGGACCGTGAGCTTTAATAAAAATCTCAAACCCAAGTTTGTGAATTTTATCTACTTCAAGTGTTAGCTATTATGAGAGCTCAATGTGCTTTTCCAGCCAGACCCCTGCCTGTGATGATAAAATTCCACACAAGGCGACAAAACATGTGGGCCTAAATCGTAATAAATATAGACTATTACATGGCGAAGTCATTATCCCCCGTTATCTAGCGCCCGAGTGGATTTTGGAGAATTATCGCCCGAGGGGAGTTAGCCCCGAGGGTGATAATTCTGCAAAATCCACGGGGCTCTAGATAAGGGGAATAACGACTGAGAACATGTAGTTATCTATTTATATACCACATACTGAGCGAGAAACATTACAACGTATCGATCTACCTTTCTCGCCTCGCCTCGGTTTTGTAACTACTTTCTATGTCAGAGGCCCGGGGTCGGAGGTCGTGACCTTTTAAGAAAAGGTGAGCTATTTTTGTCAAATAATGCTTTTACTCAAAACCAATTGAAAATTTAAACAAAAATGTATGCCCCTATATCTACCAAGTTTCTTGATGTATTTTCGTGCAATAGTGTATATTTGTTTCTGTTGATGAAACAAGAATAAACTGCTATTTTCGGCTAGATTTAAAATATTCTGTGCCACTAAAGATTATTATTTCTGGCAGCACCTCTCTGTCCTTGAAATTGCTTGGAGGATAGTTCTGAAATTTTGGTCATGTGTTCTTATTGACATGATCACGACTGAGAGATTTTCTGATGGATGCAATCACCGAGGCGTCCGGAGTGGCAATTTGTTTGTTTATATACGCCGCAATATTTACAAAGTTCTGTTGGTGAATCTGGGTGCAATTTGATGTATGTGTTACATTATTGAGAAGAGTATGCCTGGCATAAATTTTAGGGTATGTCTGAGTGCTGTGGCGTCCTCTAGCGGTTCTGTAGCAACCAAGTATCTTGAAATATGGAATTTGGCAAGAATTTGACAGCGGTTGTCTTGTTTCAGATGAATATAATGTATGCTGCACCACGTAGAGATTTTTTATTCTAGCTTTGAGCATTTCGTTTCAGTGCATCGGTGACATTAAAATCTGCGCTAATTACAAGTATCACTTGGTCGTTTACGTTTCAAAATAAATATTTTCTGACAACAAGATATTGACAAATAAAACAATTTTGAACGGGAAGATGTGAGTATTTGGTGAAAAGATATTTGTCTCTACGCGGCATTTGTGCTTGAATCTTTGGTGAAGCGGTTGCAATGTCGAAAAAACTAAAAGTAAATACACCAAGGTGCACTTTTTAAGGCGCAAAGCGTTTAAAGATGTTTATAGCGCATTATCTGGCCACTTAAGGTAGTGCGTGACGCTGAGTGACATCTGGCAACTATGGCGCCAAAATAAAAAATATCAAGCTTGTATGCCCCCGCCCTTCTCCCCGAGTTCTGCACCTTCCAATGAGTCACCATGCGAGATTTGGTCCAGTTTCAGTCCTAAAGTCGCTGAATAATTCTGCTGTGCTCAGCTCTATCAAGACTTACAATTTTTTGAAAAGGTGCTCAATCTAAAAAAAAACTTCTAACACGACAGCGCTCTTTATCAGAAATGCCAAGCATAGTGTTGCATAAGTTATAAGAAGTCACATATCTAGAGTTCGAAATTATGTTTCCGCGATATGATTTTACGTTTGATTTTACCACGCCGTCAGCAATTTAACATAAAGTTTACGTTGGTTTAATTTCACGCAATTTGTATTTGTAGGTTGATTCGATTTTACCACCTTTCAATAGTTGAACAAACGTTGCCGACGTCAAGACCTGCAAAGTTGCCACTGGTGAACGAACAGCGAACAGTTAAATGTTTGTTTGGCCAAAGCTCACCCGCTCATAAAATGGTAATTGCCTACCAAGGACACGCATGATCCGAATTGGTCGTCTATGCTAGGCGACCACTTTGCCGACACCAGTGCAGACCGCAGAGGCGTCTCAGCAGACGGCTCCTAGCCGACCGTTCTTGGTCGGCTGCTGGTGGGCTAGACGGCTGGTCGTCGACTGGTCGTCGACCGGTTGTCGACCAATTTTCAACCGGTGGGACAAAAATTCGTGATGTGTTCCTTTATCTCTACGGTATTAACCAGTAGTTCAACACTCATATATTCATTAGACATTAAGGTATCGCCAAATCAGGTGACAGACTTATAATTCTCGTTCATGCCATATCAACAGGAGAAAGTTCAAAATAAAAACTAAGATGTGATTCATGATTCGGTGAAGTTTAGCCTTTGAACCACACCTTTTGTACAGTTGCGTGAACAGGGAACTGTGGTGCCTTAATAGAGGTTTGCATTCACGGAGTGCTTTGTATTTTGAGGTTATTTCAATACAAGCGCAATGTCACAATCCGGATAACATAGAATGGCTTAAAAGACTTTCAATTTCGTGGCGTGCTGGGGGTGTAGTAGTAAGTCATGAATATCACTAGAGATTGAATCACGATCCAGTATCTCGCTACGCTTCCCTAAAAGAAATTTAAATGACGTTGCCATAGCGGTCAATATAAAGCCATTATGGATAATATCAGGAAGAGATAACCAGGAAGGGACAACTAGCTAAACCGCCGTTTTTGGCCTCCTTCCCCGGACTAATTTCAGGACTTAAGTTTCGTTTAAAAGGAAACAGATGATTTTATCAGAGAGATTAAAGCTTTTTCTATAGAAGGATATCAAAAAACTCACTTTGCAACCTTAAACAGTGGTGTAATTGTACTTTGAAAATATCGACTTCAGCGCACGCAATCGCAACTTCCCACACGCAGTGACGGGTATTTTTAAAAGCTTTTCCGTCGATGTATAGATGGCGCAGTAGTCAAGTACTCCCTCATTTGCATATCAAATTTGCATGTGAGAGTTCTTTGACTCTCGTCAATTTAGTTGTTGTCGAGTGCTTGAGTGGATAAAGCGGTGACCTTCCGCTGAGAGCACGCGCTGATGAAGATACCACAGCTAACTCGATCGCTTCGCAATCAGGAGGTGAAAACACTCTCATGACCGCAGTTCTGAATTCCAGCTAAGCAAGCCCTATTTTGAGGAGCGGATTGAATTGTTTTCGTCCCCAGACTGTAGATTGCAGAGAAGATTAGAATGAGGTCAACATCGAACTTTCTGNTCAGGGCAGAAGTTGTACATTGACAATCATTATTTGAATAATGTAAATGTAAATAAAGATTCCCCTAACACCTGGCCGTGAGATGGAAATCGAGTTGTTTCACAACAGTTTCTACCATCAAACACTAATTTAGCATGGGCTCACACGGCCTCGGTGTCCCGTGAATTAGTTTTATTGCACCTAAAACCGGTAACGCAGTGATTTATTCATTGCTGGCTTCTCAAATCATTTGCACTGAGGAACATTCCAAAGGCATTACAAATTGCATCTAATGAGACAGACTTTGTTTCAGTTTTATATAAGTATTGGTTATGGTGAGAGTAATTCATTTTGAAACAGAACGCTCAGTAATAAACGTCAACATGGCAACTCGCAATCCCCCGCGACTTAGACGAGAGCTCATCAGTCCCCGGCCGACGAAGACTTCGCAGGTGAATCGTTAGGTTTCACAGGCTATCAGTTCGAACAGGAATACAGTGATGAAGAAATACTAAAGAGGCGCCGTGAAAAAGCTCAGACAACGGAACGTAGGGATAGTTATTTGGCAAGCTGGCATTCGTCAAGCACTCACGCGGCTGTCGACGACTGCAGGCCACAGACAAGGAGATGCTTTACGGCCTCATACTTGCTATTTACAGCGTACTTTTCATTCTTCACTACTACGATCCACTTTCTAAACATATCGGACTCTCGAGGAAGTCGAAAAAACGATATACCAGCTTTCCTTGCAGCTGCATAGTTCGCACAAGCGGGAACGATGCATCGCAACGTAGTTTGTAGATGAACCACTGACGTCGCTAGCGTCGTTTCTCACCTTCCTCACAAGTTAACGCGACACCTCTTGGCAAGGTAAGGTCGACCATGTGCGAGGCGATGTGGATATAGACCGATTAATAAGGCAAAAACAGACTAATCAAATCGGGTGGCATTCTCCTTTAATTCAGTCCAAGTTTTTCAGTGGTCCATAGGCAGTGCACTACAGGGGGGCTTAGGGGGTTTTAGGTCCCACTTTTTTCAGTGCTGCACCCTCTATACACCTCCGGCATGACACTGCCAACTACTCACGAGGGGAAGTTGAGATTCCAAATTCATCAAAAACACAAAACATTCGTGCACAGCACAGAAGCTGTCTTGTAAGAAATGGCGATGCGTCACTGAACTTAGTTCAAGGCTGAAGGCTGACTTCCAAAAATTCGATCCATCATCAGACCACCATAACGCAAAGAAGGACACTAAACGATAACAGTCACGGTGATATTCATGAATGTATTGAATTAAAAACTAGACTAAAGAAATTCAAAAATTTACAAACCGTAGATCGGATCGAAAAAGAAGTTCAAGTCATTGCTCATAAATTTGGAAAGATTGTCTTTGCATTTCCTTGATGCTTGTAGTTCCCATTGCAATGAATTTAGGTTCTTCTAAACCGAATCGTTTGCTTGACATTCCCGTGCATACTACAAAGGCTGGATACGTCGTGACTCAGTGACGCACCCACGTTAAAAATAAGGTGTAGTCATGCAGTAGGCTGCCCGAGTAGAATCCGCGCCCAATGATTGACGGCAAAAGAACTTGACCGGCAGGGGTTGAAGTGTGTGCATTTTTGGGACACGCATTCCATAGCATTTTCCCCAGCCGCCCGGCAGAAGCTGGACCAGTGGCCGTGTTTCAACAAGGAATTTTGATACAGCTCTATAGGCCAAGGATTTCGGGATCTTATCTTTCAAAAAAATCTTCAGGAAATGACCGTATTAAATTGAACTTTTCCCGAAACTGGGTCAAACAAAACGACCTTGGAGCCAGAACAAGGGTATAGGTTGGAGTTAAGCCGCACGTCTCAAATGAATCATAGCGGAGCTGACCATTAGTTCGCCGAATTGCGCATGAATCATAGCGGAGCTGACCAGCCACTAGCATTAGTTCGTCGAATTGTGCATGCATGGATCAGACTTCCCGGTGACTCGGACGCCACGACACCGGCCACCGTGGCGGGAGCAGCTAATTTCTTGACTAACACCTGCTTCTAAATCTGGATTTAAAGAGGAAATTGCAAGGTCCAAACCAATCTGAACAACAATATGGTCTAAATTCTAGTTTATATTTATCATTGCTATATTCTTAACATTAACTGAATTGTACGCCGCTATACAAAGTTATTTACATATTTAGTGCCGTGGTGTTGTAACGGCATCGTTGTAACGGAGAATAGAAACGGCGCCATTTTCGTTCGTTACACATATGTGACGTGGTGTTGGGGAACACAAAGGAAGCAAGTGTGTCCAAGTGAGTACAGCAGCGTAAATGAGTAAAACTTTGAACGATACAGGGACGGACAGGTGGACTTTTCAGATGATTCTGAGGTGGAGGTGACAGATCCCAGAAGAACAATATGTGTTCACAGCTTTTCTGTAGTGGAGCCGTTCTCCCTCGATCCCTTCCACGGCCCTTTCTCTGGTCGCCGAAGACTCACTCCCAGCGGGTTCGTCCTGTGAACGTCAACAGGCTGAAGGTGCGCAGGAGTTGCGATTAGATGTTAGTGATTGATAAGAATATTATCAATATGTATCCTACAACAGCGAATTATAACTTGGTCTTTTTTAATTCAAAAGTAGGTGCTTTACCAGTCAGTCCCAGGCGCCCATATCCCCATTGGTGAATCGTGTTTCAGCCGTTGATAAATACCAGTTTCAGTGATAAAACTGGGATTTTTTTATAGCAAATCACTCAAAAAGTGTTAGGTCTCTGATTATTTGTAGGCAGTGTGGCTCAGTGGTTTGAGCTCGTGAGACTCAGGTTCGAATCCTGGGTTTCATTTGCATGCAATTGAGCATTGAACAAAATTGTCTCTTACTTCCCGAGACTGAGCGGGGTGTTACTAGTGAGTGAATAAATGTATGCAAGGGAATGAATGAGAACCACTTTGGAATAATCGACTGTGAATTGTAAAGAAGAGGATGAAAGAACTGCAATTTTATAATTTAGACTTTCTAACCTTGGTGCTGGGGGAGGGCATAATTCTGTAGGTTATAGAACAAGTCATTTCATTTCCGTACTCAAGTCAACTCGGACCTATATCAATCTACACATGTGTTCCAATAACAGTTTTATTTTGTAAGGCGATGCTTGAAATGGAAACAACCATTTCATGTCGATGTACATTGACCCAATGTTGCCATTATTTATAAATGAAATATGGTACATGGCTTGGTTACGAGTCGACTTGGGTAGGAACCGCCTGGTAAAGTTTCTATAGAGTAAAGAGAGCATACCATTGGATTGGTGATTGCTCATATAGCATATCAAGAAGTTTTAACGTATACTGTAATATTTAAAATATGGGCGACCCTTTGAGTGGCAACACTGCTTTTCAAGTTGGTTTGCCCCATTGTCATTGTCTAGTTTGATTAATGGTATGTGGGTGCCGATAGGATTCAGATTTGGAGAACAGGTCTCACGACTACATACAAAACAGTCCCCTCCGTCAATGAATCAGGGCAACTACCTTTTGTCTTAGGGTCAGCTAAAAATCAAACAACTAATGTCCATTACTATATCCCCCTGGGCATGATCTACTACTGCCTTGGGTGTAGCACTATTCATTTGTATGAAAAGTAAATATCTTTACTATGATCAATCTGTACAAAAAATGAATAGGTTGTGATGTTCCAACCAATTTTCCTGAAAACTGAAGTCGTATGCAGACCCCTCAATTTGGTAGAGGCACTCTTGGTAAATTTTTCAATTCGAAATTTTGATGTTTACTGAAATAATGTATTATTGTTGACATATCTTGCAGGTGCACCTGGGGCAACTGTCAGACAACCTCAGTTGTTGAAGAAAGAGTATGTTGCCAAGAGATTGATTAGGTTGTTGCAAAACTTGATGAAGAAATGAAGTGTGGCAACTAACACAGAAGAAAAAATGTATTGTGGAGCATGGGGGTTTAAACCTGTATACATCAATTGTGGTGTTTTGGAGACTTCATGGTTGCAGTACAAAAGCCAATATCCTGATGGCTATGACAGACCCTTGGATAAAAGCCAACTCCTCCACATGACCTATGTATTCTGTTATAAAAACTTGTGACTCGGGGACTAGTTTTATGTAATTCAAACGAGTTGCAAAAAGTTGTAGTGACAAATTCCATAGAAAGATCAAACATCGTAATAAACGAATGCAATCGCAGTGCAACCTCAGCGTCATGAAATTGAAGTAGGCATTCCATGAATAGACTTCTGTGGTTTCAGAATGGTAAATAATTGACACAGCGAGCAGCATTTATTGATGCTTATCAATCTGGTTAGTTATAATAACATGGTCACGACAAGTGTAATTTAACTAGGACTACTATATAAACCTCTAAACTCAACATCAGTTGAACTTATGGTTTACCTAGGAAAACAGAGGAATTTGTCTCATTGGAGCCCAGTTTGTGTGCTTGAAGCGAACACATTGAACAGTATGGCTGTCACATAAAAAATTAAAAGTTTTGAATCTGGGCCATAGTCTGAAGTCGAGACTGAATCTTCTGCCCTCTTCTTATACAGTAGAACTTTAGAAAGGTTAGCATTAATTCCGCAGTAACGCCTCCAAATAACTCTAACTTTGGTGAAATATCTCAGTCTCACTGGATACAACTTAGCGAGTTCTACTGTAATTCAATGAGAAATCAAATAACACGACACAGCAACCACTGAATCTCAACCCAAAAGCTCCAGTATGCAATAGCTTTAGATGTCTATGACATGGTGTGAAAACACAAAAAGTATGCACATGAGTAGGAATTGGGAAATCTGGAGGGAGTGCTTATACCACTCACTCAAAAATTCCCAAGACAATGTTCGAATTCTGTGCAAGTGATTATTCTGTGTACAATTTAGATGAGATTGTCGCACGAAAAGACTGACCACCCAAACAAGTACATGTACCTTTTCACCCCCACTTAAGAAAGTCTTCCTTTACCGACCCACTGTATGGGACAGCAACAGTTTAGTGCAAATCAAATATCATGACTTAAAAAAGCTATGCCGCAATATTTATAGTCATTGTATTGAAGAACCATTGAAATATTTCCAGGTGCGAATCCAGGATTTTGAGTTAGGGGGGCCAGGGCACGGTATTAGCCAGGATTTTGCCCGTCAGACATTCGCACCCCCAAACAGTCAAATGGAATCTGGGAGAATTTTAGGGGGGGCATGGCCCCCCTCTAAATCTGCCACTAGTTTCAATATAAGAACATAGTATATCACTGGGTTTATCTATAGAAATGGGACAGCCAAATACCACACACAAAAGCTTTTCACAATGTCCACTACTGGTACTATAAACACTCTGGCATTGCTATCTGTACCACTATCAAAAATTTGATCTCAAACATTGGTAGTGACTGTTAAATATGTGACGGAAAAGAAATTCCAGTGCTGTCCATTGACAAAGCACCAAGTCTGAATTTATGCGTGCCACGGCATCCTCCTTGGACACATCTGGAGCACCAGCAGTCGGCATAGGAGGGGCATCAATTTCTAAGCGAATTTCAAGATCTCCAGCTTCTCTTTTGTTCCGCACTAAGTGGGAGGTGTTCTCCTTTCATTTACATACTCTGAAAAGCACAACAGCGGCAATTCAAAAGTAAAAAAACATTTTGAATCCAGAGTTGTCCATGATTAAAGTAAAACAAAATTGCAAGTTTTCGCCTTCTTTTATAACCTTCAAGCAAATGCCAAAACTAGATTTTAATCCTGTTTTTTTTGAAACAGACTACTTTAATAATCAAAACCTTGGAATTGAGTTACCATCCTGTTTTACGTTATTCATAGTCTGCATTCTTTTCAAAATACATGCATCTTTTGAGATCAGCTTTATTTGTTGTGGCTTTTAGTTTTACTGATCCATTTATAAATAAATCTTTCACGGAAAAAAGATTGTTATTGTTCAGGCATTGCGAAAGCGTCATGAATTATTAGACATCAAAATTCTCAAGGTAACTTACCTTTTTAATAAGACCAGCTTCAACCTTCATGACGTGTTTGTCGTCAAAGCAGCCGTCCTCAAAATGGTCGGAGCATATTTCGGCTCCGACAGTTGGCTGACTCGACAGTCATTTTCAAAAGACGAGCAGAGCACACGAAAACCTGCCATTACGCAGCCAGATGCTTGTCTTTTTAGAATTTAAATGGTCTCATGCCTTCCACCTGGGTGGCGTTAAAATAGTTGGCACACACACACACCGATGCACCGTGGCTAAAACACGCCAAGGTTGAACGGTCTTTGTTCTTCGTGTACTGTGATATAATAGCAGTGAACTGCATTGTGGGCTATGATCTGGTTTGTGTTCCCCAACACCATGTCACGGTGTCAAAGGGCAACTTTTCGCGCATTTTCTTATTTTCGCTTTTTTTAAATAACTTAAGATACAATAATACGATGATTTGAATAAAATACATCCAAATAGCAATACCTTGAAGATATTATTGCAATTTAACATACTTGGACCTTGCAAATTACACTTTAAGCAAAATGACAAAGTACACGCTTACACACATGCACGCGTATCCAAATACAATTAAATGTATTTTCATGTGAAACCATTCAATGTTCTTTAAACGTTGACTTTGTGAGTTCTTTATTTTCTTAGATCTGCCCAATCAGGTAGAACTGCGTTTCAAGTTGTTCGCTATGCTATAGGCACCTGAGGGTTCAAATTGGAAGTTCGCGTCGTATGACGTCGTATGACGTCATATGACGTAGGAGATGCGAGCCTCATTTGCATATATTAGTGACATCTGTTGGTTCAAAAAAGAGAACCATGCCCGAGTACATGCCTGGGAAGAGGCCTCTTTTGGAAGGGTAAAGCATGTCATGTTCAAAGCATCCTAGTGCCATTAATATGCAGTCTTTGGGGACCAAAGTGGTGTTATTTTATAGCTAAAGAGTTAAGCTTTCAAACACAATGCTTGGATTCTAGAAGACTTTAACATTTACTTTTGAAATCACTTTTGAAAACACGTTAAAATGCGCTAAAACAGTTATCCCTTCCTGGTTATCTCTTCCTGATAATATGGAAAATTATTGACTCCGAAATACAGACTATTGTTAGCACTTCATGTAATGTTTACACCTACATGTCAATTGAATGTATACAATAGCACATGTTTGATCTCGAATTCAAAATTACTAGCAGCTATAACTATCCGTAATACTCTATCTAATAAGATAAAGATGTCACAATCCACCTCGAGTTTCAAAAGGAAACAGGACCCTCACCATCAAAACTTCATCGCTCAAGAAGAGGTGTACCTTAACAAACCTGTAACGACTTTGTATCCTATCATTTGACTGTTGTTGCGTATATATTTTGGGGATAAATTTTAAGTACTTATTTGAGTTAATTTGCTTTAGTCCGGGATGTGCCTGCTAGTAATGATATGAGTTTGAAATCCCTTTTCAGTGCCTTCTACCAGAACACTGCACCTGATGGCCGGGACGTCCTCTATTGAAAGTGGGGTGGAAGTTTTGCACAACCTGACTTGGGGATCTATGTTTACTCACATATTTACAATGACAAATGGCAAGGTTGTCTGCTAACAACTTGGTAGGGAGACTTGTTATTGCAATTGTGTTTTATATTTACTTTGTGAGTGTCGATGACTTCATATGGGTTGTTAAATTAAAACTGAAATTAGACAAATAGCGGTAGGACGAAGCGTATCTAATTAAAGAACCAAGCTTTAAACCTCAATTGGAACCGATAACTTATACAATTTTGCTTGCAAACATAGATGTACCTACTTCTAAGCTCGCGAAAAGTGTTCCATTAAGAGCAACTGATATCGCTGTATAAAATTTCGTTAAACTACTGTGATTCTTAGCATTAAACACGTTTTTGTAGCACAACTGTTTTTAAAATTTCTTGGTCTATTCGCACCGACCTCTTAACTATTTACATTCGGTCGGTCTGTTCTCCGGCCATCGACAGGTGTTCCTGCGTTCTTAGGAGAACGAGCACGGTTATGAGATATACTCATCATGGTGTGATCTTTTTGATTATATATATTCCGAGGAGTGATTTGAACCCGCGACCTCTGAAAGTACAGATATATTTGTGTCCATTACCTTAACCACCATACCAAAACGTCGTGACAATGTAAATATACAAGAGATCGATGTAAATAGACCAAGAAATTTTAATAATAGTTGTAACAGGACACCAACTCAGAGCAGTTTTAGAAAGTCATTTTTGCAGTAATTCTACTCAAGAGGCTTAAAATGCAACGGAAATGGTTAAATAGTGCTAATGTCATCTAATGTTAAAATAAAATGTTATTTCTCCTACATTTTGCAAGGAATTCTCTTCAATTTCAGGTCACAGGTGTAAGTGTACGTGCCAGTCGAATACACTATATTACTAAGCAACCGGGCTATCCAGTCAGAAATAATAGGTCACATCTGCTTGGAATATGTAACTGAATTCCAACTCTGAGGTTTCAGGTCACTTGATCTCACCCTGGAATCATTAGGTGCATTTTTGAAAGGTTGAATTTTTTATCCAACTTGTATTCTAAGTCGCTTATAGTAAGACATCTCTGATTCTTAGCGTTTACACTTAGGCCTATTCCTTCACCAGGGCTCAAAATGCACCGGAAACGGTCAATTTACTGCAAAGGTCAACCAATTATCGAAATGTAATTTCTCGTAGTTTTAAACAATTCTTTATTAATCTTGGTAAACGGGTTGTTGTCAATAACTCACCATACTAATTCCAGTAAAATGCACGCGCAGTCTATTATTTTCACACGGTGTGACAATAATTCTTATAGTTTTCACCCGTCATTTTTCAATTTCACTGTTTGAACATTTTACAATTTAATTGAAACTCAGCGTTTGGTACAGGAGAAACTGATGTCTTTAGCTGGAGGTTTTTGGTTTAAAGATTTAATCAAACGAAATCCATAGCTAGACATTGAAGTCAAAAATTTTCCGATTGGTTAGATCCCAAATTAACCAATGTTTGTGGTCCGAGGTTGGGAATTCATTGAATCGGTAGACTTTTCGTGGAGTTTTGCTCCAACACCACAACTGCTTTATGAGATTTACTTCCACAAAAGTAACCTTTTTGTAGTAATTCCTGGACATATGGTTTTAACCCCTTCAACTTACAGAAGTGCCCGGTGATATTATGATGTCAAAAACCAATATCTAGCTACCCAAGATTTAAAACTACAAATATCGTATTGAAAACCCTTGTGCAGTAGGAATAATGTACCTTTTGACGAGTTTTTAACTCCCAGAGTGAAACCTGTTGTAGAAAAGAGAAATGGCTTTTTGGTAGGGAATTTTGCTGGTCTGATATGGGATCCTCTTTTCTTTCTTTTCAGATATTAATCATCATTGATAAACAAGTACAAAAACAAACAAACAAGTACACCCATTAATTCACACATGCGCACCTCAGCAGTTCAAAAAGGGCTTTAACATACCTATAAACACGTTAGGAGAAGTGATACACACTTGACTCTACGCCATTATTGGAAATGCTTGAGTGAACATAATGAATTTATGCTTTACTTTTGAATGCAGATGTATTCACAGTTTTACTGGTTCATGTAGTTCACTCACTTGTCCGATGATTGATTTTGAAATTTGCTGGCATTTTCTTGGATTGCAAAAATTCGAAACTGTGATTTTGTTGTGATGGAGAAATGATTCATTTTCCTCACTGTCATGCTTTTTCAAAAATACCCGTTTGGAAAGGATTATATAAAGGCTCTGAGATAAGCAAAACTCTCAGTACTTTGCCGTGGTGTGTTGTCTCTACTTGATATAAATAAACGGATACTAGACTAGGAAAAGCACGTGAAATTGTCAAGCCATCTTTACCAAACATTGGGTATTTTTCTAAGAAATCGATGCTTAAGGTTATAATTAAGTGTAAGTATGCATTACGCTGAGTAAGTACGAAATTAGAGAGTCTACTGGCAACATATAAGTTACACGAACAATCACAGTTTGTGATTATTACCAAAAAAACATTTGGAAATATAGGTTATTCAATACCCAACAGCAACGTTCATAACAGTGGAAGAGTTCCAAAGTCGAAATAATCGTTCGTGCCCACATATGGATGTTGGAACGACCAAATGATTCTCGTTGACAAGTCGGAGCCTTGACGTTTAAAGAAGTCAAATTCTGTACCACCAGTCCACATTGGCGTAGCTGCAACGGGATATTTTTGGGAGACTCGACTGCCTTCTAGTAATTGTTACAACCAGTCGTGTTCTGGGAAGTGCAACTAGCTAAGTTTTTACTGAATATGTCTCCCAGCGGTTGGATGAGTGTGGGTGCGTGTCATTGGTTACACGGATGAGTAGACAAAATGTAAAACGACCAGTCTGGTGAAGAATTTAATTTATTTCCCCGTTTTTAAGTTTAATGACGCGCGGTAAACTGTACACGAGTACTTCATGTAACACGTGGAGCCACATTTCTAGTTTCTTCGATGACGAATTCGCAGGGTGCATCTTGGTTACCCCAACTGAAACAAACCAGATCGACTTATCAAAAAAGGTTTAAAGTATCCATGAACATTAGCAATTAAACTTACATTACATGCCTTTAAATTTGAGACAAACTTCCTAAAATTGGTAATTAAAGACCGAAATATTTTCAAAAGGTCTTTAAAAGTCTTTCTGAATGAGACGGGTTTTTGTAATTTTAAGTCAAAGTACTTCACCCGCTTTCGACACGAAGCACAGCATTTCTTGCGGAGGATGTCATCTCGCTTGCAATGCTCTGCATAAATGTAGGTGTAATCTGAGCACGATACTTCGACTCCGGCGAAACGTATACCTGAAGTTTTGTCGTCTTGGAAAGGTGATATTCAAGAAAAAGATCTGTACTTTTTTCAGCTTAAGCAGATTGGAACATTTCTTTGGTGCAAATCGCTGCTGTAGTCTCTTAAACGTTTGAAACAATGCGTTAACGTGCATTAGCGTGAAGGTGTGAGACATTCCTTGGGTGTTGCCACGTTCTACCAAAGCCAAAACACCAGAAGCGAGTTGTTTTACGCAACTGCAGCGAAATGCCAGTACAAGAAAACTCCTTATAGTCTAGACACTTAAGGCCAATTTTTAGGCGAATCTTTCACGTTTTTAAAAAGTGGGAAAATTTTGGGGCTATTTGTTTCAAGCCTTTTAGTGTTATATATTACCGTAAAGCGTTGTGTTTTTCTTTTACAGTAGACTTTGTTTGAACGAAAAAGAGTGTTTTCCCTGTGGCATGCACGCATTAGCCGCTACCGTAGGAAATACCTAGTAAAACAATTACGTCAACGAACGAATTGAAACAGCATCTGAACGGGTGTCGGACATAATTCCTGAGAACAAACGCGACTCCAACCAAATCACTCAAAGACAGCCTTTAGGGCGAAGGGGTTAAAACGACTGCAGTCCTCTCTCCAGGATGTACGATTCTTGGCAGTCCAGAGAAGGAGGCCTTGAAGAGTTTTTCAAATACGAGAACCAGCCATCGCCGCGTTCACTGCCAGAAATAGCTGAGATAAGTCAATGTGTTAAAACAGACCTAATCGTCTGTATTGGAAAAGATGTCAACTTCGTCTGTCACGAATCAGTTGGTATTGATGGCAAAATCTTTGACGGGTCGGTGGTTGTTAATATGTTGCAACGTTAAGATTGCAAACCCATGCGTGAACATGTTGAAAGTGTGTTCTTGCCCTACATCGTGAGAAGTCTTGAAAACGTTGAGCGATTAGACGTGGATTGGAAAGTCCACAAATCGACGAAAATGGTGGGTCCGGAAGTCGTGTGAAGGTGAGAAGCTCAACACTAATTCCACCAGACGCTTGATACCGTAGGGAAGATTGTAGTATCCACTCAAGGGAACAGACTTGTTTCCAATGAGGCCCCCAATACTGTCAACATGATCGTTCGGTGTAACCACGAAGAATACAAAACCAGACTGTTCGTGCACGCACTCTTCTGTTCAAGTAGCAGATGCTGAAAATTGCTGATCCGAACAGTGGACACTGATGCGGTGGTGCTAGCAAGCAATTTCTCGCTTTTTGACACTCCGCTTGAAGAGTTTTAAAAAGATACAAAATTGTCCCAGCTCACGATATTGCATCACTTCTTGGACACATGAAGTCAAAGTCGCTTCTTTTCTTCCACGCGACATCTGGCTGCATCGTCATTCGGTTTCATTGGAAAGAATAAAACATGGGACACTTGGCAGACGTTCTGTGAAGCAACAGCAACATTACACAATCTGTCAAGCAAGCCAATCGCAGTTTCTGGTGAAGATTTTCAGATTCTCTATCGATTTGTTGGATAAATTTTATATGACAGGACAACTGTTGCCAGGTTAACACCTTTCGGAAGATTATGTTTGCAAAAGAACGACAAATAGATTCAATTCCATTAACGTACTGAGGCAGCCTGAAGAGAACACGTGAACAGGGCTATTAACCGGGCAGGATATGTTTGGAAGCAAGCCCTCTTTGCACAATAACAACTTCCAAAACTTGATGACTGGAGCTGCGCAAGAGAGAGAGAGAATGGGTCGGTGGACGTCACTAGGGTCTCTGCTACCAGATGCTGCTTGTAAGGAACTCATTAGATAAAGATGTAACACATTGTATATACCACTGTCTAAATGTTACACAGTTTCCCTACCATGCATAGACCTTGCATTACATCACAATAACATGCTGAACCACTTCGTGTGAAGAACATATTGGAATATCCTATCTCGAATTCATTTCATCTGGAAAGATTGTCCCATCTCGGTCTCGTTCTCGTTGGGACATTCCCAGATGAAAAGTATTCTCGATAGGATATCGTAATAGTATTCCTGTATGTGAGATAACCTATATTTATATTATATGGCAATGAAATACGGGTCGTATTGTGATGTTTGATATGGAAGAACTACTTTTCCGTATTCAACGCACGTTGAATACGGATGTTTCTTTTCTCGCCAAAATTCCCTCCTGAGCACACAACACAACAATTTATAAAATATGATTGTATATATAGCATCACTTTGGGTTCAGCTCCGTGCGCAATATTTTCACATGCCAATACTACGATGTGCGTTTTCAAAACTAAACAAAAAAGTAAAATAAAAATGTTGTTGACAATATCACTTGAAATTTTGTCCCTGAGCAGAACACTTTTAAGTGTTCTGCTCAGGGGCAAAATTAAAAATTAAAAATCACAAAAAATCTCGAACTTGCCACAATACATTTGGGATTAGGAAAGCAATATGCATTACCAATGCATGCCTCCCTTTGGTCAACTATTGCACTAAACCAGTTGAGGTTCTTTAGGGTCAAATATGAGTCAATTTTTAAATTCGTTCTCAAAACAATCAAAATACATCGAGCACAAAAGCAAAACTGCAACTGCAGTAAATATCGTATTTTTGTCAATTTTAAAATAAATTTCGGAATACTTTCAACCTAAAAATGATAAGATCCGCGCGCAAGGAGCATTTGAAGAAGCGTCAGAACGTGCATCAGTCACAACGTCTGGGTGTCCTGCACAGATATTACTCAACGAAGTCAAGAAACAGCGTCAGAAACGAAAGTAAATTTTAATTTAGAAGTAGATTTAGCTCATTCTCTGAGAAAAATACTGAAAATAGCAGATATGCACCCCAAGCCTGTATAGCTGCCGTAAAATACAACTTGACTGCCGTGTCATGCAGGCTGCAAAAATTTCATTCATAAAAATATTGCGTGCACGTATAAGTGTCACGCGATCTGCGACCATCATTGAGAAAAGATGACAAACGACACCAAAACAAGCGGATCAATCTGTGTAAACCTGCTTCTTTAAAGATTCCAATTCGTGATATGCAAAAGTATTTGAACGAAGGCGATGCCCGAGTTCAAATACTTTTGCATACACTGTGCCACTGGTACAAACACGTACGTTGTATAACCTATATGTATCTTTATTTTATTGTAACGTGAACGTATTTCCCGAGACTTTTTATTCCATTATATTTGTTTCAGTGAAACCGGCCTTGTCGGTTTGACAATATGCATTCAACGTACCATATCCGACTATCCCGTGTGTTCAAAGCCCATGACTCCTACATAGGACAAGGATTTGAAAGTAATTATATTTACTCAGACCTGATGTTTCAAAACCGCTTTTGTTTTAGGAACGAATACTGAAGAGAAGAACACGGTTAAATTCTAAATGTAATTAAAATGTGTAAATAAGGAAATATTCTCTCTTGCAGCCACCTAGGTATTGCCAAAGGAATTATCAATGAAAAACTCGGTCTCCCATTAGCGAACTGTAACCACTATGTGGTTGCAGCATATACATTTTAGTGGTTTATTTCAGAGGAATCTGTCTGCAGTAGTAAATCACATCTCACGAATCTCACGATTTCGATAAATGTCACACCAGTTAATATCGGTTTTGAGTTTGGCTACTATTTATCCAGTTCAGCGTAGCAATTTAAAATTCATTTTAGCCAAAATTTAAACTATAAAACTATTATAACCTCAATTCACTTACATCAACAATGGGTATTTGGAAGAAATCACATGATTAATTGCGTTTTCCCTGCATAATTGTATTTTACCAAGTCATTTTCTTGATCAGATCGCCCTCATTAATATGTATCTTAGACGGTTCCCCACAGAAACTCTACAGCATGAAGAATATTATTGGTTTCCACTCCTGAGAAAGGACTCTGCCTTTACTCAGTGGCACTACTAAAACAGTTGAAATTTTCGCCCAAATAAATGGATTCGAGTAGAATTTCAGTCAACACCATATGACAATAACAATAGTCAACCAATATACTACAGCGAGGAATTTAAAGTCTGTTTATACTGGTATCATTCACTCACCCTGTGCACATGTAGGTGCAATGTTCTAATTCGCCAATCTCTCACAAATGGCATCCTGTGACAATCTTCCTCTGTACTTACCTTCGCCGGTAGCGAGACCCAGCATCGCCAATAATGCAATACCGGCTAAAAAGCACAACAGTGACGTCTTCATAACTTGTGGTTCGATCAAAGATAAGCAGAGATCACTTACGTTAGCAATGTCGATTTGGTGTGAGGGCCGTTTTATATACTGTTCGAAGGGGTGATTTCGTCAAGTAAGACACATCGGCTATGGTTCGTTTGCACATGTCAATCAGACTAACGAGTTCAGCCAATCACGGAGCTGCTGAGAACAGGCGTACACAACGCCAGTCCGCCTTCTTTGTTACACAGATATCAGAACGAACATAAAGCATAAAGATAGCTTAACTATACATTCGGGATCTTTGCTAGTAAGACCAACGATAGAGGAAACGAACTAGAAAAAGGTTTGCAGGGCATAAAACGGGATAGACCTCAGAATAAGCTGAAAATGCGTCAGACTAAACCGGCCCTTAGCGAATAAATCTCCATTCATAACATTTTGAACTTATTTCCTTTTCTTTCAAATGAATAGCATTAACGATGAAATGTGGAACCATTTGTAGGGAAGAGCACATGTGACTTACGGAAGCGTTAACTCGCAGACCAAAGAGTTCGCACGCTGAAACGACGTGTATTGTAAGGCAGTGCCATTTTGAGTCCTTGTGCACAGGTAACGTGATTGTGGTAACTGCGATTCCTGGATGTTTGCATTTACCTTGTGGTTTACATACTATTATTCCAAAACAAATGTGACGTTAGGAGTCCAGATGAGATGACAAGGCTTTAAAGATTTTCTAGTTGACGTGTTGGTGGCTTGTAACATAAGAGAGACCTGAATCAAATCTCTATGTACTTTTAGGGAGCTCGTCCGAATTATTACAATAATGTTACTGAGGATTATAGCAGGTGTCCCAAAAAGTGAGCTACTTTTTGACAAGTAATTTCTCAGCAAAGAATATACCGATTTATTTCAAATTTCTTACCTTTGAATCTTAGGACATCATCAAAAAATGCACAAAATATCAAAGAAATCTGTGTCCAATTGTGCGAGTACAGTTAAATTAAAAATATCAGGTCAAAAAATAAAATATCAAAGGGAAGGTCGCTTATTTCAGTCCTTGCTTAATGTGGCCTCCATCTTCCTGGACGACTAAACGGAGACGTTTCTTCCACCCAGAGATGCTTTTCCGTATTTCTTCCATCCATATTTCCCCCATGACACAATTTTTCTGTCTTTTAAATCTTGCTTTAGGTTAGTCAATTTGTTTCCCATTCCCTGGTAAACTTTCTCCTTCAGAGAGTCCCATATGGCATAGTCCAATGGATTGAAGTCAGAACTCTGCGGAGGCCACTCATCCTTTTGATGAATTCTGATGTGGCTTCCTCCAGATGAGACTGGGTTATCTTGATCGAGTGAAGGGTCCCATCTTGCTGAAATACGTATTTTTTTCCAGTATAAAAACGCCTAAAATCAAGGAGATTTTCGTCCAATGACTGCATGCAGCATTGACTGTTAACTTTGTCTGTATCAGTGCAAATAAAGCAAATATATGTTTTTCATTCCCAAAATACTCCATTGGAAACAATTACTTTTTTTTGGAAAAATCTGGAAGTCTCATGATAGAGTCGAGATGACTGAATTTCTCGTTTTTGTTTCCCATGAACACCATAGTTTTGCTGATTTTCAGCAATTTCTAGCTTAAAGTCTTTTTCATCGGTGAAAATGATTCTTTTCACATAGGTGCAAGTAGCGGCATCGTGTTTGTCTTTTCCTTCTAACATTTTGATCTCTTTTGACTTCCCTCAGAGGTTTGTGATTCCCCGGGTTGCCCTGCTTGGATTGAATGAATTCCTCAACAAGATCCTCGTTTTATTTCAAACATGCAGTCTTGGGTATCCCACTGCCACTTTTACGCGCAGCAGACCCTGCGTTGTGTACTTTAGGAAAAAGTCTATTTGCAGTAGCACCCTGAAGATACATTGTGAAAAATTTAAACGAATCCGGTCGCTCAATTGCTGAGAAATCATCTGTGAAAAAGTAGCTTAGTTTTTGTGACACCTGATATATATTTACTTCGATGAGGAAATGCCCCGTAGTAGGCGAGGGGAGGAAGTTGACGGGGTGCAATCTGGGCCTGCGTTTGATGAGGATGGATTTTGGGTTGAACTACCACCTTTCCCTGGCCCTGCTGTATGACTTGGTTGGAATTTTGGGCGAGTATCTGAGTAAAATTCGACACTAAAAAGTAATCCGGAATTCGTTTCCTTTTCATACTATTTTTCAACCTACAGGTATCTCTACCTTTCTACTGTGAAACTGACATTATCTCTCTAACGCCAGGATTTTTAGGTGTTGGAAGACATACAAAAATATGCGTCACTATCCGCAGGATAAAGATTGAACAACAGTTTTTTTTTGCAAAAAAGCGAGTTCCTCAAAAAAACGAACAATAAACACGTTATCTTTCGACATAGGAGAGGAGAGAGTTACCGGCGGCGTAACGATTACCTATACCGTAACAACTTCGTTTCCACTAAAGGATGTTTTTTCTGGAGGGCAACCGATCCCTTAATTCTGATTCCGAATAATGGCCTGATTTCACTCCCTAAATCGGACAAAATTCCCCTTACATATACCAAAAATTCCCCAATGAGGCTGAAAATTCCCCTTGTCAAGCAATTAAGTCATTTCATTGCGATGGACATCTAAAATTTGCACCTAATGTTTGTCTATTATAATGCCCAACCAAGTAAGGAAATTTTCTTTATTCGACCGATGCACGTGAGATAGTGGCAACCGCTTTAGCCTACAGTGATGGCGGATAATCACTAAAAAAAATCCCTAACCGTAGAAAACGCGGCGCAAATTCCACATTTAATTAGAAAAACGCTACAAATATTCGTCAGCGGACAAAGAAGAAGTTGCCAATGTTGAAATAAAATTCGTTATTTTTTCTCATGTGATATTGCGCAGATATAATCAAGATTAATATCTGTCACAAGTGGAATCGTTAGCCACATGACTGTAGTTCTTATCAACAATACAGATATTTGCAACATCTTTGGAGATGCATGCGCGTGCTACCTACATTAGACCATAGATTATAAACAGACGCAACTCCTACATTTTCTTGCGAAATATCCTAGAGGACGCGCCAACCTCTGCTCATTACAAACTCGGCTTCCGGTTAAATATGTA
Source organism: Phoronis australis (assembly GCA_002633005.1). NCBI lineage: Eukaryota > Metazoa > Phoronida > Phoronidae > Phoronis > Phoronis australis. The sequence goes on along the minus strand of NMRA01000725.1, from coordinate 68,945 downwards.
ATGTGACGGGGAATTTTTCCATAAATTTTACTGTCTAGTACAAAGAAAATTTTTTTTCGGCATTGAAACGCTGTTCAAGGTCTTCCATCAGGCACTGGAGTTCGTTCGAGCTTAGTTAAAATGAAACGTCCCGGTGGAGTATATATAAACTGCTGTTGAAGTGCGAGATTGGTTTTTGAGTGAACCTAGTGGTTATTTCTGGAGTATTAAAGGCGAAGGCAATCCTTTTCCATGTCATTTTGAGCTAAAACAAGGTTGGTTGGTTATCCTAGACATATTTTCCACTTAATTACATCTTTTCGTAATTTCATAAATTACTCGTCCGCTACTCCGGAAGTGGCGTTTTAGGAGGCAAGCGTTTCCCGCCATTTGGTTTTGCGTTGACTTTACCGTGCGAATCTGTTCTATTCTACTTTTGTTTTGTGCTGTTTTTCAACAATTGTCGCCACCACTTTCCATCGGCGAGTATTCTGCGGCAAGATAGGTTAGTAGAGAACTCAACTACGTTGGATTTAGGGATTGTTTAGTGTGTTGCAAGATGAAAATGGCTGGAGTCGGTAACCCGTATCACAGTGACAGTAGTGTGAGTGNATTTCTTCCATCCATATTTCCCCCATGACACAATTTTCCTGTCTTTTAAATCTTGCTTTAGGTTAGTCAATTTGCTTCCCATTCCCTGGTAAACTTTCTCCTTCAGAGAGTCCCATATGGCATAGTCCAATGGATTGAAGTCAGAACTCTGCGGAGGCCACTCAGGTTTTTGTTGAATTCTGATGTGGCTTCCTACAGATGAGACTGGGTTATCTTGATCTAGTGAAGGGTTCCATCTTGCTGAAATACGTATTTTTTCCAGTATAAAAACGCCTAAAATCAAGGAGATTTTCGTCCAATGACTGCATGCAGCATTGACTGTTAACTTTGTGTGTATCAGTGCAAATAAAGCAAATAATTGTTTTTCATTCCCAAAATACTCCATTGGAAACAATTACTTTTTTGGAAAAATCTGAAAGTCTCATGATAGAGTCGAGATGACTGAATTTCTCGTTTTTGTTTCCCATGAACACCATAGTTTTGCTGATTTTCAGCAATTTCTAGCGTAAAGTGTTTTTCATCAGTGAAAATGATTCTTTTCACATAGGTGCAAGTAGCGGCATCGTGTTTGTCTTTTCCTTCTAACATTTTGATCTCTTTTGACTTCCCTCAGAGATTTGTGATTCCCCGGGTTGTCCTGCTTGGATTGAATGAATTCCTCAACAAGATCCTCGTTTTATTTCAAACATGCAGTCTTGGGTATCACACTGCCACTTTTACGCGCAACAGACCCTACGTTGTGTACTTTAGGAAAAAGTCTATTTGCAGTAGCACCCTGAAGATACATTGTGAAAAATTTAAACGAATTCGGTCTCTCAATTGCTGAGAAATTATCTGTGAAAAAGTGGCTTAGTTTTTGTGACATCTGATATATATTTACTTCGATGAGGAAATGCCCCGTAGTAGGCGAGGAGAGGAAGTTGACGGGGTGCAATCTGGGCCTGCGTTTGATGAGGTTGGACTTTGGGTTGAACTAGCACCTTTCTCTGGCCCTGCTGTATGACTTGGTTGCAATTTTGGGCGAGTATCTGAGTAAAATTCGACACTAAAAAGTAATCCGGAATTCGTTTCCTTTTCATACTATTTTTCAACCTACATGTATCTCTACCTTTCTACTGTGAAATTGACATTATCTCTCTAACGGCAGGATTTTTAGGTGTTGGAAGATATACAAAAATATGCGTCACTATCCACAGGATAAAGATTGAACAACAGTTTCTTTTTGCAAAAAACGAGTTCCTCAAAAAAACGAACAATGAACACGTTATCTTTCGACATAGGAGAGGAGAGAGTTACCGGCGGCGTAACGATTACCTATACCGTAACAACTTCGTTTCCACTAAAGGATGTTTTTTTCTGGAGGGCAACCGATCCCTTAATTCTGATTCCGAATAATGGCCTTATTTCACTCCCTAAATCGGACAAAATTCCCCTTACATATACCAAAAATTCCCCAATGAGGCTGAAAATTCCCCTTGTCAAGCAATTAAGTCATTTCATTGCGATGGACATCTAAATTTTGCACCTAATGTTTGTCTATTATAATGCCCAACCAAGTAAGGAAATTTTCTTGATTCGACCGATGCACGTGAGATAGTGGCAACCGCTTTTGCCTACAGTGATGGCGGATAATCACTAAAAAATTCCCTAACCGTAGAAAACGCGGCGCAAATTCCACATTTAATTAGAAAAACTCTACAAATATTCGTCAGCGGACAAAGAAGAAGTTGCCAATGTTGAAATAAAATTCGTTATTTTTTCTCATGTGATATTGCGCAGATATAATCAAGATTAATATCTGTCTCAACTGGAATCGTTAGCCACGTGACTGTAGTTCTTATCAACAATACAGATATTTGCAACATCTTTGGAGATGCATGCGCGTGCTACCTACATTAGACCATAGATTATAGACAACAGACGCAATTCCTACATTTTCTTGCGAAATATCCTAGAGGAGGCGCCAACCTCTGCTCATTACAAATTCGGCTTCCGGTTAAATATGTAATGTGACGGGGAATTTTTCCATAAATTTTACTGTCTAGTACAAAGAAAAAACTTTTTTTCGGCATTGAAACGCTGTTCAAGATCTCCCATCAGGCACTGGAGTTCGTTCGAGCTTAGTTAAAATGAAACGTCCCGGTGGAGTACATATAAACTGCTGTTGAAGTGCGAGATTGGTTTTTGAGTGAACATAGAGGTTATTTCTGGAGTATTAATACATGTATGAGGTTTGTGTATTATAACAGATTTCGTCCATTGAAAATATACGGAGTAGGCGGTCCATGTACTAAAGTTTATGATCGGACATAGAATCCTACACGAGTCTCAGATTGATAACATGATCAAAGCTTCTTGGAAATTTTGTCAAAATGACAAAGTTTGTTTTCGTAACAAATGTTCAAGATATAATCTAATAAATAGTCTTTGAAGTTGTAATACTAAAACTTAGCAAATGTTTATAAATAACAGTCAGCAAGGTTTTCCCCACGCGTGAGCACTGAATTGATCTTGAGACAGCACAGCTAAAGAGTCTCTTCGCGATTTTTGAGCTGGGGTTCGTCTCCGTTTGAATGAAGGTGGATATGGAATTCGCCGCTGTTGATCGATCCGTTTAAGAAATTGATTGCACGTCCTGCCGACTGGGAGTATGTACAGTTGCGATTTGTCAATCACAACCCGGCACCTTCACGGAATTTCAGCACTATTTGATTGTTGGTATCAGTGTTTTGCAGACGATAAAATGTAAGGCGTATGGATTTTTACTTTGCACTACTTTGTAATTCGCCCAAGTAATATCAAAAATACGTACTCGGTGTCATTAACCAGTCGTGTGTCAACACATTCCAGGTCATATGAGAAAAACAGTTTATGATTGAGATAAAACCTTGTGATCACGAGAGAGATCAAGCCAAACCGAGATATAATTTTGCAAAAAATGCATTAACATAATATATCACATGATAGAAGGCGGAGCCTGTATTAGGAGCAAAAGTACGACATCATGGCATATAGTTACTTTAGTTGAGGCCCAATCATTTGTGTAACTGTCGAAAATTGCTTTCCAAAGCGGATAACAGTAAAAATTGTAGTATGGAAATGAGAAGACTTAGCCTACAGATATCAAGACTTTTCTACCAATGCCTTATGAAAACCATTAATGCCAAAATCTTGGAGTTTCAAGCTCTGGTCACAGATTAGGAGTATATTGATATTTCACTTGGCATTATTTGATAAATACACAACACATCACTCTGTTGCTCCAATCTCATGTTTTCATTTAATAGGTGAACAAATCATAGCAAAGGGAACTCACAAAACTTTACCACTTATGAAGGTCTAAGTACATCTCTGCCACAAAAATAAAACAGATTTTACCATTTATTATTTAGTCATATCATTAGTAATCAGTATTTTCTCAAACTCTTAATTTCTACAACAACATTTAGGCATTATGAATGATTTTAGCAGCATTATCCTTTCATTCCGAATATTTTCCTGGTAACTGATAGTATTAACTTCGACTTAATACACACAAGTTCAAGAAACTGACTTTTTACTAAAACATTACATGCAGTTTCCGGACTCAGATAGGTGGCACTATTTTTGTGAACGCATTTCTACATCGCTCATACTAAAACCAGAAATTACTACGGTAATACGCAAAAGTGTGGACTGCAGTCAGAAGAAAGTGATACTCAACATCTACAGAACGATTGAAGGTTGGTCAAACTTCATTAGACTGAGTGAAAACCGACTTTGAGACAGTTCCATAACCTGCTATAGGGTTACCTACACTGAGGTGTCAGAGCTGTTTCAGTTTACAGTGTATATACAGGTTACGTAACAATAGCAAATCATGCCAGGAGGTAAAGGCACACCTAATGCAGGACCTGCGAAAGGATTGCGCAACCGGACCTTACCTTCGTATATGACTCAACCTGAAAGTAATCCACCTGATATATCGAATACAGAACTACTAGAGCAAATGAATACAAAATTTGAGAAAATGAGAGAAGATTTGTCTGGTAAAATAGAATCCTTAAGTCGCCAATGCAAGGAAATGAAGCAGGAAAATGTCGGTTTGAGACAACAGGTGGCGCACTTGGAAAGCAAGGTGGTTGATTTAGAGAACAGGTATAGACGGGACAACCTAATTTTTCACGGCATTCCCAAGGGGAATTCGGAAACATGGGAAGAAGCGGAAACTGCAGTAAAGGAACTAGTCGATAACCACCTCGACATATCAGAGGTTAAGATTGAGCGGGCCCATAGGATTGGTCGTAAGAACCGTAGCAAACTTCGACCAATATCATCGCAAAGTTGAGTTCGTTCAAGGACAAGTTGCAGATCTTAAAAGGCAAAAGAAAATTAAGGAGTGAAACTCAATACTCGGTGGCTGAAGACTTCAGCAAGAACGTTCGTATCGCTAGATCAAAGTTATGGCAGTTCTCAAGAGACAATAATTTTATAGAAGCCACAATAAAATTTGATAAGCATTATCACAACAGGAAAATGTACCTGTATGACGATCATATAGACAAAGTTGTCTGCAACGAGGATAGATACATCTTCAGAGATAGAACGGATACAAATGAAGAGGACGACAGTCAATAGCAAACAATGACAAGAGAAATGAAAATAGGATCATGGAACATAGGGGGGCTAGAAAGTAAGCTACGACAAAACAAAGGAGAAATTAAAAAAATAATTAGAAACTACGACCTCATAGGATTCATTGAATCACACGCAAGAGCAGAGCATGAATTTGGCGATATCTTAGAAAATTATTCCACGTTCACATCAGTACGAAACATATATAACGGCAAAGTATCTGGTGGAGTGACAGTAATGGTAAAGAACAATTTAGGAACCAAAATAACTCGCATCTGTGAGAATTTGGAAGACAGAGTATATTTGCATCTCAAAGATTTCTTTGCAGGCTCAGACAAGCCAGATGTAATAATAGGTTTTATTTATCTCCCTCCCGAAGAGTCAGCATACTACAGCCACGACATTTCTGACTGCAGTGTTGATCGTCTCGAGGATGACTTTACCTGCTTAAAGAGTAATGGGAAATTTAACCAGTCACGCGTTATTTTGACAGGTGACTTTAATTCAAGGACAGCTACACTCAGAGACTACATCCCAGATGACGATATCACGAATATCAGTGTCCTTGCCAATAGCGACTGTTGATATGTTCAAAATAATTTTGAAAAACCAAGAAACAACCAAGATGCGAAATCTAACTACTTTGGCAAAGAACTTGCCAAATTTTGGGCAGTATATGGTACGCACATAGTTAACGGTAGATACCCCTCAGACAGAGAAGGAAACTATTCGTTCGTCTGCACTCGAGGATGCAGCACTATTGACTATGTTATTGCCGAGGCATCTCTGTTCGAATATATTAATGACTTTGAAGTATTAAACTACGACCAGTCAGACCATTTCCCTATCATGTGTACTCTACGTTATCTAGAACATACGGAAGCTGATACAGACGGATCGAACACTAGTGTCAGAACAACCCCATTGCACCGACTCAAGTGGCAGCCACACAAATCTTCAAGTTTTAAGAAAGAGTGGGCAGCTAGCGTTGACACCACCGAGAAATTATCCCAAATATCTTCAGCCATCGATATGGATATTAACAAAGCAGTTAAATTAATAAATGAATTATTCCACGCTTGCGGCCATGAAATGAAAATAAGCAATAAACCCGCAGTGAACTGGCAGCAGCCAAGGTGGTTCGACAACGTTTGCGAGCAAAAGAAAATAGAAAAACACAATTTATTGAAACTTTTCAGATCCACAAAGTGTGTGGATACACTACGTAATTATATTGATACGAAAAGTCAATTTAAGGAAACCTGTCGTGAAAAAAAGAAGAATTATAACGAACAAATGGTAAAGAACCTAATTAGTGATTGATCCAAGAATATTCTGGGCAAACGTGAAGACAATCATAAATCCGAACAATATTCAACAAGCGGATATTTCGTCGAACGAATGGTATAACTATTTTGAAAAACTCTTGAACACTGAGCCTGTACGGGAAAACAAGGAATTCCTTAATAATTTGCTGGACGAAACACGAGAGCACGACGAAAGCTGCAATGGATGTGCCAATACACCTGGTGATGAAATCCTGGTACAACTTAATATAGAAATTGACATGTCCGAAATCAATCAGGAAATAAGTAAACTTAAAAGTAACAAAACTCCTGGAGAAGATGGTATTCCAAACGAACTCTTCAAAGCACTGACTGGTGACATCCTTGAAGTATTATGCAAACTATTCAACAAGGTACTGGCGACAGGAAAATTCCCGGAGAACTGGAGAAAGAGTATAATCGTTCCAATCTACAAGAAAGGAGGCAAAAATAAGCCAAATAATTACAGGGGAATTTCTGTAATTGACAACATAAGCAATATTAAACAGAAGGCTGATTGAGTGGTCGGATGCAATGCAATGTATCCCTGAGGAACAAGCCGGATTTAGGGTGTGCTATTCGACCGTGGATAACATTTTTGTTCTACAAGCTTTGGCCCACATAAGTTTATCAAAAAGAGGTGGAAAAATGTACTGTGCCTTTGTGAACTTAAGCAAGGCGTTTGACAGTCTGGAAACTACACGTCTGTTTTATTGTTTGTTAAAAAATAATCTCCACGGGGAAAATGTTCAATCTCCTGAGAAATATTTATGCTGAAGTGAAATCGTGCGTGAGAATACAGAGTCAAAACACACCCTTTTTTGATTGTACGAGAGGTGTGAAACAATGTTGTATACTGAGTCCTTGGTTATTCTTTGTTTTTGTTAGCGGACTGGTGTCAGAGGTCAAAGAAAATGGAGGACAAGGAATCAAGTGTGATGATTGTGAATTAAGTTCGTTATTGTTTGCGGACGATTTGGTGCTTGTGGCGGACACAGTGCCTGGTCTCCAGAGGAAATTAAATGTATTGCACAAATACTGTGTGGACTGGAGTCTTTGTGTTAATCTTGATAAGACAAATATTGTTGTCTTCAATCGAGGTGGGACTCTGTCGGCACAAGAACGGTGGTTCTACAATAAGAAATCGGAAGACACGAAATCTTATTACAAGTATCTTGGTGTGACATTTTCTTGCAGATTAAAATGGAATGAAAATTGTAGAATATCAGCTTTACAAGCTAGAAAAGCAATGAACATGTTAAAAGCATGTTTAAGCAAAGTGAAGTGTAATTCCCCGCATGCATGTTTTAAATTGTTTGATAGTATTGTAGTTCCTATATTGTTATATGGTGCTGATATATGGGGTACAGTATATTCGAAAGACATAGAAAGTGTTCACAATGATTTCTGTAAATGGGTTGCTGGTGTCCCAAAGAAAACAAGTAACGTTGTGGCCAGAGGAGAATGCGGCAGGCATTTATTATCTGTGAAATACTTGTGCAGACCAATAATCTACTGGACCAAAATTCTACAGATGAATAATCTCAGACACTCAAAGAAAAGTTACAGGATGCTGCGGGAAGAGTGTGAAAAGGACGAGCAAATTGGGCCAGAGAAGTTAAAGATATTTTATTCAGATACGGGTTTGGGGAGGTATGGAAAAGTGGACCGGGTAACATTGATTTATTTATATCGGAATTTAAGCAAAGATTGTTGGATTGTGGTGCCCAAGAATGGAGGACATCAGTGCAGAGCTATAGCAAGTGCTCATTTTACTCTGTTATCAAAACAGATTTATCTTGTGAAGAACATCTTTACAATTACCACCAACTCTACGTAGAATTTTAGCCAAATTCGGGTGCTCAGGACACCAACTGAAAATAGAAACTGGTAGGCACCATGAAATTCCAAAGGAAGATAGACTTTGCGAAATTTGCAACCGTTCAGAAATTGAAGACGAAGTACACTTATTACTTACCTGCCCCGTACTTAACGACATTAGAAAGAATTTTTTACCAGAAATATGCCGACAGCATACTGAAATCGAAAACGTCAAATACTTATTCAAAACAAACTCTGGAAATCTTTTGAAAAGACAATCCTTATTTATATTAAAGGCTTATGGTATTATACTGGAAACTCTAACATTGTAACGTGTAAATATGCATATATGTATTGAATACCCGGACATGAAATTGCCACCTATACCAAATGTTGCAATGTAATATGTACAAATGAGCTTAGCTCCAAGTGCAATAAACAACCTATCTTTCTCTCTCTCACATGCAGTTTCCTTCCAAGGGTTTGCATAATTTTCGCAATCACCATAGCTATAAATACACACATTGATAACATTTGATGCAAAATCATGACTATTTCCTCTCTGTTCAAGCTGGAATCTTTTTATTCGACGATTAACCAAATTCTCTAACCAAGTTCGTACAAACTAAACACAAGCACTCATGGTCAAAACAATAAGTAGAGCAAACTATATGTAACTGGGGACTAATGGAAAATAGCACTAAGCAAAACATTGATGTTACTGCTCTCCTGACATAGGAGTTTTTATTAAATACGAGCAAACATACCAAGCGTGAACAGTTCTCAAACTTGAAATGTAAATCATAAAAAAGCAATAATAAATCCATTAAATGGGTGACATCAATCAAATATAGAGACACACTACACAGAAATGAAACTCTACCAACAGAGCTCATGAAAACACATCAACCTAAAATGCATAATTCCAAACCATACTGTAAAAATCCGATGGCAGTTGGTTACAATGTGAGAGTAAGCAGTCACGAAAACTCAGGAACCGTNTTTATTTATCTCCCTCCCGAAGGGTCAGCATACTACAGCCACGACATTTCTGACTGCGGTGTTGATCGTCTCGAGGATGACTTTACCTGCTTAAAGAGTAATGGGAAATTTAACCACTCACGGGTTATTTTGACAGGTGACTTTAACTCAAGGACAGCTACACTCAGAGACTACATCCCAGATGACGATATCACGCATATCAATGTCCTTGCCAATAGCGATTGTTGTTATGTTCAAAATAATTTTGAAAAACCAAGAAACAACCAAGATGCGAAATCTAATTACTTTGGCAAAGAACTTGCCAAATTTTGTGCAGTATATGGTACGCACATAGTTAACGGTAGATACCCCTCAGACAGAGAAGGAAACTATTCGTTCGTCTCCACTCGAGGATGCAGCACTATTGACTATGTTATTGCCGAGGCATCTCTGTTCGAATATATTAATGACTTTGAAGTATTAAACTACGACCAGTCAGACCATTTCCTATCATGTGTACTCTACGTTATCTAGAACATACGGAAGCTGATACAGACGGATCGAACACTAGTGTCAGAACAACCCTATTGCACCGACTCAAGTGGCAGCCACACAAATCTTCAAGTTTTAAGGAAAGAGTGTGCAGCTAGCGTTGACACCACCGAGAAATTATCCCAAATATCTTCAGCCATCGATATGGATATTAAAAAAGCAGTTAAATTAATAAATGAATTATTCCACGCTGAAATGAAAATAAGCAATAAACCCGCAGTGAACAGGCAGCAGCCAAGGTTGTTCGACAACGTTTGCGAGCAAAAGAAAATAGAAAAACATAATTTATTGAAACTTTTCAGATCCACAAAGTGTGTGGATACACTACGTACATATATTGATACGAAAAGTCAATTTAAGGAAACCTGTCGTGAAAAAAGAAGAATTATAACGAACAAATGGTAAAGAACTTATGTGATTGAGTGATTGATCCAAGAATAACCTGCCCTAAATCCGGCTTGTTCCTCAGGGATCCATTGCATTGCATCCGACCACTCAATCAGTCTTCTGTTTAATATTGATGTAAACAGCTTGCTTATGCTATCAATTAAAGAAATTCCCCTGTAATTATTTGGGTTATTTTTGTCTCCTTTCTTGTAGATTGGAACGATTATACTCTTTCTCCAGTTCTCCGGGAATTTTCCTGTCGTCAGTACCTTGTTGAATAGTTTGCATAATACTTCAAGGATGTCACCAGTCAGTGCTTTGAAGAGTTCGTTTGGAATACCATCTTCTCCAGGGGTTTTGTTGCTTTTAAGTTTATTTATTTCCTGATTGATTTCGGACATGTCAATTTCTATATTAAGTTGTTTGCATAATTTTCGCAATCAACACAGCTACAAATACACACATTGATAACATTTGATGCAAAATCATGACTATTTCCTCTCTGTTCAAGCTGGAATCTATTTTTTCGACGATTAACCAAATTCTCTAACCAAGTTCGTACAAACTAAACACAAGCACTCATGGTCAAAACAATAAGTAGAACAAACTATATATAACTGGGGACTACATGGAAAATAGCACTAAGCAAAACATTGATGTTACTGCTCTCCTGACATAGGAGTTTTTATTAAATACGAGCAAACATACCAAGCGTGAACAGTTCTCAAACTTGAAATGTAAATGATAAAAAAGCAATAATAAATCCATTAAATGGGTGACATCAATGAAATATAGAGACAAACTACACAGAAATGAAACTCTACCCACAGAGCTCGTGAAAACACATTAACATAAAATGCAAAATTCCAAACCATACTGTAAAAATCCGATGGCACTTGGTTACAATGTGAAAGTAAGCAGTCACGAAAACTCAGGAACCGTGGGCGTTGAAGCTTTTCAGTTCAAGTTGGTCAAATTTTAAAGTCATGTTTCACACAAATGTGCAAGATTAAACATTTAGACTTTTAACTTTTGTGATTTGCAATAGTTTAATTTATCACAGGCATCAAAGGGAAATTGCTCAGTTTCATAAGTTTTCTTGTGAGCCTCCACCGACACTACTCACTGCCCTCTGTTTTCGTTTCTTGAGAGTATTATCGGCAAATGAAAGGAAAAATATGTTTTCACAACTGTTAAAAATGCGGGACATTTGTTACGTTATGCTTGCGATCTCTGACCTTACCCACAAAAGCCGGTTGCGCACGCACATGAAGTAGGTAAACGTCCTTGCTATGACCAGATAGGCCTACCGTAGAAACCACGCAAATAAACTCGGTGACCCGTCAAAGACGTCATCTTGGTGTTATCACTAGCTTACGTCGCTGTAGCCAGCCACCTAGCTGTGTGAAGACTATTGTCAAAATACAGCTAGATACCACTTAGCCTTGGTACAAAGCTGTATATTTATATACAGCTTTGCACCGATGTGGGTAAAAAGTGGTATGATAAAATCTGACACAAAATCAGTGTCATTAAAGACTACAATCTTCCTTGAGTAAAAATCATTTAACAGTGTTGAAAAAATGGCGTTCTACCGTTATTCTACTGCTAAAGTTGTGGAGCGATCTTAAGCGACGGTTTTCGGCGCCATGAAATATTGCGTCACCTTTTGGCCAGTCTTTTTTGCCGATTCTTCAGTCAACTGCTGTTCTTTCACGAGCTTGCGTACACGTCAAAACAAATTATTGGAACTGGTTTCACTTCACTATAATGTTTTAGAATTTCAATAATGAAAAACCAAATTTCATAACAAATTTTGCTTCTCCGAAGTTGTCGCGAAAATTGAGGAAATGGCGCGTGCGCGTGACACGAGCGTATTGTTTTCAAAACGACGACATGCTTTTCATTGCTAGAAAAGGCGGAGAAATACGCAAGAAAATGACGTTTATTGCATTGTTTTTCACTTAAACGGCTGTAACGGGCAAGGTGATTATCGGTTGATTCCCAGATTTTGCATGCACCCCGTCCGGTCTTTAGCTTTACATTTTGATACAAGTTTCACGGCGAGGTGACGAGCAGAACTACCCTGGCTGCGTGCAATTTCGGGGTCTAAGGAAGAAATGCACACAATGTAGCCAGCCAGCTAGCTGTATGATGACTATCGTCAAAATACAGCTAGGTCCCACTGCGTGTATTTCTAACAATTAAAAGTGTGTCGTCGTTTTGAAAACAATACGCTCGTGTCACGCGCACGCGCCATTTCTTAAATTTTCGCGACAACTTCGGAGAAGCAAAATTTCTTCTGAAATTCGGGTTTTCGGTATCGAAATTCTAAAAACTTGTAATGTAGTGAAACCAGTTCCAATAATTTGTTGTGACGTGTACGCAAGCTCGTGAAAGAACAGCAGTTGATTGAAGAATCGGCGAAAAAAAAAATGACCAATAAGTGACGCAATATTTCATGGCGCCGAAAGCCGTCATTAAAGATCACTCCACAACTTTAGCAGCAGAATAACGGTAGAACGCCATTTTTTCCAACACTGTTAAATAGTTTTGTTTACTCAAGGAAGACTGTAGTTTTTAACGACACTAATTTTGTGTCAGATTTTATCTTACCACTTTTTTACCCACAACGGTACAAAGCTGTATATTTATATACAGCTTTGTACCAAGGCTACACACAATGGTACCTAGCTGTATTTTGACGACAGTCTTCATAGGTTAAAAAATGCAAATGGTGCAGTGACAAGCGAAAGGCAAAGTAGAATCTTCGAGTGAAGAAGTTCTTTCGGAAGCCTTAATTTCCGTGCAGTTATATTCACGCGATCGCAGTTTCGACGCTTGCATTTTGATGTTTGACGTGCAATTCAAGTGTGATGTGTGTGATACTCGATTTTATACTTTCACTGTGCAGACTTCCAACCTTATTTATATGGATTTGTGTATTGTCTATAGAGGCTAAAAACGTTTTATGTGTAAGATTAGGTAAGTGAACCACAGCCAACTGTGCTGTTATCCGGCAAAATTTTTGTTGGAAGCATTTGCATTTACCCTAAAACCTAGCCTTGATACAAAGCTGAATACTAAATATACAGCTTTGCACCGATGTGACACAAAATTAGTGCCATTAAAAACTACAGTCTTCCTTGAGTAAACAAAATTATTTAACGGTGTTGGAAAAAATGACGTTCTACCGTTATTCTGCTGCTAAAGTTGCGGAGCGATCTTGAGCGAAGGCTTTCGGCGCCATGAAATATTGCATCATCTATTGGCCAGTTTCTTTTTTCGCCGATTCTTCAATCAACTGTTGTTCTTCCACGAGCTTGCTTACACGTCACAACAAATTATTGGAACTGGTTTCACTTCATTATAAGTTTTTAGAATTTCGATACCGAAAAACCGAATTTCAGAACAAATTTTGCGGCTGCGAAGTACGCTTGACACGAGCGTACTCTATTCAAAACGACGACATAGTTTTCATTGCAAGAAAAGGCGGAGAGTTACGCAAGAAAATGACGTTTGTTGCATTGTTTTTCACTTAAACGGCTGTAACGGGCAAGGTGGGTGTCGGTTGATTCCCAGATTTTACATGCACCCCTACGGTCTTTAGCTTTATATGTTGATACAAGTTTCATGGCGAGGTGACGAGCAGAACTACTCTGGCTGTGTGCAATTTCGGGTTCTACGGAAGAAATACAAACAGTGGTACCTGGATGTATTTTGACGATAGTCTTCATTCGTCCAGGTCGCAAAATCTAAGACAAATTGGGAGAACAGTGCAATCTTTTACAGGATAGTTGTGCAATAATTCGCTATTCTTCATGCCAATGCTAGTTCTTACATTTTAGAGTCGTGACAAGCAACCGTAGTAAAGAATGGGATGTAGGCGAAGGCTGAGGGCCATCAGAAAAAGATTTAGAAAAATATTTGCATGTTTTTATGGCCGCTGTACATGCTGCAGACCAACAGAAGTTGGCGCGACAACCCCAAAAGAAGTGATAGACTCTGGCAAAGAACTTCATGTGAGCAGCTTGGGCTTTTTGTGACCCGTGTTTACCTCATATTGTTCTTCATGAAACGCCAGCGCTTATTGAGTGTTCATGATGTTCTTCGCTTTGTACTCAGTGATACACATACGTCTATGTTTCTGTTGACAAAGGACGTTATTACATCCGAAATTTTCAGTTGATCCATTCTTGTTGTTTTATTTACCTATTAATATTCTACATTTCGTGAAACAATTGTATCCTTGGGAGGGTCTGGATCGCCTTATTTAGTTTCAGATTTATATTCTACGTCAGATATAGAAGTGCACCAGAGGAGTGTCACGCTAGCCGAATTGCAGTATGGTATACATGACCAAGCTAGGTGGCTACCCGATTGACTTCAATGATAAGCGGACGCTGACGATACAATTGAGAAAATGTTAATTTTAAAAACTGATTAAAACGCTGATTATACAATTGAGAAAATGTTAATTTTAAAAGCTGATGCGTAATTTTCTGTACTGTAACTTGGCCATTCTGACAGCAAACGTTGTTTTTACCTTTCTTACAGAGGAGGTTCACTATTGCTGGAGATTTTGGCTGCTTTGGTAAGAAAAGTCCATGATAAATTGAAACATTGTTATCGTTATTTAAGGATAGTATTAACACCGTTTTGCATCACTTGTGAAATTATTCAGTTACACCTCGGTCTCACATTTCTGTGGGAATGTGTGTTTATTCCACATGTACCTCAGTACCTAAGGAAACTGCATGTAACCGCATCAAAAGGCATAAGCCCAATTAACAGAAGTTTAAAACTAGGAGTTTAATAAATATACGCATTTTACCCGTTTTTAATCACACAGTAATTTTATTGCACGTCGAACGTCATTAAAGAATGAATTGATCAGTGTATAAAAGGGTCGGACTCCCGCCGCTAGATTAATTTTGCTTATTCACCACTTGGGGCGCTTTTTTGCAAGAAAAGTTTCCAAATGGGTAATTCACGCAAGAATGATTTTGTAGATTAATTATTCAACTGATATACGCATTTCATGCTCGTATGCGGACTAAAAATAAATTTTAGTTATATTACTGTAAAAATTATGGTTCGCGCATCCACCGGACCCTAGGTGACAGTTGAAATATTTAGTAGGTGGCCACTATCTACGGAATTTTTTTCAACAACTGCTACATCAAGGAAACCTCTTTCAGACATGGTAAGCCTTTTTCTGTGTAATGTTGCCCACTTCGTACACATGCACTTGAATGTAATCTAGATTTTCAACTCAAGAGCCAAGGTTAAAAAATGTTTGAAATGAGGGACTTGCAAAGAAATTTCGATTAATATTTATGGGTCTTCTAACTCACCTAGGGTAAAAAGGTTCGTGCTGAAAACATTAAGTAATTCTGTTATACCGGTATTTTGCGGTAGTTGTCTTAAATTTGCGTTATCACCGATCAAAATTTATCCGTAAAATGGAACGTTAGTTTTACAGAAGCTGTCCGTTTTTTTAAACCAAAAACGTTTCAGTTATGAACCATTCCACATAGGGGTACAAATGAACTATATGTCAAGAATCTGCGACGTGTCAATGTCTTACATTTGACTGTGCAGCCACTCTTCAGGTGTTTCACCCTGCGCTAATTAGGCTAATGGAACCAGTCAATCGGCTCAAAGGTTCAAAATTTATCTTGTGTCATTAGCAATGTTAGTTCACGGTATTAAAAAAACAACCACCCCAGAACACGAAAGAAAGCAACTGTGGTTGTGCATGGGTCTTTAAAAAAGAATGCAGGAGGCTTACTTTCAATTGTCTTTTCACATTTAGCTGCAAGTCTACCGAAAAATATTGATTGGTCGAAAATCAGACTTCCTCCAAAGATGGATCGTAGAAGCGAGTCCGCGAAGTTTGCCTTTTTGCACCAGAAAATACGACCAGGTATGCTCAACGCTTTGCTTAGCTTTCATTCGTCCACCTTCAGTCTGGACACAGCATCTACATCCTCGGGATTCGTTGAACAATTGTCCAAAACAAACCAATCCGCAGTGCTTTACGACGACCCGGCTGACCATTTGAAGGGGACCTGTGGAGCTGAAGAGTGGGGGCGACACTTGTTCCCTACAGCCACCAGATTTGGCATCGGATCATACGCAGATTCGTCAAAGGCGGTAACATCCCTGGACATAGACGACTATAACAGTGACGTGAGGCTCATTAACGTAACGCCGAGGTACTCCAATGGAGCCAGGGTGCTCAATCCACAAGTGTTTAGGTAATGTAATAGCATAGAGTGGCAAGACTACTTCGAGGCAGATAGTACGGTGGGTTGCGTGGTTTGATTTCAACAACTTTTGTTGATAGAATAATGATATTGTCATATCTGATGCTCCTCCTAATGATTCGTATATGTCATTTGTTGATGAATGTGGTACTGTTCACGCGTCACTGACTCGTTCAACACCTTCGGTATACGGACAAACTCCAGTTTGGGAATTATTAATTTGTAGCTTTACCCGCCCTTCGCCAAATAAATTGGTGGTGATTGGAGCCGGAGTGTCGGGTAAGGTGCTCGCTGGATCACTGAAACTCCTGGACGGGAGCACTATACAAGCGTGCATTAAAGATTACATGAGGAAAGACAGCACAAAGGCCGAGCACGAGTACTTAGCGTACACGGAACTCTATACCACCGGTTTTGTGCCGCAGGCTTACGGATTGGTGGCCCTATCAGACAGATCTGGAAATCGAAGAAGTTATGGTTTGGTACTAGAATATTTGTCGTACTCTGTCCGAATGAGTTGTCTTTGCGATATCAGAGAGTTCTCTCCATTATTCGTCGTAAGAACGGCCTTGCTGATAATTCTAGCTGTGAAAAGGATCCACGCGGCTGGAATCCTCCTAAACGATATTACACTCGACAATATTCTGATTGATCCGAGGATCAGGGACCACCCGAGAGTACATATGATCGACTTTGAAAAATCGTCAACCCTTGACGGACGCGGGTAAGGTCTATTGTAACATACGAGCATTTGCTACTGCAGTACAGATGTGGCTCCTACTAGAGGACCTTATCTTGGAACTGCACAGATTCATACTTCAACTTGGAAATAAACCAATCATGCCACGTGTGATTCGAGTAACAATTTGGGAGTTGGTCAGTTTTTGAATCGTGTTTCAAGAGCAGGTATTTCCAACTTTGGTCATTGTTACTGGTACACTGGTACTTGTTGCGCAACATACTGACGACTTTGAAGTCAGGCAAGTAATTTCATTTTTCAGCCACCCACGCATCGTCAAATATGAAGAACGAGAGGAAACACCGCAAATTGCACCTGAAGTTCTCGACGGGGGAATAACGACTGAAAGCTCAGATGTCTATAGCGTGGGAAACGCGTTATTGTTTCTGGTTTGTAATACAAGAACAACGTCGACCAGCGAGGCCATAGACTTAGTCTTTGAACTAGGAAGCAAGATGACGAGCGACGACCCTCAGAAGAGGATGGAGGTCTGGTCTGACGCCTTGCGACTCCTAAGATTGTCAATCCAGTGGCTTCTTCTGGAGTCCGAAGATGAATAAATGGCATATCAATGTTTAGACATATACTGTGAATGAATTGGATCTTGTTCATGGCGCCCGGCGAGGTCCATTCGCGGTGCGCATTTAGTCTGTCACAAGTGTCTCGTCGACGCCAGTCGAAAGAAACGTAACTGATATCGTATGCAGCCCTTTGTACAACTCTTACAACGGCGGTTTTAATTGACAGTCAGCTGACAAGTTTCAATCACGACGTCGTACGCATGCTTGCACATCTGGTAAATGGTCAGCAAAAGTATGCTGGTAATGTTCATATCATTGAAAAATTGAGCTTGATTGCGTTTTATAAAAAATAAATGTGAATTAACACTTGTCTCATATTTACTTTGCGCGTGTAAGCGCAGAGTACTGTTGTTTCTGGCTATTCTTCGCAATTTTACAGTTCTACGCATTTTATTTTCTCATTACTCTCCGCGTGTTCTCCTAGATTTTTTAATGTTCTACATATTCTGATTCTTCCTTCCTTTTCAGATTGTTATTACTCATAGGTTCGGTAACACAGTCATGTTCATTGTGGTTGATACGATAATCAAGGATTTTTGACCGACCCAAAATGCACCGGAATAACCGGAACTACGGAGTGCATTCCGTCAAAATGCTTCTTCTTCTACAGGTTTTCAGATAGATACTTCGAATTTTGTTCACTAGTAGGCACTAAAGAATGCATCCGAAATTTATTTGGAATTTCAATCGCATCAAGGGTACCGAGTTTCCGGGTCAAAAGTAATCAAGTGCAAAAGTGATTTTTAATCTAGACCTTTTGTGATCACGCAATATGTTTTCCATAGAGGCAGTTCAGTCACAGAAGTTGGAATGAGGTGCACTTTCAGGGTCATTGAGAGTAGTGTTTTCCGTCAAATTTCACTTTTTCAGTAAGCTAGTACTTTTATGTTGTATTAGGGAGAGCGTTCATATTCATGCCGATTCAACCAATTGCCAATCAAATTCTACTGATACATGTAGTACGGGTATGACCCAAAATGCACTATAATACCCCCAGAGGGGTCAACCGACGAATTTTTTTCAAATGTTTCTCTTGCGATTTTTGAGATTGGCTCTTCAAATTTCGTAAACAGCTTTGTGCCATATATAAGTGCACCCAGATACACGGAATTTCGATCGGATTATTTTAACTGAATTTCCAGGTAAAAGCTCAGTAAGTGATTTTTGGTCTTAACCTTTCAAATTCATGCATATGTTTCCCATATACAGAAGGTTCAGTCGCAGTGTTTGCGGTCATAAGGTGCAATTTAAGAACATAAAGTTCAATTTTCTGTGAAATTTTGACTTCTTCATCCAGGTAGTATATACTTTTTTACTAGAGATATACTTCATTCCAATGGTGGTTCAACCATTTACCAAATTTCATTGATACAATTGTCATTACCCATAATGCACTACTGCAAAACTGATTTTTGAGATAGAATTTTCCAATTCCCACATTACTCTGATACACTAATGAAGAGCTTTGTACTAAACTTTAGAGTCATTAGGTGCAATTTTGGGGCCATTAATTGCAGTTTTATGTTGACATTACTTCTCTTATTTGTTCTTTAGTAGCATACCAGGGACAACTCTCTTTCAAACAATGACGCAACTTCTAAGCAATGCCATACGCCTTTAACTCATTATACACGTACGTACGGCACGCGCAGAGTTTAAGTGCACATAAGCAATTGCGTTCTAGCTCTTATTCCTCTTCCGACCAAGTTTGATAGTTAATATCTCCAAAATGAGGGCAAGTATGTTCTTTAAGTTTAATTTATGATACTTAAAGGCGAAGGCAATTTTTTTCATGTCACTTTTAGTAAAAATAAGATTCGTTGATTATCCCAGACACATTTTTCGCTTAATTACAGCTTTTCGTAATTTGATTAATTTCTCGTCCTCTACTCCGGAAGTGACGTTGTGGGAGGCAAGAGTTTCGCTCCAATTTCTTTTCATTATAGTCTGACTGTGAGGGCTGTCGAGTCACTCATTGTTCTACCTCGGTTGCGATAAGTTCGGTCGTCGTTTGCTTTTGTTTACAAGTCAGTCAACATGCCACGTACGCTGTTGCTGCGTGCCGGGATGTACTCATTATCGCCTCACACGCGCTTTGGGCACCTTGCGTCGCTTTCAGAAGGATGACGCACTTCGCCGTACTTGGCTAGCTGAAAAACTCGTTCATATGAAGAACGCAGCGCTACCCGTCCACGCAACGTACAAAGCAGTGGAGGGTTACCGAGTGTGTGGCAAGCATTTTCTGCCGCCAGATTACGACAGAGATATGTGCGCTGAATTGATGAACTAAGGTCCCTGCCAAACAACGCCTGAAGAAGGGTACCATACCGTCGCTGTTGATTCCCGGCAGTGCCCCGTCGCCATCCCGGAGAAGTGCGTTTTTGAAGCGAGAAGCCTCGCGAGCTGTGGCCACTATATACAGTGACTGGAGGCACTTCATCTACTGTCACCCGTGCCTCCGAACGTACCCCATTGCGTGCAATTCCGGGAACTAATAGTGATTCGCCTTGTGCTGTTGTTTCTAGACCAGAGCCTGTAAGCAGCCCTGCAGCGATGTTGAGTAGTGGGAGTGAATACAGGCCCAGTTCGACACCCAGTGAGAAGGGCAATTCGTCATCTAATGAACAGATCGGTGAGCCTAAGTTTGATAAGTTCATTGTGGACTTGTATTGGAGCTATTTAGAAGGTGCCAGGTGTGTGGTGAGGGAGTCACACGGCGGGATCTAAGCAGTTTGGGTGCTCAGATCACCCTCCAGTGGGAGTGTGTCGCGGGACACTCGGGCAAGTGGGACAGTTCTTCCTCTTTACGTGAGACGATAATGAGTACACCCCAGTACGCAGCAACAGCGTGGCATGTTCACTGACTCGTAAACAAAAGCAAAGGACGACCGAACTTATCACACCCGAGGTAGAACAATGACTGACTCGACTGCTCTCACAGTCTGACTATATGAAAAGAAATTGGCGCGAAATTCTTGCCTCCCAAAACGTCACTTCCATGAAAAAAGGTTGCAGTACATAAATTTTGATTCATTATATAATCATATCCCATAAAGCGACGGAAAAGGTAATTTGGTGCAAAGCTCATATAATTTTCAAAATGATACTCCTTCAGTTTCAAAGGTTTCCTCTTCAAATTAGGTGAACAGGTGTTAGTTAACAAGACCGTGGCGATTTAAAAACACTTCTCTAAGTAATCAGGCCGTCGAATCAAGTTAAACAGGTCAAAGGTCACGAGGTGCAAACTAAGGTTTTGAGCTAGATTCTTCAAATTCTGCTAAGAGGTTGATAAAGCACCATATAGAGTTGATTAGTGCAAAGGTCATCTAATATTCAAAATGTTATTTTTCCTATATTTTTAAGGCATTCTCTTCAATTTCAGCTGACAGACGTACATGTAAGCGTACACGCCAATCAAATACTTTACTGTATTACGCAATCGATCCAATCAGAAACACTAGGTCAAAGGGTATTATTGAGTGCAAACTAAGATTTTGAGTTAGACACTTCAAATTCACATATCTGCTTGGTACATGTAATTGAGTTCCAATTCTAAATTTTCAGGTCATTTGGTGCAACCATGGAGTCATTGGGTGCATTTTTTTCTGAAATTTTTGCGTACCTTTTCATTGGCGAAGTAGTCCGTGATTGTCAGCATATTAAACACACTTTTCACGGACTTTGCAGCAACTCTAGTAAAGAGGCATATAATGCATCGGAAAGGGTCACTTAGTGCAAAGGTCATCTAATGTTCAAAATGGTACTTCTACATATTTCAAGGAATTCTCTTCACTTTCAGCTAACAGGTGTAAGCATACGAGCCAATTAAATACACTACTTGACTAAGCAATCAGATAATCCAGTTAGAAACAATAGGTCAAAGGTCATTGAGTGCAAACAAAAATTTTGAGCTAGACATTTCAAATTCACATACATGTATCTGCTTAGAATATGTAACTGAGTTTCAATTCTAACTAAGGTTTCAGGTCATTTGGTCCCACCATGGGGTCATTATAGGTGCATTTTTCTTCTGACAATTTGACTTTTTCAACTTGTATTCTAAATCGCTTATAGTAAGACATCTCTGCCGGATTATTAGCATTAACCACACTTTTCATGGAGTTTACACTTATTCCTCCTGAGGGCTCATATATAATGCACCCGAAAGGGTCATTTAGTGCAAAGGTTATCAAATTATCGAAATGTAATTTCTCCTTCAGTTTTAAAGAATTCTCTTTTAACCTTGGTAAACGGGTTGCTGTCAATAATTACCTATATCAATTCCATTATAACGCACGCGCTGTCTATTATTGTCACATCTTGATAATAATCCTTCTAGTTTCACGTTTTTCACCACTTTCACCGTTTGAACACAATTTCATCAATTGAAATTCGTCGTCTGGTACAGTAGAAACTGAAGTCCTTAGCCAGCGGTTTTAGGTTTAGGCTTAGACAAACGAAATCCATATTTAGACTGTGGACTTCCAAATTTTCCGATTGCTTAGGATTCAGTAACGTGTGTGGTCCGAAGTTGGGAAGTCAATGTAGCCCTTTTGTCAGGTTTAATTCCACAAACGTAACCCCGTTGTAGTAATTCCTGGACACATTGTTTTAACCCCTCAAACTTAAGTGCCCGGTGATATCATGTTGTCATAAACGAACATGTAAAACTACAAATATTGTATTGAAAACCCTTTTATAGTAAATATTGTACCCCTTGCAATTTGTAACTCCCAGAATTTTGCTAGACTGATAGGATACCCTTTTGTTGGTGAGAAATCACCCACCTGAGTGTCGTGCTATGTATAAACCTTCTGTGGAAGTAACCCTTAGGACAGTTGTCACGAAGGGCATTGAAAGCCCAGGAAGGGTAAAATGAACACCATCCCTAGCCTTGCTCTAAGGATACTGTCAAGAAAAGAAACTTTCCCAGTGTGGTGATGCACATCAGGTGGAGGAAACAATGAAATGGGTTTTAAAAGGCCGCCAGCGAAGCAGTTGAGGACAGCCAAGGGAATTTGTCAGTTGTATTAACTTGAGTACTGCTGAGTAGTTTTGTTGTGGTAGCATGATATTCTAGTCAGTGTTTATTTAGTTTTAAAAGTAGGGAAAATGAACCATGAGCTCGTGTCACTATCTATAATATAATAACTGGAGTGAAAATCACAGCGGCGAACCGAAGAATTTCAATTCCCATGTCGAGGTGATCTATGCCACGAATGGCAAGTTAGAGCGTGACGTTCCTTTTGACATGAAGACAGACATCACAGCGCCTTTGAATGTGAACATGCCATTCAAAAATAATTTTGAGGACACTTCAGTCATCAAAGTTGTCCACAAGGGATATTCGTGGATATCACGACACCAAGCCCATCCAAAGGGCCCACAATATCTTCAACTACGCGTTTATCCACCGTATTACGTGCAAGACCCAACTAGCAACCAGTTGCTTGCACAAGGGGAAAGCGGCATCCACATGGGAGTATCCAATCGATAAATAAACTTTCTGAAATTGTGACTGATTTGTAGTTAAATTGAATAAAGTTTCTATTTTATGCTTTTTTGTACTGCTTTAGTAGTAGAGTGCATGCATTTGAGCAGAGAGACGGCCATCATTTTTACTGACCAAAGATTTGTTGATAGACCTAGGCCTACTTGTTTCAGAACACTATTTACAAGCATCCGTCACCACGTACGAGTTTTTTGGGGAAAATGGGGCTTGTACGCAACGGGACTATAGTTACACATGGTGAATGAACACACATTTTTTGAAAATGGGGAGGGGAGGGAGTGGGAGATGGGGAGCAACACATTGTCGGGTAAAACTTATTGTTTGTTTGTGGGGTGTCACACGACATTTCTCAAGGGGGAGCTTGCGATAGGCCAATTACCAATACACACAAGCTACGAGGTTATCAGCAGTCATACAACTAATATGGTACCACGTGACCAGTCATCACCAGCCCAACCTTTTGTTTAACACATTCTGTTAATCCTGTGACAGAAGCAAATAATGTAAAAATGCATCCGTTTCAAAAGCACAAACATTTGTGAACTAAGTACAGTGCTATTAAGTTATCACAGAGCAAACCCTAGCTTTACTTCAATAGGGAAACAAAAACGCAAAAATACCAATTTACTGCTGATTGTTTCAAAAGCACAGATATTCGTGAACTAGGTACAATGCTATGAATTCATCACAGAGCATACCCTAGCTTTAATTCGACAGAAACAAAAATGTAAATGAACCAATTTACTGCTGATGATTTCAAAAGCACATATATTTCTGAAGTAGGTACAATGCTATGAATTTATCACAGAGCATACCCTTGCTAAACTTCGACATTGGGTCATATCCACCTGGCTGGCTAGCTAAATAACACCTCCTAAGCACATATTCTCACTCATGAATATTAACCCACCTTGTTGAGCAATTGATCCAATTCGACATTTGGCACACAACTATATATAAATATATATATATATATAATTATCTATTTGTTGCAAAATATCAACATCACTGTAATATCCATATCAATATCAGCAATAACGGTGAAACATATACTTCCCAGAGAACAATCAACATCTAAACGAAATGTAAAATATTTGAAACTGACTATTTGAAAACTGAGTAAAAACACCAGAACATAGTTTGCCTTAGCTATCTACTCAAAACGTTTGATACCACAAAACATTCAGTCTCACTAGCAGCTGTGAACAGAAACGTGTAATAACTTATTGGTGGGTTATGGAACCTTCCTTGACAAGAAAGCAAGGTTATACTGCAGTATAAAGTAAAAAGAAATGGGCCACAGTGATATTCCACCTACCTTCTACATTGTATAATCTAGATAGAGGGAGTACAATAATTTTGAGGTTGCTGCCAGTGTTGAGCATTTACAGGAGTAGCAACCTTTCATTAAGTACAATGCATAAGGACAGCGATGCTTCAGGACAGGCCAATGCCTAAGGAGGGACCGTTGAAAGTGAAAGTACACGTGCTTATGATAATCCAAACAGCGGCACTTCAAATTAAAGTAAAACACGTCTGAGATGATCTAACACACTATGTGTGCCAACTGGGTCACAGTCAGTTTGTGGAAAACTGTCTAGAAGAGTTAACTGACCTATTTCAAAACTTTAAATAATTCCTCGGAAATGCAAAACCAAAACAGACAGACAGCTGGCATGCACGGGTCCCACCACAATAGTTATTTAGACATGCAAAAACCCAGCCTACTAAGACTCACAGGGTACTTTCAGAACTACAGTGAATTGTGCATTAGGAGAATTTTGGTAGTTCTAGCGTTTTTAGTGGACTTTTGTCACCTTTTCTACTTTTTTCGGAGATTTTGTATCTCTGAAGCAGACTTTTTGCCCACTTTGCCAAATGGGGGGCCTCCCGAGACCACCCCCCCCCCGAGTGCACGCATGTTACGCTACTTGCCAGGACACAGTGTCAGCACATGATCAGATGATTGAATAAAAATTATGATTCACAATCAGCTGAACAGCAAGTCTTTCTCTGCATTTTTGTCTAGCGCCCTCTGGTGTTCTGCACGTATTAGTTCAAGTTGATACTCGTAATCATGTAGACATTCACCCTCTCTGGCAGCACACACACGACACAGAACTCCTGGTGGTTGTTGAGGAAAATACGGTCGTCGATATGTCCCAGGGTCTGGTCTGGCATTATTATGGGATGTTAAATACCAGCTGAAAATAAGAAAATATAACAGAACTAAAACAAGATGAAGAATTTGAAAATATTTTATCAAGCTAATGCAGGACCTTATCAACAGGTTTGTGCATTCCGACAAATAACAAACAAAACTATGAACTTTGACTCATGGAAAATATATTTTTTACTGAAAATAGAAAGCNTCCACTTCAGACCAATTTGCAGTTAACTGGGTCACGTGACAATGTCTTTTAATAATATTTAGCAAAAAGAAAGTTACAATCATACCAAAATTTCGTTCGACAAAACCTCAAAAACGCTGTCACGGTTTTTTGAGAAATCATTTTGTCATTTTATGAAACTCTTGGACTTTTTGTCGTAAATATCGTAAAAGTCCTCTTTTTGTGGAAAATTTTAAAACCAATTTCTCAAGGTCCTTTCGAGAACAGCACATAAAACATCTGTGTAAAAGTTTTGTATGAGTCCTATCTGCCACTTCTCAGTGAGATATGACGTTCAGAAATTAGCAAAATTCCAACATTTTTCTAGGGTCATAAATATCTAAAACTGAAAAATTAACAAGTACAAATTAAAGAGTTCTGGAATTTTGACTTAACATTTATACTTTGCCAGAATACTCTATTATGTCTGCGAAGACAAGATTTCATGCCAGTTTGCACACAAAATGTCAGTTAGGAGCTATTGTTACATTCCAAAGTGCCATTCACCTCATGGCCCGCCTGTGTGGACAACCACGCCTAGGTTATGACGAAATTAAACGGTGAAAGGACAGACAAATGAGGTACTTACCATGGTGCACAGGACGGGGTTAGACAGAGGTGCAACACGGTACTAAAGCAAATTGTGTTGGGTATGAGGTCACTAGAGCGGCAACTAAAGGGCGACTCACCAAGAGAAACAAGGAGAAGCAGGTAAAACACAGGTGTAATACAACACAAAAGTAATCAGACAAAACACCTTTTCCCTATCACGATGGTCAACTCTGTTAACAGCTAAAATAACTATCAGGACACCTAACTAATAGTTGTTAATTGGCCTTCACAAAGTAAGACTGCTCTGGTCATGAATTTGGCGTCTGCTCAGCCATCATGAGTGGGGAATTCTGCGTCATTTTGTCCGAATACTTTTGGTTTGTACTGCATAACTTTCAACACCAAGATATGTGAGAAAATGTTTATTGGTGTTACGATCAAGGCATTGCATTAGACAAAGCATTGAGTATTCCAAAGGGTATAAAGTGTATGTGTTTGGATGAAGCTGTCCTCGTATTAGTACACAGCAGGAAAAAGCTGGAATTGTGTTTTGTCAAAAATTACCAAGAAAAGTAAATGATAAGATAAATTATTCCATATTTCCTAAAACATGATGGTTACACAAGACTTATTACTGACAGTGAACCGATCAACAGCTGTTATGCATTAATCCCCCTTCAGTCAAAAATGAACTTCTGACTTGGACCAACACCACAGTACAAATTGGCCTCAACCTGTTTCATAATCAACTTAGAAACGATTTCTAATCACGGAGAGAGCTGACATTTCATTTACTTGTCAAAACAATGCTGGCTTGTCCACGTAGGTGACTGTATGGTGAGCCTGCTCCCAAACAATAACCAAATGCCATTTCTTTCCGAGCTAAGAAATCACTTCTAATCTGAGAATGGAATGGGTCGAGAAAAGTCTTAAGGTCGAGAGGGTTCTAAATCAAGTGTTTGCTTTTTGACAGAAGACAGCTTCATAGCAGCTTTGATAGGTGACTTGTATAAAAATAAAAACCCAAACAAATAAATACTGTACAGCAAATAATACACGCAGAATGAACTAATGAGTGAAGGCTACAACACAAATTGATTTTTGACGAAGGATCACATGGCTAAACCGAGTTTTGATTGTTGGAATACTAAACGTAAAAGGCAATCTGACAGCACACTCGCAGATACTGCTAAAGAACAGATTCAAAATGGCAGGCTAACTAATTACTAGTAAAAAAATATTAGTAAACAGTAGTTAATAAATTTCACCTTCAAGTTATACATTGCAGGAACATAATATGCAACCCATGTTATCAGAAAAGATACCATCACCGGTCTCACCAATTGTTCAACAAGAAACACTTAATGTGTCCCTTGGTCAGTAGAGACAGTAGTCAGTGATTTTGTCAATGAATGTCGCGCATCTCAGAATGACATGCATAAACGTAACTCATATAGGATCAACATCATCAATGTTAAATCCAACGGAGCCATTAACCAGAAATTATGATCTCAGTCTTTCTTGAAAGTGTAGGAATGTAAACCAATACTGTACCATCAAGTGAACTTGAAGGTGAAGATAAATGGGGGAAGTATGATCGAATCAAGATGCGTACTTTGAACACAAAATTACAGACACACCCATCTTGCTTAGATCATACCACTGTTACACGGTTACACGAAAATTTAGCAACATCAGTGTTTTCACTCAGTCAGGTAAAGGTCCAGTGATACATGTGTAACTTTTGGCGAACAGGCACGTTTCCTAACCTTCTGACCCCCTGCTGGGCTGCAGGATGCCATCCTGGGTTTGGCACATTGAGATCTGGTGTGGATATGTTGAGCATGTGTTGGAAACTGCGACGATCGATTCCAGCAGCTAGAAAAACAGCAATGAATGAGCAAGGAAGTGGGATCTAGCTCAATATAATTTGTACACGAGGCGTTCCCGCAATCAAATTTCAATGCATTGTTTGGGGGTATTAAGGTCACTCTGAGAGGTGGTGTACACAAATCAAGTCCACCCTTTTTGTTGCTCAGGCAGGTTACACAGTAAAGTTGGGGACATATCAAAGAAGCAACACAAGTTCTACCGCGTGTCATGTCTCTTGTCTCCTCTTCTAGTTTTGCCTTTCAAATAACAAAAAAGCTCAATTTTAAATGACAGATTTTGTTTTTATTGTACGCAGAGTCTAAAATAACACTGGGGAAGAATGTTGCCACAAAATGGCAGCAGATGTCACTGACACTAATACTGACATTCATTTCTGTTCCCAAATCCCCAAATAAAAGAAGTCCCTCATACAAGTCCAGGCACTGTGGCAAGTGATACCAATCACTAATTATCAGAGACATTCCGACATTAATTACAGCCCTCTTGCATCAAACATGTACCAAAAAAGATGTATTTGAGGGTAACTTTTGTGTTTATGTGCCTCATTTCTCTAAGCAAAAAGACTGACCAATTGGCAATTTATATCTGATGGCAGTGAACTCAGTCTAAAATGGGGCACACTAATTCTCATCCAGGCATACAATTAATATAATTCTTACCAGCAAATTCTTCAAAGTACAAAGAAGATGGCGTAACAATATCTGGCGGACGTGCTCGTCGAAATGCACGATTTGGTGCCGATGAGTCCAGACCCTCTCTCCAGCCGGGCACGTGACCCGATTTAGGGCGTTTCTCCACATCCTCGTGATAAAGGTCGCGACCTCCACCCAACCACCTCTGAGCATTACGGAACTGTAGGGAGAAGGTGCGCTCGGCGTTTTCCGGAGAACTTGGACGCTGCGGGGGCGGAGTTGAAGGCGGGGCTAAAAGAGAGGCAACAATTCAAGTATGTTTTATCAGGATGATCAATAAAGTCACGTGACAGAACACTTAGTGTGATGGAAAAAGACGGGGACACAAATTTCAAAGGAGAAAATGTCAAAGTTGTCACACCCATAGCCATGGTTCCTCACTTAACAGAGCTTACATGTCATTGAACTAAAATGTAAATTTGGGACAAGATTCACAAAAACGGCTCACCAACCTTCGAACAAGGTGTTGCAGTGATAAAATGCACCTTGTGCACTCAAAAACGCAATTCAATGATGCAAAAACTCACGCCTGAACTAATGAACATCGTGCATGGACTACATGTCCGTGAACTGTGTTATACGGTCAGTCAAAGATGATTCTGAGTTGGAAGCTGGGTTTTTGAATGTCATGTTACGTGAGAACGACACCATGTCTGAGAGTGGGTAAGCCATGTTTGCGAATCGGCGAACTGAGCTTAGTGGGCTCACGAGCACTTTACACATGAATGGATATGCATGCACCCTTGTGGTTTCCACCCCTTAAATCTAGCAACATGGAATGTTCCACTGAGAGCTTATAAAAGAACTGATCACAAAATAATCGGGTTCAACTTCTCACAAACTGTTTAATGAAATCATCCACAAAGAATCAGACCTACGAACTGCCACCATCAATAAGTTTTACATTTCATCAATACAACATAATCTCTCTTTTTGAGCTGAAACTACAACACAACTGAAACCAAATAGTACACAAAATCCACTCCAACTTCGTTAAATAATTAATAAAACAACCAATAACAAAATTAATAAAATTAATTATAATTTAAGTCATGTGTCAAACAATGGGCAGGGCAGGCGGTATGAGCACGGAAGGGAGGGGTCCGGCTGAGCGAAGAAAGAAAGATAGGGACCAGGGGACTCGGGGAGCCAAGGGACTTAAGCGGAGCCGCAGCAAGGTAATTGAAACCGAAAAGCTTCCAGCTGGAGAGGCAATCTGCTAAGTTGCACCAATGAAACAACTTGCTTACTGGTTGAGATTTCAGTTAGAGACGAGACAACACAGTTGTTGGTTATGCATTTGAACAAACACAAAGTTGGGTCGTATGGAGGCCCATGTGTAGAGTTGAAGGAATACGTTAAGCAATACACATAAAGTTAATGCAATAACGGAAATCATGTCACCATTTTGTCACAATCATTCTCCACATGGCAATTGTAGAATTTTGGCCGCATATGTCAAAATGTGAATGTTGACTGTGAGAAGAACAAAACATTCAATAATCCATTCAATACTCACTAGGTGACGCTAATGATTAAAAGCAACTCTCTTAACATCTGTACAGTCCAAGACCGGGAAGCAATTTACTAGCATAGAAGGCATCTGCGGGTGAACAGTTCAGTGTAACAACCTGAATGCATGCATGTCTTCAGGTACGACCGTTGTGTCACTAGCGCTACCTACTGAATTTTGAGTTGTCCACAGATCATAGTGAATAACACGAGCTTGTGATGCCATGTGCTGCTCTTAACTTTCAAAATTACAACTTTTTTCATTATTCGAGAATTCAGAATTTAAGAATAACGTGATCTCTCCTAAGTTTTACTGGTCTACAACTCGCCACATGGACCTATATTTAGTCCTCCACGCCAAAGTTTATGATACATTCAGAGTCCTTTCATTTCATGGTAGTTGCACAGATGACTCAAAAAACAACCCTTTAACAAACTCAAACTTTTTCATCATCAGCGAATGAGGAACCGCTATAAATTTTGTCAAAAATCATCAAGCAATATGAACGCAGTTAGTGCATATTTGAAAGGTCAAAGGTCATGCAGTTACAGAAGAAGCAAGCATAATAACGATGATGTTGACGCATCCAGTCAAAGGTAAAATTAGAATACGTACCTGGCTCATTTTCTTTGTCTGCCATTTGAATAATTACACAAGCATTAATTACACTGGTGAAGAGGTGAGGATTATTTATTGTGCAAAATAACAGCTACTTGATACTGTGCAGGAATTTAAAATAACTTCGACGACATCGAAATTCACGGTGAGATGCAATGTTTTGATTTACTGACTGTAAAACATAATAAGGTGAGTAGAGATTTAACACTGAGTGTTGAAACTGGAGCTCAATTATAAACCAAAGTGCACAAAAGTGACAAATGAATAATCGATCTATTTCAGCACTGACATTTAACCTGTACTGAAATGAAGGGGTTTCCACAGCTTCAATAAAGCTAAACGTCATGTTAAACCATGAATTTCGACAGTGTCGTGGTTATTTTTAAATTCTTAACAATACTGTCGCCAACAATTGATATGATTGTAAATAAATATTCTAAGTGCAAACAGATTTCTAACTAGAACATGTGACCAAGTACACAGTCATGATTCCAAAAACGTTTTCCCATTTTTGTTTATTTTACATTATTTTCCACATGCCAAAGTGACTTTTCATTCAACAGTAATACCATATAGAAAATAGTAAAGTTTAAACTTAAGGAGGAGATGTTCAAATCACTCGACGCAAATAATTTTCCAAGAGTTCTACACTTCAAAGGAATTAGACTATTCAAAAGCACTATTGCCCAGATGTCGTGGCAACAAAGTTATAACATGGCGATGTGCACAGGTGATCGAAACACTCGCTGTGCAGTTTGTGTAGGCCAGTACTTCTAAGAATGAAATGCTTTTAACGAATGGTACCTCAAGTAAGATGGCCCCTGGGGTGTGTTCAAAATGTTGAGCAATACGAAACATTTAACAGATCTTCAGAGTTTTGAGTACACAAAAGCTGGTTGACTCAATTCCAAATTCTGGTGGGCCCAGTGAACAAAGATTGCAAAGGCAAAATTCATAAGTGTAGTTATCTCCCCCAACTCGCAACATATTACCATTACTCAATGCACCGCCACAGCATTATTAAACTATTTTCTACTTCGAACTACGCATCTCTGTTTGACCTATGGAAACTCGCTTTTTGAACTGAGCACAGAGCTCAAATTTGAATGAGTTTTTGCTATAAAATGCGATTTTATGGTTGTAACAGGAACAAAGTTCACAGAACACAACCGCCTATTGGGTGAAGAAAATTTTTAAACTCTTCTTGTTCCTCGCATTTTAATATCTAAAAGAAGTCTTCATCCCCTAACTTTCATTGGCTACGGAATAAGGCTGGGATTCACCTTCCATTTCAAGGCCACGTACTTTCTAGGGCATTGGGTATATAATTGCACCGATTATGTCATTTTGCAACTGAATTTGAACTCTGATAACTTGTAAACAGTACTTTATGTCTATTTTGTGCGATGAAACGTGCGTACCAACAAATAGGCCAAATTCTACACACTAATGTACACCGCTAGATTTGGCTATCTAAGTTTCCAGGTTTTGAAAATTGGCACAACAGGGTGCAATGAGATTTCAACCTCTCTACCTCAGACTTAGTTGGTCAACAATAACTTACTGTTTTGTTCAGCCGATGATCTCTTCCACGCTTCCGTGCGCTGCTTCTGGTAGGCCGTGATGTCATCTTCTCTGGGCGTGTTCTGAATGGAAGACCTGCTGACGATGAACTTGTAGGCGGTGACAGCGCTGATTGGACGAGGCTGTTTGGCAACACATCCAGACCTAACAAAGGAACAGCACACATCAGTTACAAGCCAAAGGGCAATATGAATACTGTATACTAATGCATAAGAGGCAATAAATTAAAGGAAGTACTACTCCACCCTTTGCGTGGCTTGTACTGTGCAGCTGACAAAAACAACTAAACACTTCTAGTTAGTAATAAAACTGTGTAGAGGTAGCAGCTCTACACAGGCATACACTGCGATTAGTTAATTTATAGCAAGGAATTCAGAGTAGGAATAATATGAAAAAATTACAATTTAGAGAATTTTTTCATGCAGAATAACCGATTCAATAGAAATACTCAGTATTTTCACAATTAATAATCAAATCGTCTTCAAAACTCTCATTCTGAATGGAAAAATGCAAAAGTATGACTGTCACAGAATGAGATCTTCTGTCAAGAATTCTACTTGAATTTCTGGTTGGCTGTCATTCATATGAAATCAGACTGTCAAATCATTTGCATCAAAGCATTGCTCCATGAACTACACGACCTACCTTGGTGACGGATATCCAGGCATAGAACGTCCACTTCTTGGGGTGTTCATCATCCGCCTATGCGGGGCATACATTATTTCATAACCGGAAGAGTTTTGGACAGGAGAATTCTGAGGAGACGATATTGCTACATTTGACCTTTGACCAGGAAGTCGTATTGTTACAGGGTTCATGCGCTCACGATTGGTCAATGATGCATCGCCATTTTCTATCACCGCAGGAACCTGGCGACTATGTGCGGTATCGGGACGTGAAGCAGAATGGAATGTTGCCATAGCAGTTGTTGGACCAGAGATGTCAGATTTCAAGTCGCCAAGTTCAGGGTCATCAGCAGAACACAGACTGTCCTGGTCATCATCCCGGATGTTGTTGTTCTCGTTGAAGTTGTTGTTGTTGTTTTCGTTGTTGTTGTTGAGTTCTACCTGCTTACCTCTGCAATGAACACAAAATCTCATAATTGGCATGTAGTACTCATCCTCTTTAAAACATCTTTTTAGATAAATATCATTTTGTTATTGGTAACAGTTTCTAGCTATTGGTTTCTAAAACACAGAAGCTATTTTTCATAGCAATAAATGCCCGTGTGACTTTCGTTTAATTCTTCCACTTCCCATTATAATGAAATTTTTTCGTTTCGTAAATTGACTGAGTGTTTCAGCTCGTAACATTTTTTGAACAGTTAAGAACATAACATACACGAAACGCTGAAACCCTGGCCAGCATTTCTAATTAGAAGTTACCACGAATTGTATTCATTTCAACACTTTCAGGTCTTAACTAATGAAATAAATACAAAACAAAATGACAGCACAACCTAAGCAGTGATGAAAATTGCACTCCAAATACGGAAGCTAGGAATTATCTTCCAGCTATGGGTTGGGATGCGCGGCTGTAAATCCCAAACACATACCAATGCAATGCCTAGGTAACCAGGAAATTTGAGTACTAAGAACAGTTGATCAAAAATCCTGCACAGGTTGGTCTAAGTCTTTTGTCCTTGATACAATACCACAAAAAATATCAGCCAAGAGAATATCGCAAACCTAATTTCCCACTTGGGACGATACAAGTCATGCTTGCTGATTTAGCAGACTTTGTTTGAAGCTATTTTCAAACTTGCCCCTAACTCATGTCAACAAAGCATTAATTAATTTTTAAAATTTTTAAATTAATA
The DNA here is from genome assembly GCA_002633005.1 of Phoronis australis. Classification (NCBI taxonomy): domain Eukaryota; kingdom Metazoa; phylum Phoronida; family Phoronidae; genus Phoronis; species Phoronis australis. The sequence continues at coordinate 34,509 of NMRA01000725.1, read as the reverse complement.
CTGAATCACCAGTTGTTCATTTAAAAATGAACAACTTGTGATTCAGTATCATTTTAAATTTGAAGAACTGCTAAGCCTACCGTGGTTTCTCACTTGTTCCTTTAGTTGGGCATATGACGACAGGGGAGACGACCCCGGAAGATGGCGTTACCTTCTGCAAAAGACAGACACAAGGTTTGAAAGTGCTTCAACCACAGAGAACACAATGCCACATAAACATAGAGTGTGCCCAGCATGCCCAATGTTACTGAACACGTTCACATTTGATCTGTTGGAAAAATCGAAAATGAATGAAACAGAAACATTTCTTTTAAGTCAGAACAACATTTCATCCTTCGTGGTAATTGTTCACTTAAATCTCACTAATTTCCATGGCAAACTCGTCATTTTTCTATTTATCTAACTTAGGCTAACTACCTTACAGCAAATAATGGAAAATTACCAACTGCTGTTTAATGACATTTATACAATGCAGAGATTATAGACAAAAAAATTACTAGTCTTGATGACAAACTGGTGCATTACAGAGCCCCTGCTCTCCCAATTGGGTACAATGAATCATGAATAGGCAAGTATTTTAATCCCAGAGCCTTTTAATTACTATCACCAAATATTATTCACCAGAAATCAGTTGGGGCAAACTGTCTACAGCTAGTATTTTGTTAGAGCTGGTTGTGTCCACTGGGGCACAGTGTTCCTTCCATTTTATGGTTTTATATGATGTCATCAGACCTTGCTTGAGCCTGTTACATAAACCAACCATCGCTACCTCGATGGTCAGTAAAAAGGTCGTAGAAAGGCTTTGTATTGAAAATAAAAGTTCTCTTGTCCATCATATTCTATGTTAAAGAGAAGAACCACCAAAGGTAAGTGAGGTGCAAACTTTCACGGAGCTAAAAATCTAATGAGACAGGCATTCACAAAGACAATGTATTTTTAAGGATTCGAAGTTTCAACCATGTGAATTGAGATAGGACATAGAGATGCCAAATAAGTATGGGCGTCAACCTGGACAGTTACGGTGCATCATGCGATTAAAAAACTAACCAGAGTGTCGGCAGACTTGGGTGGCTGCCCAGTGAATGACTGAACAGCTGCGTTGATTGTGTCGTAGAGTGGACTCCTGACTGGGTCGTAGCTATCCTCGTCATCTAAAGGTTCTTCCTGTGACGAAAATGTATAAACACAGTATTAAGCAATATTATATATCAATATTAAATACAGGATAATACAGATCTGACTGTATCATCACACAGAGAATTACAATTCTTCTGAGTACAGTTAAACAAAATAATACGCATTTATAATTATGTTTTTTCTGACTTAAGATACCACACCATATTTTCAGAGTGGCCATTTTCCTTCCTATAATGGCACTCTCACTAAGAGTACTCACAAGGTCCATTTTACAGTCTTTCAAACTGCAATTCTTTCCTTTATAAACACTTTTCTTTTTAAACAAACCACTTTGTTGATCTACCCAGTAGTACCACAAAGTTTTTCATCATTCAAGCAACCATGTACTAAGTTAAACTCAACTACAAGAAGAGAAATGGGTTCATAATAAATTGTCATGCGGGAGCACACAATGGTGTTCATGAAAAAAGAACATTGCTAATGAGAAAAGAGCAATAAACACCAGACAGTTTGGTTTATGGAGGAAGAAGAGTGCAATGCTACCCCGATGTTTCAACACAATTCTCCAACATTTCTTAACACTTTCACCCACCTTTGCAGTACCCTCTTTAGCACTTGTCTTCATACTGGCCAGTCCGTGCTCAAAAGGCTCAATGTTGTTCCGACTGACCATGTCCTTGACCTTCTCCTCCTCTGCCAGGCTCATCACCGTGGAGACCATAGTTCCCTGGTGGATGCCCAGCTGGATGTCCAATTTCTCACAAAGCAGACGTGACATCGGCCTACTGGGTATGTCGCTGTCATCCTTTAAGGGAAATGGCAATTAGCAACGGTGTACTGCACTGGACACTGTACCCAAGATTGACAGCCTTACAACGATTGACAGCCTTACAATGATTGACAGTCTTCCACTGGCGGACAGCCTCCATTTTTTGTTGAACGAAGGACTTTTTAAAAATATTACTTGAAAAATTTAAGCCAGTTGGAATCTCAGACAGAAACGGCTTGTATTGCACAGGCCTCATCTTGATTACTGGACTACACAATCACAAAATCCATCTTTATTTAGAAAACAAGGTAAAATTTGAAGCAGCAGAAGAAACAGATGATAATTTACATTCTGAAAAAAAAAGCGCAAATTCCAAAATGTAATATCTTGGTGAAAATAATAAATTGTTATTAGCAATAAAAAGATAATACCAGTGCCAATCAGATCTATACTACTGGGTGTCCATCGTGGGTACCCATTTTCACGAACCAAGAGAGTTGCTTTTTATTACCTCTTGTCAAAATTTTAACAATTTTATCGATTTTTGTATTATTTAAATTCTAAGGGAAACATTATCATGGGTCCACGCTAACAACTGTTTTTACGAAATTATCTATCATATCTCATGCTTCGAAACAGGTGATACCAACAACAAAATCTCCCCAGTGCATAAATAGCTCTGCAGTGCAAACTACTCACAAGTACACTGAGTTGGTTTGCAGTGTTATTTGACATTTCCATCTGAGGCTGATCTTCCAAGGGACTACGTGGCGACATTGTGGCTGCCAACGGACCAGGCTGGCCTGAAGTTCCACTGGTGTCAAAGGTTATCCTAAAATGAGTAACACAGTGCACAATGGCCATCCATCAAAGATTCAAGATTAACAGACTAGTCACACATTGAATGCTGAATCACAACAACGAACTGCGTTAAGTATCAGTGTTTACAAAACGTAGCTGCCTTAAGTCATCAACAATATGCTCTTTAAAAATTTCCAATACAATTGGTATGGAAACCTTTTTGAGTTTCTCATTCTATGAGACAGTGATATCAGCAATCAGCATCATTGCCCAATAGAATGGAAGAATTTCATTGATTACAAATAACCTACGGACAGTTTTCTACTTCTCCATGAGAAATTCAAGAATGCTAACACATGTTTGATTTTTTATTTTTCTCACATAAAATAGAAGAAAATCAGTCAAGAGTAACTAGGTTCAAAGGCTGCACACACTAGTTTCCTACCGCACAACAAATTATTGTTTGTAAACTACAACTATTAAAATGCAGCTGGTTCAGGGAGTGGAACAATTCCATAGTCGCTCCTCTAAATTCCAGGTATGTTTCCTAAGCCCCAATCCTGAGCCAGCAAACACCACAATTCCCAGCTCCATACCCATGTCCCTGTACTCTACACATGCACCAAGAACACTCCCTACCCAGTGACCAAACTCCAGTCCTACACTCATCGAGGATATTTGTTTCAATCTCCACTTGTAGGCCACTTACAAGCAACCTATAAATGATGATCAAAACAATGCTATTAGTAATGAAATCAAAGGCTTTATGTAAATCCTTCGTGTTCAGTACCTGTCACCAACGGATCCCTTGGGTCGCCAGAAGCTAGACGCTGCATCCCATTCGATGGTGGTCAGATCAACATACCGAAAGTTATCACTGGCCTTTGGCATGGGTAGCGCACCTTGTACTGAAACAAAGAGAAACTTTTCAAACTCAGTTTTTCAACTCAAGGACTCAGTCACTTAAAATTCATCTAACCTCACATTTAACAAATTAACAATTATGCTCTTAGCAGAAAAGAGACTCGTATAACGTAACAAGTTCTGGCATTAATAGCCAAACAGTGCATTTACAAGGAGAAATGTCACAAAAATATACCTAATATTCACAAGTCTGTTACATATACTCATAAATACTATACTGGTGAAGAATTAATTGCATATAAGGCAAATTTGCCCAATTCCATGCATCAGTAAGCTAGCTACAAGATGAATCAATCATACCAGGTAAAATGTCAATTTGAACGAGAGCGATATCCTGCTCAGGTAAAGAGATGATCTTGGCCTCATTCTGGGGTCCCAGCAAAACACGGTCTCCCAGGTCTGAAAGAGAGGCAGGTCAGATACACTCAGTTTACAGTTGCTCGTCACTTGTCAAGCGGGTTTCTTGTACCGTGTTCATATTTATGTGAATGTTTATAAGGCAAACAGGATGAATGAATCATTGGCAGATAAGGCGTTTATACGATGACAACTAACGACAATATTCCATCATCTACTTATGGGTATTTTAGGCAAAATGCAAATGATCCATGGAAAAAATAATTTGAATCCATGATTTTTTATACTTTGTGCTGTGACGCTCAGTTTACAATTTTGGGTGTCCTTCACACACAACAGGCCTTTTAAAATTGTCATGCAAGGTCATTGAAAGCAGTTCTTTGTGAAACCTGTTCCAGTTGACCGGCATAAGTAAACACAACTAAACAAGGTGGAGAAGATCATTGTTTTATTAACCCCTAAGGGTTTTGAATAGCCAGGCCCAAACGGGATGATGATCAGCAAAAACCTAAACAAGGTCTGTCATCTGTAGCCTTGTCACGGTAAGAAGACAGAACTGCCGTCAGATTTCAGGACATATCATCAGACAATAGGTTGACATGGTAACAATCTTACTTAGTTTGTAAATATTAACAAAACAGATATACAGACAGAAATTTTCGATTAACACTAGTCAGACACGTGAACTGTGCAGAAAAGGCCCTTATGATGACAAGACACTTTGATATCACGATGCGTCACTTCATAACAGGTGGAGCAAAATGATACTTTGCATGCTGGCAGCTGTCAAAAACACACCGAACATAACAAGACAAAATGACTCGTAATTCCACCATCATGACAACTGCGTATATGCCAAATTCAACATAACAGCAGCTGTCCATAAGGACCAGGGGCCTGTTCCGTGAAAATGACTTTTAATACCTAAATTTGGTTTGGCCTTCTACTTCACAAATCCTGAAAAACAGGATAAGCCAAATAATAATAATTATGAGCGCATCACAATCTAGAGTTAATTTATAGAAATTTTCTCAACAAGTAGCCATCATGAAAATGTTCTCAGATGCTTTACAATGTGCTTGGGTGAGGTTTAATTATTTTTCTTAAATAGTTGTTTGGAGCGTAACACCAAATTTCTGACTTAGGTCTTCAGCCACTTTTCATAAAACAGACCCTAGGTATGACGAACTAGAGATAGGAGAATACAGCACAGGCATGAAAAGGCTGGAATGACAAGCCATCATCAGTTGTCAGTATTTTGTCCAATTACCTCTAGAGTGCACTGCATCCAATAAGCACAAACATAGTTCAGATATGCATGCACCAATCATACACCACAAGAAAAAAATGTGTGACATTGGAAAACAAAACCAAAGTCATGAGCAATCCAAATACAGCAATATTCACAATGAATGTAGCAACGGTGATTAAGTACATTTTCCATTCAGAGATAAAGCACAAAAAGTCAAATCAAAATGCAGCTCAAAAGTACTCATGCACCCTGACCCATGCTCGACTCTACCTTTCAGTCGCAAAAGAAAAGACTCCTATAGGAAAAGTTTAAAATCAACTGTGGCAGACAAACAATACCAAACACGAAAAATGAACATCTTGTTTCAATAGGCTGCGTGTATGGATTTTCTAATGTGTTCTAGATAACAGCCTAGCAATATCCATTAGCTACAGTACTAACAAATTAAAGTATTCAGACAAAATGAGCCACAATTCCCCAACCTGAAGTCCAGTCGAAATTCGTGGTCAAGGTAGCCCTCCCTCATGACCGATAACCAAGAGAGCTTAGTGGGAAAGTTGGTAAGGTGGGAAAGTCATTTTGTAATTAGAATATTGGTGTCATAGCAGCCATTACCAGACAGTCATTTCTGCTGTAAACAGAATTGCCAGTCATGGCAGGGAATGCCATTTGTCTGATTACTTTTGTCATGTACTGTAAATAAGAGTAGTAAAACACTTTTCAAACCTTCTCTAAATTAAAATACAGGGTGATTCAAAAGATGCTTTGTTTTCACAATGACTAATTTGACATTTCAAGAACATTATTCAATAGGGTCATTGTCATCAAGAGGCATTCATAGCATGACACACTGACTGAGAATTTGATCATAAGAAATCTATTCCTAGATGTCGCAAGTATACTACTTATTGCAACAGAGCTATTGCCAGGATATAAATTAAATTACCCCGGTACACATCTTGAATGCTCATTCTCACCGGTTCATTAATTTGCACAGTTTATAACTTACAAGGGGCTCGCTGTTTGACCACCTTGATGGGAACCACACGGGGCGGGAACTTGTCTGGACTCTTTAGCCCTGCTGTGTGGTACACTGCCCGGTGAACAGGACTGGACTGGGGACGTCTGGGCAGCGCCCTCTGGGAGTGGAACTGTAAACAGAAGGACAGCCGTGTCACTTATAGCTACAGTGTCCACAAGCACCGATCAAAAGCAAGACAAGTGAGACCAACTAATGTTCAATTGTGAGACATGTAATCACAACTCGAAAATTGACCAATCACATGGCACGCCCCAAGTAAACTAGCTACTTTGTACTAAACCCGAGTCCTGGTGGTACTTAATTGAGCAGGCTAAAACAGGGTAAATCATCTTTTTGAAAGACATCAAAAAACAACGAGCTGATAAACATCCATGTTACACCTTGTCCAATAAGAACGTCGAACATTAAAATGGTATTGCACCACCATATAAATATTACCTCCAGAGTATCCGTTTTCAGTGACGCCGGTGGGGGTTTTGTCCTGTGGAAGAGCGATTGGGCATTATCTTGGGATTTCTTGAGCACAAAGTCCCCGATGGTCTCATACATCGCCTTGATCGAGCCATCTTCAGCTGTCATGGCCTCCATCAGTAGGGACACTTTGTCGATGATCTCATAATCATCTGTTGCTAAGCATACCAGATTCATCACACCTGAAAACAAAGAGATTACATATTTGACACTTAAGACACATTTTATAAAATTTTGTAGGTCACCAAAACCAGAACAATAAATTAAATGTTACACAAGGAAAGAAAAATGACAAGAAAATCTACTGAACAGTTCGGTCCATACAAAAATCATTTAGAAAGCATTCAGAGACAGCAGTCCCTTTTGAATAATAAGACAAACTGGAAAAACACTAAAGCTGAACTTTGCCTGTTTAGCTGTCAATGTTCAATTATTATCAAAAGTGCTTCAAGGTTTCCCCACTCATCTGAACTTGAATTATTGTTGACTGAGTCAGCAACTCAAGTCAGAGCAGCTCGTACACGACCATATTTAAATCCCCAATTTAGGTCAACCCCAATTAACTCTGAAGCGATGTCTTGAGTCGATAATGGTTTCTGTGTTCTTGTTAGTAACGGAAATAGAATCCTATGTTATGAGATCGTAAGTAAAAGATTTAGTTCAATTTTCACTTTTCGCCAGCTAAACCGGGCAAAATACAGCTCTCAGGGAGAATGCATCGACGGTTTATCTGGTGTCACCAGCACCTGCTAAACAGACATTTCATGGGGACCCGTCCTGTTCAAAATATTTCCTCAAAATTAATCAATACCTTTTATGCAGAAGTGTTGACTAGCAAAGATAAATAACGAGTTATGTATTAACCTTCAATGTCTTATTTTGCTTAGGTAAGAAACATGAACCTAATATGAATTACGATCGTAGTACAACAATATCAAATGGTATTCAAACAATATTAAATGGTATTCAATTTCAGGAAGAGCCTCAGTCAGTGAATAACGGATATTTTGAATGCTGACCTGTGTCATGGGTTAAGTATTGGTAGAAGGTTGGCACTATACACAGCAGCTGTACAATCTCTGACGCCAGTAAACAACGGTAGTCTTTGTACCTACAACATGGAGAATAAAAAATTACAAAAATAAATGACCTAAGTTCAATACATGATAGAGTTATTTGATAATCCAGTCGTCAGATTTACACAAAATCGGCGCTGCCTTAAACATTTAAGAATCAGTCCATAAACTTTACTTTCACTTTGCCTTATTTCGTGACTTAACTTTTTGTCAGGATTGTAAAGTTATATCAAAACATTCGACTCTCACCATGATATGAAACACGATGTCCAAAGGAATAGCCAATTTATCTAAAAATCTCAATATTAGGATTTTCAACTTTCTAATGCTAGTATACGGTTACATCACAGAGTGCGTGGATTTCCCAGATTGTTTCTGTGGCTAGATTTATCAAACAAATTAGGTTTAGTACCCTCAGTCATGTCACTTAGAATTGCTACGAGATTTCCGTCCCACTTGCCACTTGAGGCCATTACATAAGCTACGCAACACCTCTATAATTTTATCCGCCTGCGTTTTAAAGATCAGGCTATTTTTGCAAGACACAATCCATCAAGAAAGCCCTTTTATTAAGAAACAGGCTACAGGATCATGAACCATGACGCAGGTAAGTACCCTCTTTCTGACATTTATGACATTATAGTCCGTAGCCCAAGGCGGGAACTTCATCATAAGACTACAAGTCCATCTAACCATCATTCTGAGGATGACTGTAACCATTGACGGCCGAAAGTGTTCAATTTATTGTAGGTATTCGATTGTGTCTCAAGAAATTCACTCAATATTAGATGCAAAGTACGCCTTACGTGGGGTTAGTCGGCTGGTAGTTTTCTCTTGTCGCTTGATCAGCATTGCACAGTTTGGCCAGTTCAGAAACAATGTGGTAGAGACAGAGATAGAGACGGCTATACAGACCCCCCTCCTGCAAAGAGCACAACAATTACCATGAAACAAGGGAATAAAACAAGAAATTGAAGCATTCCAAGCAAATACACTTTTCAAATATAAGTTTGTTCCGAATACACAACAGCAAGAATTGAAATATAGGTATACCTTTGAATATTAATCAGCTGGTGCTCAAGACATTTCACTGGTCCTACTACACTGATTAACACCTAGTGTGTACTGCTTAACACCCACTCCCTTGCATTCCAAGTTTTCACTATTAAACACCCACATATGGTTATACGTCCATGCTTAATTCATGCAGTCAAGGCTTTTGACTCCTTAAACCACCATACCTCGGTGCTTGCCCAAATGTCTTACTTCAACCAACTCCACAGCAGTTTGCGTAAATGCGTAAATTTCCAGTGATTTTGAATTAATACGCCCTCGGCGTTAATCAGGGTGAATACAGTATTACACGAGAATGAAATTTAACTGCGAGAACTGAAGATCAGTGAGTGTTCAAAGCTTTTCTCTATAGTGATATGAAATGCAAAGAAATTTTGTTGGTATGAAAAAGATAGCTTGATTTTTAAGAATTTCAAAGTAATCAAATTGGTAACAACTTTCAATAGTTATGTATTACTAAGGAAAAATAAACAACTTACAATCTCTTTGTCACGGTCCAATTTGACAGCACCTAGTAAGACACATGCTAGCATGCAGCGCCACCTCTTGGGAAGGAGAAACAACTCAATGGTACTGGCATTACTGAAAGAAACGATTCATTTCAACCAGTAGAAAACACAAATGACTGAGCCAAATAAACCACGGAATTTGAAGTCACTCACTATATTGAAGCTAATTCAGCATTGTGTAATGCTGAACTTACAATGAATGACAGTTACTTTATAATTATAACACCACTGAAGCAGGTCAGTCATACTTGAAGCAGAACTTGCCACAAAACGCAGCACAAAATCCTGGCTAAATACCTAAAAGCCTCAACCACTGATATCAACAGGTAAGTAGACTAAAAGATCCAGACAGTCAAATGGCAGACTCAGGTCTAAGCTGAACATCACTTACAGCATTGTTGACTTGACTATCAACTAAGAGACAGTATGACCTTTCAAAGTTTGCTATGAACCCGTTTTATTGTCTGAAATTTGTTCTTACCTAATCTTGTCCAGCTTGGCAACTTCCAGTGTTGCCTTGACTAACTGGGCAGGAAGCGCAAACTCTAGCGACGCCTGTTGGCAAAATGAAATTAATACACTATCAGTTTTTTTGGAAGTGTAAATAAGATTTTTAATTTGCAAATTTAAAACAAATGATTATCCAGAAAAACATTATTTGCGCTTCAACTTAATACCTTACACAATAAAATATTGATTTTGTAACTAAAGTTGAAATTCATGAATTACACTTTACAACAAAAAAATCACTTTGCACGTGTTCATGCAAAGTGAACAAAGCACATATGAAAATCAACAGGTAGTCACCAAAATTTAATTCAAAATTTGAGAAATTTCATAGTTAACATCAACGCCAAAGAGTGTGTGTCTTGAGTTAATAGAAATTGTGAAAAACAGTCTTTCAGACCCCTATAAGAAGGAGCCGAATACTCCGATAACAGCAAGTTAAATCAAAAAAACACTGCCACTTACCACCAGGAGGAGCAGCAGCATGTTACATTTTTCCCGCTCGGCATCACGGTTATCGATGACGCTTTCCAAGAACTCTGGACTGTGCTTCAACAGTTTCAACTTGCTGTTGAGACAGAGAGAAACCATTTGGTACAGCGAAGGTAAAGAAAGTTGACAGAATGTGTACCCGTTTATTTTGAAAAGCCATAATCAAGAAACAACAAAACATGTTATAAATAATCAAACTGCATACAATAATTATCTTATTACAATATTTTATAGTACAGATTAATATTTTAACCAACGGTGTCAATAGTGAATGAATGCAAGGGAGTGAATGAGAACCTGGAGATAAATATTCAAAGTGATTTCAGGAGGTGTGCTAAAACGCGATTTCTGGGGCTGTGCTAATAAAAAAACAGGAATACAAAAATATCACTTAATGAACAATGTGGTTAATATAATAACTTACAGATTCAAACACCTGTCAACCAGCTTGAGATCTTCTTGCAGATTAAATGCCAAGTACTTCATCCGTCGATGGTCAATTTCTAAACAATCAACATTGCCAAACATTAAGACGAAGACTTATTAAGAGAATTCGGAGGTATTGGAGACCTCTCACATTTAAAGTGGCAATAAAACCAGTGTTCAAGAAGTTCGCTATAAAAATGTTCTCAGCCCCTAACTCAAATGAGAAGTGATTTCTGGGTTTGCAAAAAATGACGTCAGTCGAGACCATACTTGCGCATATAATGACGTCAGTTCTTTGAAAGCCCTGAAATCACCCGTAATTTGACTAAGGAACAATTTGAGGCGTACTTTATAACCCGGTAAATGGTCTCAATCTGAAGTGTTGATTTTTGTGATGGAAGTCGGATTTATAGTCACTTTCAGCATTAGACAGTGGAAATTTTCTGAGACATCTAGTGAATTTACATAATAATCTAACAGCTATGTCACATTACAATTACATGTTGGTGACATTGTGACAACTTCACAATTTCACAAAGGGAGCCCCAATTACTATACCAAAACGACAGATTTCGAAATATCCTTAAAAGGGTTAAATACCATGGTCCTTTATTGGTCGCCGCCAGCATCAGTGGCCGTGGGTCATCCCCGAACCACCTATGCACTCATCAGATCAGTGTATGTCTGATGTCATATTGTGAAGGGAAGACACGATTGATTTACAATTATTATTACATACATAAGTCCCGTCCACATGCAGACTTAACCTAGAACAATTTGAACTAGTGCAACTTGCCCCACTTTAAGTGGAGCATTCACACTTACTCATGCACATATACACATCCAATAACTAGTGCAAGGCAAAGTTGTCGCTGTGTGCATGACAACGAACAGCCCCCAAACCAAGTGACGACTCGTTCCAGGGGTAAGTCTGTGCGTGGACGGCACTAAAGATACCAGTGTATTTTGTTTAAGTTAAGTCTCCTCACCTATGTTTAGAGCACCATTTGTGGGGAATCTAGTCATCAAGTGGGTGGTCTGCAGTGGAACAGATAGTAAATACATTGAAATTAATTCTGGATCCTCAACCAAATCTCAAGTATGGTTAATCACAGTGTCTCTAAACAACATAACACTTCCACTGAGGTAATAACAATTACTTACAGGAAACGATAAAACAATAATGACATCACTATTGATGACTACACAAAAATCAGCACGTGTGTCGGAAACACCCTAATTTTGGTTCCACAGTCTGCTTTTGCATTTCAGAGGCCAATGGCTGAAGTTATGACTATGAGAATGTTAAATCGACGTTTCACAAATTTGTCTACGAAGTCACGACACACATTTCACAATGTTACTCCAATTTAGGTCAAAAATGATTTTTTTCATTCCTTCTGGGCTCAGTTTCTAATCTTTGTACTCGACATCAAAAATATTTTGGACATTTTTCATTCTACTTTTAATGCAAACTCAAGTTAAGCGTCTATAACGCTGCACCCAAGAGTACGTTATGGGTTACACACGAGTCCTAGTTTGTACTTGATGACCTCTAGATTCGACCTACAACCTCAAGTAATGCCGTGGTAATCAAGAGCCAACTAGTATTAGACAGTCACACAGATAAACCATTGCATACTGGAGCACAGAATTTCAAAAACTTATACCGAGTTTGTCTTAAATTAGAACGGAAAATGGCAAAAATATTTCAGAGTTTGAATTTAAGTATAAAGATTAGGCCCCGTGCCTTGGTCATCTCCGGCAGATCAAATACTCCAAAAGCCCAAGTTTTAGTCACATACAATAAACAATAAGTTCAATAATGAAAGAAGACAAAATAGTTTCACTCACCCGTTCACCAAATACTCCGGTGACTTCGATTTTTTTGAGGTTTGAAGGAGTAAATCCCTTTACTTTCAACTTATGCCTCTGTTGAAAATAATATATTTCATTAAAAACACTAAAAAAGTGTAAAACCTTCAAGAGTTGATTGTGAAGCAATACAACAATAAGGCTTCAACTCTGACCCTGACCTAGTTTCGACAAGGCTCCATACAGCAGAATAATGTGGACACTCATATATGATGTCACTTTCCATGACATATCGAGGATCCAATTTTAATATTCCATGATTTTTCCAAGATACAATCTTAATCATGCTTAACTTCCAGGATATAATTTTCACTATCCGTGACTTTTCCAGAATAGTTTTCATTTTCTCTGACCTTTTCTCCACGAAAGCAAACATTGGTGGCGCATATGACTGAACCTATGAATGCACAATATGCTTCAGGGAAAATGATTTTATGGAACTTATTATTCAAAAAGTTTTCCACGAGAGTTGGCTTTCTTATTCTCCTTAAATTTTCCATGCCTGGAAATTATTTCGGACATGCTCCTGGTTTTCCATGATGAGTGTGGCCATGTTTAAGATGTCGGAGTACAGACCAAATTGTGGTTCGGCTGACATCATCTAACTTCAAGTCTGCATTGGAATATTGTGTACACTGACAGATTCATACGGTAAGAATTCCCGAATTTAGGACAGTGAAAAAAATATTTTGAACTTCCAGACTTATATTAAGCTCCCGATCACGCGAAAAAGCGCACTGTCCCAAACGTGACAATTACGGCTAATGCCGCTAAAATCGAGGTGCCTGAAATTTGAGATATACGGGGAATGCCACATTCTACCATGTCCAAAATTTCAGAATCAAAAAAATTCAGTTTAGGGTTGGATTTAGGTGTCCTAAATTAAGCAATAGTATTTGGGTACAGTAGTGTGCAAAGGTTTGATGATGTCTGGGGTGATTTTTTTATTGGATATCCCTCTCTCTACTCAAATCCAAGTACCCTAATACTAAGAAAATTAAACCCTAATACTAAGAAAATTAAAAAAGATGAAACAAGAAATAGAAACTTCAGTTATTCAATTTAACTTCAAATTAGTCACAATTCCAAGAAGTTTATATACATACATAGCGATTAGACGCCCTCTGAATGAGGATGCCCAGAGCCGTCGCCCTGTTGAACCCCCTTTCTGCACACTACTGATGGGGTGATCCAGCCAGCGATCAACAAAATCTAAGTCAAATACCAGTGTATTAAAGTACAATGGTTACACTATATGCTCCAAAGTAATTATATATGAAGGAAACATACCACTGGATGATCAGAGAACGCAGAGTCGCTGAAGAAATGTTCCACTTGCAGGCGTTCGGCCGCTAAATAAAAGTGGAGATTTGTATTCATTAAACGATTAAAATTCACGCTTTTACAGAAATGAACGGTGTATGAAATCAAGGGTTTGGACTAGATATAATGATAGAAAACACTTACCAATGAAGCAAATCGACACATCCAGGGAAACGACTCCAGCTCCAGGCAGACATAAGCATTAATATCATCTAAGTTGTTATAAAAGTCTTCATACAGGGCAAATGTTTTACCTAAGTACCCCCATCGTCATGGTGACAGAAGACAAACATGGGTTAAAGGAACATTGTCATTTTTACTCCCGAAAAACAAAACCTATTTTGGGATTGATGAAAGCTAATCAGCTGTGGCTGAGACAAACTCTCAGTGATTCCTTTAATTTTTTTGCTGTGAGTTTATATACTTTTATTAAGTGTTTTTTTATTATTGTTACATGTTGTAGACTTTTTGAAGTTAAAAGCTTTGTCCAATGCTCAGCAAAACCAGTAGTGTAATTAAAGTGATTTTATGATGTAAATCACCAATTCTCACGGTCACCGGAAACACGATGTGAGGCGCAGGTTTCAAAAAGCGGAAGGCACTGCCTATGCTATTTTGGCCTTATAAGGGAAATTCCCAAAAAATCAGCAGCCTATGATATCAGAATGTGATTCTGAGAACGATAAGACTATTTCATGAAAACTTAAACGCGAACAGAGATTGAAAACAGATACAGTACAAGATCCGCACAAAAATTCGACTAAACGTCAAGATAAAATACAAAGTGTATCACGTACAGGATATGAATCGTCCATCCAGCATCCAGACATTGGGGAGGCAGTCTACTACGTGAATACGGTCTGAAAGCAGATAGCGGGTCAACAAATGAATGAATAGGTCAAGAGAAATGAAGATAAAAATCTCACAGTACTTCACTGTTTGAATGGCACAGTATGAAATCACTAAGCAACCACTTGAGCTCCTACAATTACACAATTCATATAATTATATAATTTACATAATTAGGGGTTTTTGCATCAACCTCTATATTAGATTTTGCAAAACATTACAGATGGCAAAGAGAAGCACTATGCAACTAGTACAAATGTAGGAGCTAGGCACAAATTCACCAGACAGGGAATTGTTATTTACAATGACAACGTACCGGCTCCAAATAAAAGATTGATAACACGCTAGTGGGTTACCGCACTGAAAAATGGATCTGTGTTATTAATAACTATCTCAGGTTTGCCAAGAGGCTTCATGGTCATTTTTGAGGAAGAAAACCTTAACAACTTGCAGAATTTGAAAGTAGTATTACAGTAAAGTGTTCAATTCAGGACAAAAAGAATAATGCTAAAATTGCCAGATTACTATTTTTCAGAAGCGTGCTGCATTGTCGCACATGCTCAACCTTTTGTCAAATGTTGTTCGGTAAAAGCTAAACCGTAAAAACCATGCTAAAAGCAAAGTGAGTTTTCTTGAGAAGTTACTTTTCTTAAGAAATTTGACGTAATTAAATTTCACCTGTCAGCCATTTAGTATCCCAAACTGAAGACTTTTTACCACAATATCAAAAAATGTCTGCATTCTGAAAAATAGTCTTTTTTATATTGAAGTTAGGTAGCAAAAACACAAAAGATTCTGATTTTCTGGTAGAGTGAGAACATTTGACTTACAGTAAGGATCTTTTTGCAGGTTCTTGTTGCCATGGAGACTCAGATTAAGGATGTGTATATGTTGAATCTTGGCGAGTTCTGACCAGGACAAGTTGTTATTGGACAGAACAAGGTTACCAAGGGCAACAAACCGGTTCAATCCCTCGAGGTTGTTAATCTGAGAGATAAGAGTGAATACAACAATTATCCAAACGTGCAAAATATTTCAATAATTAAACCACACTTTCCACAATTTGCAACACGCACACTGTTCATGGTATGGCATAGACAAGTAACATAGCAGACACTAGATGGCTCTGAATTATTCTGGCTCATAACTGGCTACAGAAATAATCATGTTGAGTAACTTAGGAACATAGGCCCTTCTAACTATTACAGGGCACAGTATGGTCCCCTCATCACTGTACTTCTCAGATACATTTAATTCCATCTTGGTTTCTGCTCGGTAATGGCAAAACACTACGTAATACAATCTGACCAAACTTCGTTTGAATACTAAAAGTTTCAGGTGAAATATCAAAAACACTGTTACGCAGCTTTCTAAATGACCGTTTTATGCAATTTTTAGTTTGAAAATCTCTTATTTTTGATATACATATAATGCAAAAAAGAACTTTAAAAAAAACAATTTCTACCGCGCGATTAGAGAACAGTGCATACACCATTGTAATATCTGAAAATTTAATATGAATCCAGTCAGCAATTTCTGAGATAAAATGTTCCAAAGTTACCCAAATTGGGGCCCTTTAAGAAATTAATAGGGTCCTAAATAACCCCAATGTCCACCCTATGCTTTTGGGTCCCTCATTTTAGCGCTTAGGCATTAACCCTGATAAATGCTGTAAACTAGACCTACCCTTAGTATGTTATATTCACACGACCTAGCAAACAACAGTGACAAGTATTGTCGTTGGAAAATAAGGTAAAACATATTCAGTGGTAAATTAAGGTACAAATTCAAGACGCACAAGCCACAGATGAAATCAATAAGAAATAGCAGGCCTTGTCAACTGGCCATGAATACAGCCTAATCCCTGCTAAGATCACTGGAAATCCTCAATCCATCAGCAAACAGTTTCTAGGGGTTCTATCAATTACCAGAGGATTTGAAGAGGTTTTAACCAGGCAATTGGTATACACAGAGAAATGCAAATAATTGCTGGAATGAAATTCTATCCCAGTTGCATCTAAACCACAGGAAATGCACAGTGCCAGTGTATAGATTTCCAGAAAGAACAAGTTTGGTGATATCAAAGCACTTCTGTTGACTCAGTGTAGCAAATACTTGATATTCTGTTCAGAAGAGAAAATCAAATTTGCCATACACTGTGTTGTTCAAACAATAATTAACAACAGTTCAGCAATGAATGGCAGAGATGATTTAAGAAAAACATAGAGTAAATTGACCCACACAGGCTTCAAATTTATGGGCCAATTTTTCGGATCTACATGTATGGGCTAATGTGATTTGTTGATTCGATTTTTGGGGGTACCATTCAAATATGTGCAATTTCTTCTGCTACCTCAGCATGTCACGCAATTAGTGATTGGTCTTAACGGCTAACTGCACAAATTTTCAATTCAACTAAACACATAAAACCACAGTTGGGACCTACATTGTCGCACTATGCTCAACCACATATCACTAAAACTGTTGCTTTGGCTGGCTGCTTTGCACTGTAGTTGTACTAGATTCTGAAATGCAGTGTATTATTCACAACATAATGGGGAGAAATTCTAATAAGTTTTAGAGCACTCGCTGGTCAGTGTTAAGCTATCTTAGTACATCAATGAATATTTTATGCACAACTACCATAGGTGTGCACAGAAAAAAATCCCTTGAATAAAGATAGTTTCCTTGCAGAGGACCAAAGCGCTACGTCTACTCTGGAGAACACTATGTCTATTTAGTCAAACCCAGTTAAGCAACACACTCAACATCTGAATAACTTTTGTTGGGCACTTCCCCACAGTCGAGTACATGGATATATATTCAGTGACACCTGAATATTTTTTCTTGGACACCAGGGTCCTCGCCCTCCTAAGGGAAAGGTGCCTGTGCCCCCTGAACAACATTACTAGTATTTAGTTGGACACTTGTTGTCAATGCATGAAATCAACATGCCAAAGTTGATTATATCCTTACTTCAAGCAAGTGACTAAGTAAACACAAATGTCTTTAATCACAACATTACAGCTTCTAGGTTTTCTCAAAAGGCTATAACCTTTCAACACCTGAGCTGTTTTCGTTGAGCTTGCAGACAAACAAAGACAAAAAAGAATCTGTTCAAAAAGTGCTTTTCAGTTGTTTACACACCAGTACAGGTTGACATGGCACCTCAGTTGGCTGCAAACTTGAACATTCACCTCTCTCTACGTCAAACGCTTAAGCAGTATTCAATTAGCAAATAGCCAATTAATCACCAACGACATGCCAACATTGATGACAACTTCATCAGCAGGTGCTTGGTTAAGTCAATGTTTTGTTGATATCCTATCACAGCTGATTGATAATCAGCAGCCCCCTATTGACAGTCTGGAGGGGCCAGATAGCGGCCAACAGAAGACTACCTTGTTGTTGCTGAGATCAATCGACCATAATTCGGGACAGAGCTGCAAGTTTGCCACCACATCGATGTTGTTTGAGCTGAGGTCAAGACTTTGCAGTTTTGGACACGATCCGAGTTTCTCTGGTGTGACTGAAAGAAAGAACACAAACATGATACCCAGAGGTGTTTTTTTAAGTTCTGGCAGTCAACATACATGTATTTGTATTAACAAGAACCAAAAAAAAAAACGTAATAGCAATATTATAATAACAATCTATGAACATAACTTTTCATCAGCTGAGAGGTTCTGGATGTTTTACTACACTCTTCAATCCCTGAAAGTTTGAGAAACTGTTTCCACAGCAATATTGAACATTTTGTTAAATGCAATTAGTGAATCCATTGAAGGTTTCTAATCAGTTACGCCACAAGCCAATTATAACTAAGGATTTGTGATATTTGCTGGTTAGATTAAATTTTGAACAAAATGTAAAATTAATTCACCACAGAAATGAGCGTCAGTTCCAATTTCATGAAGATCATTTGACAACAAGTAAAAAATAAGTGATGACGTATATCAACATTTTTCATGACTGAATTCACAAGAACTCATTAGCTATGACGGATTTCTCCTTAATAAGTGGTAGGTGGGAGGGTAGAGGAGGAGGGAATGGGGGGCACTGCTTATACATACTCCAGACTGGCCAAAGCAACAACAGAGTAATTGGATGATACCATACATAACACAAGGCCAAATTTGACCAATTAGAGAAAATACCTTAAAGAGGTACAACCTCACCAGTTTTTGGACAACAATTTCCGAAATTGTCATTTTCTAAATTTTCAAGGGCAAGGCCTTCAATCCCCCAATATTCTGCCACTTTCCCCTCTAAAAATTTAGAAAAATCACGCGAAGAGTTAGAAAAATCCCAATCGAGGTTTGAATCACTTGTAACTAACACAGGTGACATCGGAGTGCAAAATGTTAGTTTTGGCTGCTTGAGGGCTTGAGGCGGAGCCTACGAGGGCTTGGCAAGAGGGTGGGCAGGAGAGGGGGCAGGGGGGTGCTATTGATGATGATGATTGGAGGTAGAATTTTCTCCTCACCGCCAAAAGATTCCCCTCTTAAAAGGCACAGGCACCTTTCCTGAAGGGCTTCAAACGCTATTGAGAATGACAAACAATTTTTAAAATACTGCCTGGTGGTAGCAATAGTACAGAATTACCACTACGAAGAGCACAAATCGGACGGTACATATCTTTTCTGGAAAAAAATGAGATAATGAAATTTCACTTGTCTGCCATATTGTGAGTTAAATAGGTCAGATTTTAGAAATACTAACCAGTGAGGATGAAATAACCTCTCCAATTAGCGGTACATCCCTACTAATTATAGTAAACATTCTTCATTACGACAAAACTTATTACTTCAGTCAGCATGTTTCTATTGTTCTGCAGCTCATCACATTGCTGTAAATTTTACCAAATGTTGTTTGGTGACACGTTTTGTGAAAAGTAGGCTGAAAGCAAAGTAAAAATTTTTTAAGTCATAAACCATAAAAATTCGCCATTTTGGAACAGTGAATATTTATTATTTTGCTCATGGTCGCAGCTTGTACAAAATTGCAGAAATAGACCCATTAGAAGTCCCAAATTCAAGAATAAAGATTTAGATCATTCATCTACATGGACACATGAAAAAATTGAAACGGCATTTATTTTCTAAAATTTTATGAACTGCCAAGTTTATTTTGAGACTATTAAAGCAGTGTATTTGATGAATGCCAAAGTCACTCATTTACCAATTTTCGGAATCAACAAAAATCAATTTCTGCTTGAACTTTGACGTCCCAAATTTTAGAGACTGCCCAGAATTTTTGGCAGATTGCTGAGAAATTTAACAAAATAAAAATTAATCCGTCTGTTATATTGTGTTCCAAACTGAAGAATTTTTATCATACGTCCTCAATGTTCAGTACATCCAAAAAGCAATCAAACAAACTCCAATTCCCCATCACAATGGCTAACTCCACTACAGTAAAAATTGTAATAACATTGAGAAAACGTTCCCCAGTAAAGTTCTTCTTGTTCCTCTCCATGGCACAAAGCTATGCTAAGACAATGAATTTCAGTTGTTGTCAGAAGTCCTCGATGGAACTCTGAACCGTTTGATCTCATTGCTTTTAAGGGGCGGATCCAGGATTTTTAAAAGGGGATCCAAGTCAACTATTTGAAAACTATAGATTTGATATCATTAAAATCAAGGGAAAAAGGAAAGTCCAGACTGCCTTGACCCAACCCCCCCCCCCNNCCCCGTATCCGCCTATGTTTTAGTGGTTGCCTTGTAATTAAGCCAAGAGTTTCTACGAAGTTACAAGCGAAAACCGTCAAGAGAATTCTTGTTTGTGCGATGTCGATGATTATCAGTTGAACCATGGAAGACAAAACTCAGGAGAGTTCTAAACATAGTCCTAGTTTAACTTTTCCCAACTTGAAGTATAGCCATTTCACTTTCGGCACATAAAATAACCACCGGTCAAACCCAACTTTTCAATTCAGCCTTAGCAATCAATTATACTTAAAGCCATAAATTACTTCTGGTACGATTGAGTACAAGTTCGCAATGTGAGTGATCTATATAGGATAATGTTTTTGACATTGAAAATCCCAAGCAAAAATCAACAAATGCATGTGCAAATACACAAAAATTCACAATATTTTCTTATAAAATTCCTGGAGGCAGTGTCACTTAATTTCGCCACTCAGCTTCGTCTTCCATTTGTAGAGTTCTTGCTGAGCATTTTTGACAATAGTTCAGGAAGTGTACATGCACATGTCGTGAACACATCCACTAAAACAAGAAACTGTAGGAACATCCCATTTATCCACCTTCACTCTTATCAGGCTTCTATTGTGAGTCAGCATGCGTGAATAATTGGCTGATAAGCCACCTCTGGAACTACTTTGGGCTGAATGGATGACCAGGCCATAAAATGATAATTAGCCAAGACCAGTTACTATAATGCAACAAAGAACAAGTAATAATGTCTTGCATCACCTAGCCTTGGTGGAAAGCTGTATACTGTATTGGCTCAAACAAACGCTTAGAAAAATTCATTTCACGGGGAGGGGACGCTTATTGTAGTGAGCCTACGGCAGTTGAAACCCGGTTTCCCAAACGGGTAAAATCGGAAGCTAGGATTCATCAAATTTACGCTCTGTGACGTATTTGTAGCCTATGACAGCCTTTCTACAAAATTGTGGTGCATTGCTATCAACTTCCGTTGTTAAATTACGATAATTTTTCAAAAAATTGTGCTCATCACAGGGCGAAAACTTGCCGACTGATGCGTCGCTGAATCGCGATCGTCAATAGGAAAACTTGTACTCTTGAATAAAAATATAGTTTCGACTCAACAAATTACCTGAAATCTTCCTGATGTTTTACAATTTTTAAAGTTCCTGTGGAGTCCAGATTAATTGCGATTAAGTCCAAATGTGCGCTACATCGTACTCCACAACACGAGAAAAATCTCTGGATGAACACACATGTTGTTGTCACGTGACGTTTGTTTTGAAGGTCGTCTGCGTATGAGAGTGAGTGAGCGTGCGTGTGCGGGTCATCGACGATAGACTTTTTTGTTACAAAAGGCGGAGGATTATGCAAGAAAATGGCGTTTACTAGATTGTTTTTCACTTAAACGGCTGTAACGTGCAAGGTGAGTGCGCTCGCAGAGTCACATCTCGGAAGTTTCCGGTTTGACGGATGACAAAGAACGATCTCAATGAAATTACACAAAGTCGTTTTAGAGCTTGTAATAGCTATACAAAACGTATTTTGAGTATTAAAATGCATTTTTTCCAAAACCTAAATAACACACGGAGTAGTTCTACATTTATACAATCCTAACTTGGGTCCTATATTTTTGTATTCGTGCGCGCCGAATGAAAGTAATCGTGAGTGTTTCTGTGTTGCAAAATCTCTTATCCTGGGCCGATTTGAAAAATTCAAAGTTGTATTCGTATTTGTTTTCGCTCCTCTTTTCAAATATTACAGTAAAAACTACGTAAAATTCTCTCCATAAAAAGTACAGTTGTTAGGCTAGACTGTAATCAGCTGATCATATCCGCATGAGCGAAGTCAATTATCCTCGCTCGTGACTCGATGAATAGAGCAGCTTGGCGGCATCCCTTTGAGCATGAGCCGAGCGCGTCTCAGCCAAGGTGGATAAATACGGTCTAGTTCAATTTTCCATACCCCGCCGTTTACCTTAAACACCGGGGTTAGAACCAATTTTATTTAGTGGGAATGTTCATAGCATGCAAAATTCAAGCTACAACTACCAACAAACAATAATCAGCAGATGTACATGCAGGAAATAAAACTGGCTAACCGCCCCTAGTGACTAGTGTTGTTGTCGTTCCTGAGCCTGGCACAGCATAGGTGGTGCTGGTTCAAGATTGTGACATTGCAGGTTGTGCGCAACATCACAGATCTTGTGCATTGAAGGCAAACAGCATTGGCCATCCATGTATTGCACTCTATGATTCACATCTGACAAGATTCCAAAATGAAAAAGCATGATACCACAAGGGGAGCTGTCTGTAGACTATGTTATTTGTTTTGATTTGAAGTGAAATGTGTTATCAAAAGGAACTGGAGTTGACAGTGTGAGCAGCTATACATTAGCATTACAGCAAGTGCAAATATTGTTCAGGGAAAGCGCAACACTTTGATGATGATGCTGCAGTACACAGCTTCCAAAAGCGGTACAAGTTGGCAACTATCGGATTGGACTTTTCACTAATAATGAAAATTTGATGCACATATTTCACCTGTCTGTCAAAGTACAATGCACATCAATTTAGCATATATTGAATTTATTAAACGCACGACACTTTTCATAGTTCACAGTCTTTATTCTGTTACGTTCGTACTTTCGGAACAAAATATATTCACTAAGTTTGTGTCAGATGCACACACCGTAATCACTTATATGTCACACTGTGGACAAGAGTGTGACTCCTACCACCAGAGGGCTGTCAATTCGCAAACTGTCGAGTGAGCGTTTAGTCGATTGAAAAACAACTCGACCGACGAAACGACGCTTGTTAAGTGAAATTCATGCGAAATTAGTCACCAGAGAACACATGAATGTAAGATTTTTTAGAATCTGGCATGAATATGTCACTTATTATTACCTATCGGCAAATTCACCGGCAGTTGTCTTCGACCGTAGGCCTACTCAAATCAAATCATCGTACTCACCGATTTCCAAACTGGAAAGGTCCAAATACTCCACCACTTGCAGTGGCTCTTTCGCTCTGGAACGGATAACCTGAAATACGATAATCGTAGTAAGAAACTTTGACGAGTTATCAGAGTACAATGTCACAGCATTCCGTGCAAAAATCATTTACAAACCTGAGTGGTCAACCGCATGGTAACGCCATCCTGAGTTCCATCTTCAATGTTTGGGTTGCGGACTGTTTACGGTGCCTGAAAATTGTGTTTCCGCGAGCAACGTTGAGACCAACTTCAAACTAATTAAGTTTTAGAACGTGAATGTGTGTCTTAGCTATTCATATAATGTAATCTGGAAATTTCGGAACACTGGCCAGCTCCAACAAATTTTGGTGTCGTTGATATTAAGCAATCTTTCAACTTTGCGTAGCGATTTACATTCTAAGGTCAGTAGGTCAAACATTTATAAAAAGTTTTTATTGCCCGATAGAGGGCGCCACTGTCAAATATGGAAGACTGCGAGTTTTAGTGGCAAGACCACATACATCATATTAGTATATTCATGTCCGATAGGCAAGACACTACGAAGCACTAGACTTACCTGCCTACCAATGAGTGCGCACGAAATTCTTCCCTCACACGCCATTACCCTCTCATGGACACATATTCCCCCTCCTGTACCCAAATCAACATTTGGATACAAATCTAGAGTGAAGTAATTCCACGTTGAATTTTCAATATTATCCAAATAAGGAACTTTTCCCGGCATCTGCCAACAGTTAACACAGTTTCAGGACTGAGTCCATATATGTTTTCAATGAACTCAGGGCTCAGTTTTAGTGTGCCGCTAGTCAAAGAGAAGCTAATTGTAATGAAATGACAGAAAAATATTTCGCCTGAGTAAATTAATAAAGGCACAAATACGCAAAATGATTTAGGAAACTATATTTGAAAAATGTAACCGACCACTAGGCCCCTTTCACTGAGTCACGCCGTCTCGCGGATATATCGCTTTGCTAGTGGCACGGTGCACCTTGTTCACGCGCAAATTCCTTCAGTTCAGTGCCCGCGAAATTTTATTCTCTCACACACCGCTCCATTCTCTCGGGCCACTGTATATAAACTGATAGAAACTTTTACGCACAAATCAACTGCTTGCACATTCCCGCCAATTCCCGACTGGCGATTTTGGCAAAACAGCCGCTACACTAAATGAGAGCAGAAAAATAGTTTTTATTTGATTTAGTTCCCGATTCAACCTGTTTATTTAAAACATGAATCAGTAACGGCTAGAACTATACTCCCAGGTATCAGACACGAAAGTAACTATAATTCAGCAGCTCGGTCGAAGAGCTCGTCGGCGAGCACTGAGTTGAAATGGCATCGGGGTGTGAGGCTAATATGTGTCGCCGTGAGACAAGTTGGTCCGAGCGCTGGGATGGCTAGCAATGGAATGGTGACGAGACGAGAAAAATTGGTCCGTGAGTGGGAAATGTGCTCCCGCAAAAGAGGGAATCATATTGCGCAAGTGAAGAATTTCGTGTGCATTCACTAGACCGGAGGCCGGCCAAGTGCTTTGCTTGAACGGTTTTGATAGCCGCATGCCATCTTAGCTGGCCGTTACCGCGAGTGTTCCCGGTGGCTCGAGCTGCACACCGCACCGTCGTGGGAATTAATACTTGCCATTACTAAAAATTCATAACCGATAAAGATTTCGTTTTTGATGATCTGCAGTTCTTATAGCATTACGGCTAGTTAGGGAAAGCTGATTGGTCAAACGATCAAATAGCTGTGAACTTTGTGTGACAGGATTGCAGTTACGATACTTTGCACTTATTTGAAACTCAATAGGCCTCCTGCCGGAGTACATACGCATCAACGGTTTACCAGCCTAGTTAAAAACGATGTCTTTTTTCAGACCAACCGGTAACCATGACCAAAACGCGTATCACCCCGTCAAGTGTAATATCAGTCGTTCGGTTGTCCATTAAGCTACATGTTGCCCAGCCCGGCGGCTTCGTCGCCACGCGGGGACCCGTTCTTGTAAGACCAGGGCTGTACTCGAAACGAACTCTAAATTTATTTTTAGCAATTCAACTCAAGATAATTGGTTATTAGACTGTGCTCGAATACATTATAATTTACGCATATGAGTTGCAAGTCCATGTTTGCACTTTTTGACACTTGTATTCGTGCTAGAAACTCAAGTAAAAGCCTTAATGTTGAGTTTATCAACTGCAAACCTAAAAAAAATTGTCCACGTAAGTCATTATGTACTCCAGCATAGAATAATAGACATTTATCTTGAGTTCACACAAAAGTAGAGTAGAAAACGCCAAACATAATTCCGAGTTCCATTTCGAGTAAAAAGATTAGAACCCAGGCATTGGTCACAAAAGCCTGACGAACTGACAGGTGTCGAAACTCTGGTTTATTAACTTTGTACCAAGCGCTCAACATTGATGTCTCCAAAAATAGTTCAAACTCGCAAGCTATCGTAGTGAATCGTATTGAGTCGTAGTGAATCGTATTGAGTCGTAGTGAATCGTAGGGAATCGCACTGAAATCATTGCAAAAGCCTTCGTTTCAACTTCAAACGATTGTGATGTCTTACTCGAAAATAAATCAAGACATCAATCTTGTCCAGTGTTAAGAGTTCCCGTGGTCTTTTTGCGGTTTCACTACACACGGATCCATTGTCTACCACGGATAATAGAGTTACAGCCATTCGTCAACCTTTTTTGTATTACTTTGGGTAAAATGATCCTTTTACAAGTGATTCAATTTCAGAAGCGAAACAATTCTAGAAATTCTCAGTTTTAGTTTCCTATATATCAATTTATTTTAGTCATCGCAAAGGCGGTAATTTATTTACTTCACATAATAGGACCATTAGTTGGATTTCCTGTTAATGAAAAGGTACTTTGGCAACAGCAGGACCTGTACAAATCTGTATTGACAAGTTGCCGTAAAATGGACATCATCTTTGCTCATCTTTGTCAGAATCCAACTTGAAAATCTTTTCTCTGGCATTGCATTAGTATAAGAGTTTTTTGTGTGGCTTTTTGTACAACAATTTCACTGCTCGTTAATCCGATCCATTTTTGTAAACAGACGTATTCTTTCCTGGTTTTGTTTACTTGTTGCTTGCAGTTTTGCTTCAGTCCAATCAGAGAGCACGATTATGCATGAAACCGACACTTCAGCTGCACACACACTTTATTTGAGCCGACCACATGCAAGTCGATATTTAATACACAGCAGGGATTTCATAGTTGTGAATGATTGATTAGTGTACGGTGTAATGTACGATAACAAAAAGTTAAAAAGAGCTCAACATTGAGCCTATAAACCTAATTACGTCCATGGTCATGAGGTCTGTCATTTGCCAAAGTGTTCAATTCACTAGCCAAAGCACGACACTCGCCGCCAGTTTCCCTCTGTAGATGAGCATAGGCAGCCTTTTGTTAGAAAGATCACTCTTTCTAAATCGCGACCCTTTGATTTTTTTAAAAACTTTATCCTTTCCATTTGGCAACATTTGGTACATTGGCGATAGAAGGCAAAAGCACGGGTGCTGTTTGTGGGACGGCATCTAGGCCTGCTGTAGTAAATAATGTTGCATGGGGGACTTCTTGACACCACAGGAGTTGGCATTGTTCATACAAATATTTTTAAACGTTGTCTGATTTTTCGGTGTCACTTTCGGAGCTACACCACATATGAATAAACCTTTTTTTATACATTTCTTAAAACATCTATATTTCACAATGGGCATTTTTGATAATAATAAAAAAATTCTGCCTCGATCGTCCTTTGGAAGGATACCAAACTCGTTCAAAAACGACATTCACACATTAGTGGCGCAACACTGAAAAGGTGGGGATCTATAGCACCCCCCGGCCCCTCCCCCGGCAGCACACTATGATGCGCCGCCAATGTCATACCCATTTCTCTGAAACAAAGTATTGCTCTGTGGATTTCGACAACCCTCAAACATTCGGAGCAAATTTGAAAGGCCTTACAAAGTCTGTCAAACGTGCAAGCGTGACCTAGCCCATCAGTCTTTACGGGAGCTCTAGCCATGGAATGCCAACACCCGCATGTGACCTACGTAAGACCCCAATTCTATTATTAGAGCTTGCCACCCATAGACTAGCCGCGAGAGTTTGCAATGAAAATTTCCGGTTACCTGCTAGACTGAGCTTTGATCGAGAGTTGTAGTTATCAAATCAAACCTAATTGCATTGCTGCATTTTCATTTTGTTATTAATGTTCATCAAGTGATACTCTTGAGGTACGGTTCTATATAATCAGGGTTTTCTCTACAAAATTAGTTAACAAACCTGTCAATTACACTGGTCATTCACCTACCTTGGGTGGATGCCGGGAATAGTTTGGCCCCTGATAACTTTTCAGCTCCTGAGTCGCAGAACCACGTTCGACAACATCATACTGAATGCCAGGAGTTTTTCAACAAGACATTTTTAGGTGTTAAAATTACGTTACAGTATTTTACGGAAAGAAGTTACATTTGGTCTAACTGAAATGTTTAGTCCATAAAAACAGGTGTGTTTAGGTAACTTTGTTATCTGTTGTATTTAGCTATGACTACTGTTATCAGTAGTATTTGCCGACTATAAGAAACAACAATAACGCCCTCAGGCATTTTGGGTTTTACGTCTCCCGTTCGACAAAAAAATAACGCTGTCGGTACGTCTTAATTTTGTGTGCTGCAGTGAACGTTTCACACTTATATTTTGGCTTAGACCCAGATGTCCCGCTTTTCAATTCAGTTGTTCCGTTTTTCGTTCTTAAATGTTGGCCGTGGAAATAATGCAACAGGTGTTCAAAATACCTTTGTCTCTTTTTATGAATGTTGTTATTTTTCAGAGTCCATTTTTGTAACATAACAATCGTAAAAATGTGTTGTATTGTCTCTTGTTTTCAATGAAATACACTGCATGTATCGGGATCACTGAACTTTTTCATTCTGAAGAAAAGATATACGAAAAGTCTTACTCTGCAACCAATGTGAAGAACTATCCACAGTGCATTTCAAAGCTACGTGACAGATGTTTGCCGATTTTTTGTCTATCAGAGATCCTTTATCTGCAAATTTTGGATAGATACTCGGAGTAATTTGTCGCATTTTAGTAAAGATAACTGGAATCTGATTTTTTACTCAAGAATGTGATTGTCACAAACGGCACCAAAGGTCCAATTAGTTATGATATATAAATATATAAAATTTTGGATGAACGCTTGACTAAATTAACCACAGCAAGTGTGATGGATCCGTATTCTAAAACCTTTGTCTTTATACGGTAGAAATCTTTTGAATCATTGAAATCATTTCCCTAATGGCTTAACTAGCATTCATATAACCTCTCTGGTTCATTTCCTCTTTTATGTTACTATTACACGCTGTTATTTTTCGCATTTTGGTAGAAGTTAAACAGGATTAAAAGATTTTTAAAGCAGTCAGGTATGCGAAATGGTAATTAAATGATGTATGTTGTGATTCTGGTATAATCATCAAGAACTGACAGCATGTGGAGAATTTCTCCCTTACACTGGTCACCGCTCAGATTCCCTTAGCCCCAGACAGCGTTACGATGCCTATTCAGCGCGCCCTTTGTAATGATGTGGATCTGAGCTAATGAAGTGGAAGGTAATAGCTGGCATTACTGCCTCAACAATGGTTGTTGTAAGTACCCCCAATTTGGTTTTCTCTGACATTTTCAGAGTTACAGCCTGCAACTCACTTGTTTTTTTTTCTTACCGGGAAGGGGTTGATAACTTTTTATCTAACTTTTAAACTTAAAGTACCAAAACAGTGGTAGATTTTGATCGCCAGCGAAACTTTATTAGTTTAGTTCATTGTGAGCCCATCCCTGAACTTTCCACATTGCAGGTACACTAAACATTTCACGTGTCATTATAATTTAATCTTTATTAGAATTCAAATCATAAAATATATCCAAAAGTGCAAATATGGTGATAACCGAACTGAAGATTTAGAATCTCTGGACAATTTCGGTGTCACTGACTATATAACTATTCTTGCTCTTTGTCAGTAAGAAAAAATGAAAAGTGGGCACAAGTTAAGTGCAACTGTTTCCTGGTCAAAAATCTGGTTTAACGAGATTGAAAGAATATTAAAAAATGAATCCATGTGATATTGTTAACTCTGATCAGCGTTTGTATATCCACCGAGTATATCAATACGCGCGGTAGTTTATCTTCAATCGTACCCAATGGTTGTAGTTTTTAGATTATAAGTTCATCGATTATTAAAAATCGAAAACCGTACTTGGTTGTTTTTTTTTCCAGCTGAATACCGCCGTGGTGTTTGTTTTTAACGGAAATAAGTGACAATGGCGTACATGAAGTAATATCCCACGACACGAGACATTGTTTCGCGTATGGACCTCGACCTTCGGTCTCCGTCGATACGCGGAATAATGTCGAGTGGGATAATACTTCATGTACGCCATTCGAGGTACGTTTTGTATTTATCCCATACGCTTCAAATTCCTAAGTTTGTCTCATTTTTTCCGCAGATTTTCGGAATACTTCACTCAGACTGTTCACGTTGTGGATCACATCCTATATGTATGTAGGTTGCAAGTTTTCTCTAGTAAAAGAAACAGTTTTCAATGTAACAATATATTACTTGAAAAGAGATAACAGAGAGGAAACCAACAGCAACTTAGCACTGAACTAGTAACATCTCATGAAAATAATTAAATAACAACAATATTTGATATTGTAGGCTAGTTACCGAGGAATCGGCGCCTGAGTTGCAGACGATATATTTAGCAAATGAAATCTGAGACAGAACTGTCCTACAATAAACAGTCCTGTTCCAGATGTTACGATTGAGACCTGTTTGCATGTTGAGTGTTATTTACACTGCTGCAATTGTATCACTTTAAATTATTTTCGGAATGTTTGATGATCTAATCAGCTAACGACGTCGAGTTGACATTGCCCTACCTTTTGAACTTTCGATGTCAGAGGTCACTGTTAAAGTAGTGCGGGAGGAGAATACGGAAAAAAAATTATTACATGGCCGTATTTTCCTCCACAAATTCAACGCTTATGGGATAAAGCCCATAGCAAGTACACACATCGCAGCAAAAGAATGCAAACAATTCGCACGCATACGCGGCGCAACCTCAGCGGCCGCGAGATTCCATTAGGGATAGAGTTCTACATGTGTGATTAGAGTAACACGACTGAAGACCGGCCACTCACTAAAAACGAAAACATCCAACCCGTGACACTGAGAGAGTGATTTTTTAGTTGAATCCTGCTTCTATCACTCAAGTGGGATAAGCAAGTGATAGAACGAGGAGTGTTTGAAACCATCCGCGCAGGATTTAGTACTCTATTCACAATACATTTGCCAGAAGTAGCATTAAGTCTGGGGATTTATAATATAATCAACTTCAATTCAAATAAAGGATAAGACTGCAAACGCATTGATGAAGAAATCTTATGCTTTAACACCAAAATATTGTTGATAGAAACTTTCTACGTTCAAGCTTTGTGAGGCACCTGACAGAGAGAAATATTCCTTCGTAGCAGATGTCCCACTTAAATGGAAATCAAGCCCGGGTCATTTTGATTACGTCAGAAAATCGGTTTCAAAAATGTCCTGCCATTGCCAGACAATATACATGCAGAATTTAAGGGGTTTTTAAGTGTCAAGAACATAGTGCCTTAGTTCGCTTAATCACTGGGTGGGGAATGAACTATAGGCTAAGATGCATAAAAAATCACAAGTAAAGATATTTTATTCTGTTTTGAATTTCGTCTAAAATGGGAACAAAGTTGCATGGCACATTTTGCGGTGCAAAACATTGAGACACCTTCGTTCCCATTTTTATGCAAAGAGGTCCACCTCAAAACAAGTACTAAGGAGTCTCAAGAAGTAGAACGCATTGTTGTTTTCAGTGATGGAAGGAAAGGATATCTTTGGCTTTCCCGACCAGTAAGAGCTACATGCAAATTAATCAAAAGGCTTTATTCAGTCCCCACTTGAACCGAAGGGAGCTCCGTGGAAGGGGACAACACACAGAGGGAATTCTACCAATAGCGTTTCCGTAACTGGGAGAATATTCTTCTTTACCAACTGGTACATGTAGCTGAATCCCACAATATCATGTAACACCCCTTTTTGACATGCGTAAATTCAGCATATTTCTTGACTTCACTGTTTGAAAGTGTATAATACCGCCCTCTTTTGGGGTGTTCACCAAAACCCGGGAATAGTTCCGCACACACAAGAATCTCGCTTAGGAAGCTAGTGTGATCACGTGCTTTGCTCATAGTGGCCAGATTCTCACGTCTGCAGAACGTACACACGGTTTTGTGACCTGCCCCTTTAGCTGTTACTTCAGCTTAGTGAGAAAATCTGTGTTAAACCAAGACACTTTCCCACTGTACGTGTATTGAAGTAGGTTGTCTTTCCCGAAGTGGTCATGAAACTAGCCTAAAGCGTTAGTCACACACTTGCCGGTTCAGTAGACTTATGAGACTTGACATCATCAACAAGGCATTGTTTAATTTTAAAGATTTGAATGAACAAGTCATATATAACATCTGTTAATAGACCAAATATTCAGATTTAGTTTCATTTTAAATAAACTGATTGTGTAAAGCAAGATCACGGAACACCCAGTGACCTCATCTGGTCGAAGTCGCTTATGTGATTTTCACAACCGCTGTCATCAACCCGTGAAGACCCTGACAAATATTAGAGTTCTCGGTTTATCTCAGTGTCAACTACTCTTATAGGTGATATACCGATTTACGTATGGCGAAGTCCCAGCAACTGCGTGTAAATGGACTAATTTATTCATTCGAGAGATTAAGTTGTGACATGAAATTCCTAGATATACAAATGTGATGTCCTTGCCGACTGAATCAAATTCGTACAGCATTTGACAACCAGAGGCTTCAGAGATCATGTGATGAAGCATTTGTCCGTGACTGAAGTGGCGAATTCAGGATCATGGTCAGAATTAATGGTACATTATAGTACTCCATTACAATGCGCGGACGATCAGTTGACTTGGACCCTGCTTCTCCCCTGTGGACCGCACCCAGGCAGTTGTGATTCTCAATTTTTTTT
Source organism: Phoronis australis (assembly GCA_002633005.1). NCBI lineage: Eukaryota > Metazoa > Phoronida > Phoronidae > Phoronis > Phoronis australis. The sequence goes on along the minus strand of NMRA01000725.1, from coordinate 1,856 downwards.
TTACTAACCTTAAATTTGATACAACTCAGTGTGAGATTGTTTTGTGATACACAAAGTCCTCTGTTTCTAAATCGCGCCATATGGAGCCGCATGCTGACGCTAACAGTCTTATATTTTTGTTTATTGGAACATTAAGCTCGCAAAATGNAAATGCCCCCCCCCCCCCCCCTCTTATGATGAGGAGGGTCTTCAGTTAAGTACTCTATCAAATTATCTTCGTTTTAAGAAACTGTTATTTAACAGGGGAGATAAACTGCGACAATATAGACAACATGCTCGTTCGAAAAAATGCTTTGAATAAAACCTCGTGTAACCAACGGGGTCTTTCCAAGACACGGTAAGATCACATAAGTTTCGGAAACAATAGCACCAAATTTTGCATGTCGGTAGATATCAAACAAAAACTTGAATTTAGTAAAATATCAATGTAGTATAATATATTTTATTCAAAAAATGGAAAATAAAATTTCAGCTGTAGCCATTGTGTGCCCTTAATTCTTAAGATTTTGCCATAATGCTAATACGTTCTCTACACAAACTGAAATATAACTCCCTCTTTGACGATTAGCATTGAGTTTCCTTGGAGACGTCTTTAAAACGTTTAGTCGACCATAAGTACTGGTTTCTTTTGAGTATTTTAACTGTCAATAAAGGTAACATATAACAAGTCTTTATTCTTTTATGTTTATGAAATTTCAAGCTCATTGATTTAATAAAATAAACATTCTTATTACACGCATAATAAGATTAGAAACTGCCTCATGCCTCGGGGTCAACTTCATTCAAATTTTGTGTACAACAATTTATATAACTTGTCGATTTATTTCACTCAACTACAATGGGTACATACGCAACTCCTTCAATATTTTATTATGCATAATAAACATTGGTATTTATTTCCGAAGTTATTCAATAATCGGCCCGTTAAAGTTACTTTGATCTTGAGGGCATACGCAGCGATGTAAAAGGGCTCATACTGTAAACGTAACACAAGGAATTTCTGTTCTAAATTCTCGCAAAAAATATGAAATTTCCCTTCAAGGAGCATTCCATCACAATTCATTGAAACCTTTTTGGCTCGGCAGTTGAAACATTGTATGATATCACAGCATTTCTGACAAGGAGTTTTGGAATATGACGCAGAAAAAATGTTTAGCAGACGACAGTCGGAAAGCAGGTCAATCAGATGAATACTTTTTATCATGGCATACTCATTTTTTGTTATCTGATGAGAATCACATCCTTCCGGACAAGACCTCAAGCTTCCTTCAGAAATTTCAGTCATCGATTAGTGCTGCTCGTTAGTTATTTTTTCTGAATATTTTACTGGATTTTTAAAGTGTTTTACCTGTTTCTACATTGTCTAATTTTATCCGGTTTCAGCATATGTAAGTTTTGAATTATTGAAAATGGGGTTTACGTCAATAATTGTGAGATCAAACAATATAAAATCAATGTGATTCACTTCAAGCGATATCCAAAAGAAAACCTAGGAATGAGTTTTTCAGTTCTTCGAGAAGGTGATTTTGGGATGTATATTATGAAATCGTTTCATAAAAATATCATCTACAGTATACCATATAAACATTATTTGACCGATTAGATCGTCATACCTGTTGAAGTGATATCATTTTAAACAGTATTTTGTGTCGTATAATCCTCTCAAAGTGATATGCATCGGTATAATTCCACGTATAATCTATACCCACAGTTTCACTGAGTGCAACACCGGCTAGTCAGACTGAGGAAGATAAGATAAAAATGACAAACGTTTAGGAATAAAAAAAACGAAATAGTTCCATTCAGGCAGCAGTTTAATACAAAAAATAAGACCTGATTTAACACGATCCGATTTT